>JAZAYU010000403.1:251774-313211 GCA_038501625.1 Corbicula japonica | reverse complement strand
GATTTTATTGTAATTTAAATCAAATATTCGCTATTGGCGGAGATATAGTAGCTCTAGTGTTATGTCAATTCCGGTAATGTGCAGGCTTTAGTGACCATCCATACGAAACCAAAGCATTTAATAAACACAAGTGAGTGATAATCAGTGCCTATTTATGACACGGCATATATTGAAATAGTTTAAAATTAATGTTATGGATCATTAATATATATCTTTACTTGAAATTGTCATGGGGAAAAATAATCACAACTTTACACTGAGAAGTATTTTATTTTATTATACAAATAAACATAAAAACGTTGTCTAGTTATTGATCGGACAAGGTTTTTTGTTGTCAAGGCCACCGTGACCTTGACCTTTGACCTACTGACCCCAAAACCAATAGGGGTCTTCTACTGGTCACGACCAACTTCCACACCAAATATGAGGTCTGTATCACAAAGCGTTGTCTAGTTATTGATCGGACAACGTTTTTGTATGCAAAGGCCACTGTGACCTTGACCTTTGACCTACTGATCCTAAAATCAATAGGGTTCTTCTACTGGTCATGACCAACCTCCACACCAAATATGAGGACTGTATCACAAAGCGTTGTCTAGTTATTGATCGGACAACGTTTTTGTATGCAAAGGCCACTGTGACCTTGACCTTTGACCTACTGATCCTAAAATCAATAGGGTTCTTCTACTGGTCATGACCAACCTCCACACCAAATATGAGGACTGTATCACAAAGCGTTGTCTAGTTATTGATCGGACAAGGTTTTTGTGGTCAAGGCCACTGTGACCTTGACCTTTGACCTACTGACCCCAAAATCAATAGGGGTCTTCTACTGGTCATGACCAACCTCCACACCAAATATGAGGACTGTATCACAAAGCGTTGTCTAGTTATTGATCGGACAAGGTTTTTGTGGTCAAGGCCACTGTGACCTTGACCTTTGACCTACTGACCCCAAAATCAATAGGGGTCTTCTACTGGTCATGACCAACCTCCACACCAAATATGAGGACTGTATCACAAAGCGTTGTCTAGTTATTGATCGGACAAGGTTTTTGTGGTCAAGGCCACTGTGACCTTGACCTTTGACCTACTGACCCCAAAATCAATAGGGGTCTTCTACTGGTCATGACCAACCTCCACACCAAATATGAGGACTGTATCACA
Source organism: Corbicula japonica (assembly GCA_038501625.1). Lineage (NCBI taxonomy): Eukaryota > Metazoa > Mollusca > Bivalvia > Venerida > Cyrenidae > Corbicula > Corbicula japonica. The sequence goes on along the minus strand of JAZAYU010000403.1, from coordinate 312,044 downwards.
AAGCGTTGTCTAGTTATTGATCGGACAAGGTTTTTGTGGTCAAGGCCACTGTGACCTTGACCTTTGACCTACTGACCCCAAAATCAATAGGGGTCTTCTACTGGTCATGACCAACCTCCACACCAAATATAAGGACTGTATCACAAAGCGTTGTCTAGTTATTGATCGGACAAGATGTGGTCTACGGACCGACATACCGACCGACATACCGACCGACCGACCGACCGACCGACATGTGCAAAGCAATATACCCCCGCTTCTTCGAAGGGGGGCATAAAAATGTTGACAGATTTCAGAAAAATTTAATATTTTCCATTTTTTTTGTGAAAAAAAGTATTTTCTGTAAGTTGCTTGATACTTATTCTGGTAAAGATATGTCTAGACATGCAAAAAATCCCCAAAAAGTTTATGAGGTATAATACATGGCTTCAAAACAGCTGGTTTTCTGTGCACTAGTAATGTCCGTCCCCAAGCACACCTCATTGGATTGCAAGGCTCAAATAGAAAAAAATTGGAAAAAAGTTATCCTCTCCTGTACTTTTTCTGAAAATTGAATGTTCAAGGTTTCAAAATATATCAAAATCAATAGAATATCTACAACTTTATTTTTTGGTCCACATGCTAACACAATTGATCCATTTACTGTGCAGTATGCAAACAACATTTGGACAAGACCCGAAGATGCTAGAAGTGTTTACCGTGGTATAAGTATGTAACGACTAGAATTTGAAAGTGTTTCATTCTTATACCGCAGCAGGGAGCTTCATTTTCACCAAAAGTGTCGGGATAGGGTTTAAATTATAGTAAATGAGAAGGAATAATGCATGTGGATATATTGATCGGGACCGATTAACGGTATGTACATTTTGTATTCGCAATGAGTTTTTATTCGCAATGAGTTTCTATGAATTTTCTTTCCATTTTGAAGATTTCATATTATTTTCATTTGTAAAAGTCATTGGACTCAATAATTATTTTTAAAGGAAAAGTGTCACTGGAGTCAACAAATCAACATTTGTAAAAATATCGCGGTTTGAAATTGACCATTTTGTAATTTAGAAATTTGAATCATCCAAGCCGATGGTATTACTCCGCGAAAAGTAAACCACATCTATCGTAAATAAAAAGTTTGTCAAAGGTTATAAATAAAATGTGATAGTAGGTTGTAATTATAAGGATTGAATGTTATTTTCGTGAGTTTCATCGATGTGTGAAATGTCAGTTGCCTTACATCTAATTTGTACATAAACACCTTCGGTGTTTATGCAAATTAGATGTTCGGCAACTGACATTTCAAACATCCATGAAACGCACGAAAATAACATTCAATCCTTAAATAAATATTGTGTTATTTTTTAATTTTGATGTAGTTAAAATGGAGTTAGTGAATAATTTTATGGCATGGTTGAACAGTGGATAACCAGATCAGTCGGCACATCCATGCCATCTGATCAGAATCTGTGCTGGATGCTCTTTGGTAAGAAATAACCTAATAAATCCTAAAGCAAACAGGGTAGATCCTGATCAGATAGCATAGATGTGCCAGCTAATCTGGATCTACACTGGTCACCCATGCAATTATCTATGTGAATATGGAGTAAAATGTTAATAAATAAAGTTAATTTTGCAGTCCGACAGGGTTTCACTATACCCTTACAAGTACTGGTTTACTTTACCTACATTGCGGCAGGGGGGGGGGGTTATTACTTTTTTCAGCACCAATACAAACACTGGATAAATCATTCTAGTATGCAAGCAATGATATTGTGTACTTACTAAGTGAGGTTTTAAGTTGCTCCTCCTCTTCTATGTATTCATCTTTCCCATCTAAATAAGCTTGGTATGAAGTGGACACATACTGATATAATATCTGCAAGAACAAGAACACATCAACACATTGGATATCTCGACCAATAAAATTCAAGAGATAACATTTATTTTGGCATCTGTTACACATGGAAACATAACCCTGACATGTAAGTATATAACTAGAATGTGTCCTCGGACACTGATGCCCCCACTGCAGCAACAAAATTTAAAATAAAAAACAAAGGGCCATAACTCTGGTAAAAATGGGCACAGGAAAAAATCCTTTCTTAACGATCATCTACACATCCTGCTTGATCATATGGCAAGTTTGAAAAAATCTGCCCGATAGTTTTAGAGGAGTTGATGCCACAAGATTTGGGGACTTACAGACAGACAGACGAGTGCAACTCTATATGCCTCTCACTTTGTGGGGGCATAAAACAGTCAGTTAATGAAAGTAAAAAGTTTACAGTTTAGTTTTAATAAACCACAAAAAGAGATAAAGAATTATGCCCAACATTTCTTTTTGGGCTGTAACAGCTATGATAAAATCATGTTTAAGATTTAATAATACTTCTGGCTTACCTTATTTTCTGATGGTGCATCGAAGCCATCCTCTGATGGAAACAACTGATACTTCTCTACTGAATCGCCTGCTGCCATACTATACTGAAAACATTATTTAGAGATTGAAATTTATTGTGTTCATTAACCTTTTACTAATTATATATGCATTTTAACATGTGTCTAACCAGTGTAGATCCAGATTAGCTAGCACATCTGTACCATCTGATCTGTATCTACACTGGTCGCACCTTGGTCAGGAAATAAGCTAATGAATATTAAAGGGAACGGTGTAGATCTTGATCAGTTGGCATGGATGTGCTGGCTGATCTGGATTGTACATTGTTCGCCCATGGAAAAAAGGTGTAAAGTATGGAATAGTTTATATCATCATACTTACATGTATAAGCTCAATAAGAAATGTCAGCGCCGCCAGCATGTGGGGCCAGGTATGTGGAGTGCCTATAGCACACATGGACGTCTTCGATATCAGAAATGGGTATCCAACCATTTTTAAAAGGCGAGGTATTTCTTCTTCTGGCTTTGGTCCGATCTTGTACTTCGGTGATATCCATCCATAAATAAACTGAAACGAATACCATTTCATGCATTTGTTTATTGTATAGAGCTCAATGCATTAACCATCCTCACAAAGAGGTACTATATATGGGGCATATCATAGGAAAATTTATCACCTGTAATACTTCTTGGCATTTAAGTCGCCTCTATATTTGGAAAAAACTTACAATTAGAAATGAACAATCAATTATATTCTTACAACAGGGCATTTTCAGCCAGTCTCATGGGGTAAATATTGGGCTCCATTCCCAATGCCAAATAGAGACCATTTTCCTTAGTTTTCAAGAAAAAAAAATCCCAATTTCAAGAATTATTTCCAATTTCATCAGAAATGCCTATTGCCTATAAAATAGAAACAAACAAGAGGTGTTTGTCAAACACAAATGCCCCCCCTGACGTGCAAGTGATATCTATTAGCATTGAATTTAAATTTTTGGAAATTTAGAGACTTTTGTAAGCTTTAGCAATGAAGGGTACCAGTCATGAAAGCAATTTACAAGAAGGTGGAACTCCTATATATCAATAACCAGGTCATCCAATGAGAGGATTACATTTACCTCGACAAACATAAGCGCGTGTAGATTAACCTAGTCTAACACAAAGGATTTTATTGTAATTTAAATCAAATATTCGCTATTGGCGGAGATATAGTAGCTCTAGTGTTATGTCAATTCCGGTAATGTGCAGGCTTTAGTGACCATCCATACGAAACCAAAGCATTTAATAAACACAAGTGAGTGATAATCAGTGCCTATTTATGACACGGCATATATTGAAATAGTTTAAAATTAATGTTATGGATCATTAATATATATCTTTACTTGAAATTGTCATGGGGAAAAAATAATCACAACTTTACACTGAGAAGTATTTTATTTTATTATACAAATAAACATAAAAACGTTGTCTAGTTATTGATCGAACAAGGTTTTTTGTTGTCAAGGCCACCGTGACCTTGACCTTTGACCTACTGACCCCAAAACCAATAGGGGTCTTCTACTGGTCACGACCAACTTCCACACCAAATATGAGGTCTGTATCACAAAGCGTTGTCTAGTTATTGATCGGACAACGTTTTTGTATGCAAAGGCCACTGTGACCTTGACCTTTGACCTACTGATCCTAAAATCAATAGGGTTCTTCTATTGGTCATGACCAACCTCCACACCAAATATGAGGACTGTATCACAAAGCGTTGTCTAGTTATTGATCGGACAAGGTTTTTGTGGTAAAGGCCACTGTGACCTTGACCTTTGACCTACTGACCCCAAAATCAATAGGGGTCTTCTACTGGTCATGACCAACCTCCACACCAAATATGAGGACTGTATCACAAAGCGTTGTCTAGTTATTGATCGGACAAGGTTTTTGTGGTCAAGGCCACTGTGACCTTGACCTTTGACCTACTGACCCCAAAATCAATAGGGGTCTTCTACTGGTCATGACCAACCTCCACACCAAATATGAGGACTGTATCACAAAGCGTTGTCTAGTTATTGATCGGACAAGGTTTTTGTGGTCAAGGCCACTGTGACCTTGACCTTTGACCTACTGACCCCAAAATCAATAGGGGTCTTCTACTGGTCATGACCAACCTCCACACCAAATTTAAGGACTGTATCACAAAGCGTTGTCTAGTTATTGATCGGACAAGATGTGGTCTACGGACCGACCGACCGACCTACCGACCAACCTACCGACCGACCGACATGTGCAAAGCAATATACCCCCGCTTCTTCGAAGGGGGGCATAATAAATGAAAAACCATATCATCAAGAGACTGTTGCTCAGTGATCTGTGAAAAATTACATACTGTGAATTTATGTATGTAACCGTGTAAAAACCAGTGTATATCACATAAAAAATCCCAATTTGGGCAGGGGACTTTTCCCAAAAATCCCTGTAAAACTAAAAACTGATTCTTCTGTCACAAATTTTGTCAATTATTTTTACTGCAAAATTATAAAATTTGTAATCAAATTACAATTTTATGAATGGATTTATACTCACCTGATGGGAAACATACAATAGGATAATTCCCCGCATAAAGTCAACAATCCGCTTATTAAACATTCAAGCGTCTAGCGAATAAACTTAAACACGTGACTATCACTTAGACGCTGTATGTAAACCCCAGTAGTATCAGTTTATTTCCAAGAGTAAAACGTAACTCAAAATGAAAATACCCTGGGGAGGTGGGAGGAACTCCCATCAGGTGAGTATAAATCCATTCATAAAATTGTAATTTGATTACAAATTTTATAATTTCATTTCATGATTTATACTCACCTGATGGGAAACATACAATAGGATAGATTACAAAGCAATCTACTCACCTAGGAAGAGGCTGGTATTTTCCCATTTTCTCTTCACTGTTGTGGATACTAAGTTCATGTAGCTTCTACATAACTTGAATTACTTCCCAACATAATATAGTAATAAACAGGTGAATGTTCACTGTATATCAGAATTCACTACTTGTGAGTCCAAAAATCAGTTAACCACCGATTTCATCTATATACATTCAAAAACAACTGTCCACAATCCGTCGGGAATAAACTTCCCTGGTTGAATATATACACATGTACTATTCACATAAAACATAAGGAGTTACTTCTCTCCTATAAAACTTGATGAAGGTTGTTTCTTTAGACCAGTCCGCTGCCTCTAAGACAGATTTAAGGGATGCACCTTTAAAGAGGGCCCATGAAGGACCTAAGGCTCTTGTAGAATGTGCTTTGACACTTTTCGTTTTGTCTTCATAAGCTTCTTGAATTGTACTGACAATATAAGAGCTAAGTCTTTGAGCTGAAGCTTTTGTATGAGGTCTGTTGATAGTCAGAAAGAGACTTGTCTCATCTTTTCCATCTTTACGCCTAAAAGGTTCCGTCTTCTTAAGATATATTGCCAAGGCACGTTTTGGATCTAAAAGTTTATTGTCCTTAAATTTAGGTACAAAAATCTTTGAAGAGCAATGATTTGGTCTGTCTTGTTTAGCTAATCCTTGACGAACAAAGGTTACCCCTTCAGACTGGACTAAAACGGCACCTTCTCCCAGTTTTAATGCTTGTAGGTCGCTGACCCGCCTGTAGGTCGTGATCGCTGTAAGAAAAACAGCCTTGTATGTGACATATTTTAACGATGTTTTCATTAATGGCTCAAACGGATATTTTTGAATAGCCTTTAAAACCTTGGGCAGGTCCCATTCTGGCAAGAGTTTTGTTATGGGTGGTCTTAAATTGAAAACCCCTTTTAAGAGCCTGATAATGTAAGGGTGTTGCCCTACTGGAAACTTTCCAACAGGTTGCAATACTGAAGATAACATGGATCTATATCCAGCTATAGTTTTGTATTGCAGACCTTCATAATACAAAGAAGCTAAAAATTCTGCACAGTCAGTCAGAGATGCTGAATAAGTATCAATTTGTTTCGCACTACACCAGCTACTGAATCTTTTAAATTTGGAAGCATAATCTTTCTGTGTTCCAGATCTCCAACTGGCTGTGAGCAGTTTTCTAACTTTCTTTGAAAAGCCTTTTGCTCGGAACTCTCGGTTGATAGCAGCCATGCAGTCAGTTTGAACACTTCCGGATTTGGATGGAAAATTTGTGAGTTTGGTTGCTGTAAAAGGTTTGGCCATGTTGGAAGCCTGATTGGATGGGCTACTGACATTTGTAGCAATTCCGGAAACCAATGACGTCTCGGCCAGAATGGCGCTATCATTATTATCTTGCAATGAAACTGTTTCATGTGCTGTATTACTCGAGGGATCAGACAAATTGGTGGGAAGGCGTATGCAAACATCCTGTCCCACGAAATCGTCAGGGCATCTGTTGCTAATGCTTGTGAATGAGGGATCCATGAGCAAAAGATTGGTGCTTTGTGATTGAGAATTGATGCAAATAGATCTATGTTTGGAGAATCCCAAAGAGCAAAAATCTGGCAAGTAATGCTGTGGTGTAGGCTCCACTCTGTCTGCCTTATTCTTACGCGACTCAACTGATCCGGAAGAATGTTCAAATTGCCTGCAATGTGAGCTGCTTTCAACTGAACTTTGTTTTCTATGGCAAACTGCCACAGATTCCACACTTGTATACACAGAGAAGGGGATTTCGTTCCCCCTTGTTTGTTTACATACTGTACTACTGTTGTATTGTCGGTTCGAATCAAGACTTTCTGACCTCGTAGTACATGAATGAATTTCTTCAATGCAAGAAACACTGCCTCCATCTCCAAACAATTGATATGCAGACGTTTCTGGTTGTCTGACCAAATGCCTTGAACAATTTGTGTCCCTAGACAGGCACCCCACCCACTCATTGAAGCATCTGTTTGTAGAGTGTGATTTGCTGACCAAGGTAGAAAAGATTTGCCCTCTAGAACATTTACTGGATGTAACCACCATGACAAATGACCTTGAACATGTTTTGTCAATGGGATTAGGAAATGCAGATCTCTTGAACTTGGTTTCCAAAAATGGAGTAGATGTAATTGTACCGGTCTCATATGGAGCCGTGCATAGAGTACGGTCTCTATACAAGACGACATCAGACCCAAAAGATGTAGATACTCTTTGGCTGTGGATAGAGGCTTGCTCACAATTATCTGAATTGCTTGTATTATTTTGGTATGCCTGTCTGGAGATGGAGACACTGTCCCTAACTTGAGATTGAAAAAGCTGCCTAAATAAGTTATGCATTGTGTTGGTTGCAGAAGTGACTTCTTTGCATTTATAATGAAACCTAGCTGAATAAGGAGATTTATCATTTTTGACAGATCTTGAAGGAGTCTGTTGCGTAGAGCATTTAGACCCAACCAATCGTCCAGATAAACTGCCAAGCGTAGATTTTGTTGTCGTAGGTATGATGCTACTACTGCGACTATTTTTGTGAACACTCTTGGAGCGCTCGTAGGGCCGAACGGAACGGAAGTCCATTGATAAACCTTGTTGTTTACCGAGAATCGCAGATATTTTCTGTGGCTTGGAAAGACTGGGATATGCATATAAGCGTCCTTCAGATCTATTGAAATTGCAAAATCTCCTTTTTGAACTAAGTTTAAAACTGTTTTCAAGGAATCCATCTTGAAATGTTGTTTCCGGAGATACTTGTTGAGGGGTTTGAGATTGATTACAGGTCTTAAATCTCCTGTTTTCTTGGGTACTAGAAAAAGCGTACTGTAAAAACCTTGATTTATCTCGGTCTGTGGAACTTCCTCCACAGCCTGTTTCTGTAACAATTCTTTTACCTCCTGCAGTAAAAAATGTAACTTTTCTTTTGGTACAACAGTTTTGCGAATTCCATTGAAATTTGGTATTTCTTGGAATTCTAGTTTGTAACCATGGCGAATTGTATCTAGTACCCAACGATCGTCTGTTATGCGATCCCAATGATCTGCAAAGAATCTCAGACGACCCCCAACAGGTATCTCTGGACGTAGACAAATCAAGTCAAGTTCTTTTAGATTTGTTGCGAAAAGTACTTACCCCTGAAGGTTTGGCGAAAGTACCACTGTTGCGTTGATCCTGTGTCTTGTTCGAATATGTCTTGTTAAAAGGTCTGTTATTCTGAGGTCTAGACCTTGTATCAGTATTGTCAAACCTAGTTTTCTTCCACTGTGGGTTTGATGTTGAAGGTGGTAATTTCCTCTTACGATCTGTTTCTGGCAACAGATCCGAGAGCTGGCTATTAAGCTCCTTTCTTTCCTTCAACTTCTGTTCCAGGCCTGAACCAAAGACACCTTCATGAGAAAAAGGAAGTTTGAAAAGGTGGTCTTTCAGATCACGTACATCTTGTAGTCCTGTATCAGCCATAGCAGCTCTACGGCGTATCAAATGGTGAAAAGCACCTGTGCGTGCTGTCTGGTCTAGTGATTTTGTAGACATAGCAAAAATGTCCCTTACACATTGAATTGCACTATCAATGTTCAATTTCTTGTCTTGTAATATTAATAACAGATTACTAAGTGCCTGTTGCATGTAAACATTTATTACAAGTCCCATACGGGCTGCATGTTGCCCTTGATAAGCTAACTTTTCCAAAGAACGAAGTGGTTGTGAACAAAGAGATTGAGCCTTCGACGCTTTATTTCCAAACTTTTTCACTAATAAAGTTTCTACCATACTGTCCAACGATGGAACAGACAGACTATCTTCTGACTTTTCACTGACTGGAAAAGTAGACCTATAGCTATCTTTGTAGGCAGTAAGTTTAGATGGATCTGAACATCTCCAGGAATCTGCTAAAATCTTAACCTGTGTACAGTCCAAAGTGATACCACACTTCTCCAAGTTAGAAGTTGTAACAGCATCATCACCGAACATTTCAGCCAAGACTGCTTCTGTGTTCTTGCTGTATTTCGTGAATCTATCATGTACACGATGATCACTATCCAAGGGCACATCCCTATCAGAATTCACAGTGATAACTGACCGAGTGTTGTCCCAACAATCGGACAAGTGCTCATGTTGACCCGGCTGTAAGGACAGAACATCATCTTGTCTTCCAGGGTCTGACTGGTCGAACTCAATATTCAAATCATTGTGGAGTGATAACACAGGTCTACACTCCCCAGGTGGGATGTTTTCCTGGTTATTCTCGGTCACCGGTCTCTGCCCGACCAAAGTCGCAGTTTCCGGAGCCGAACTAGACAGATTCTTCAGAAATTCCTGTAGAAAATCTAATTTCGAATCTATCGAATTCACTTTCCCTTGGAAAGAAGAAACCTCAAGGCGTAAACTGTCTAAGTCCTTTTTACTAGCCCTAGGCGTACGTTTCTTTGGCAAAGACTGTTCGCCAATATGTTGAGAAAGTGTAAAACCCGATGTACGGGAAGAAACAGATTTACCGTCGTCCTCTAAATCCGACATTACGAATAAAAAACACTAAAAACACTTTAGCAAAATAATAAAACTGCTCAAAATGAAGAGCAAACTACACGCGGTGTTGACGTTTTAATCGCCGGAAATAAACTGATACTACTGGGGTTTACATACAGCGTCTAAGTGATAGTCACGTGTTTAAGTTTATTCGCTAGACGCTTGAATGTTTAATAAGCGGATTGTTGACTTTATGCGGGGAATTATCCTATTGTATGTTTCCCATCAGGTGAGTATAAATCATGAAATGAAATGCATACCGGTAATCAGTACTGTTGTCTGCTCAACTTAATATTATTTCAAAGATCGATGTCAATGTAAGGGACATTGAAATAGTGATGTTCTAAATTTCAAGGTTGACTAAATTTCCGGGTGGTCTTGATGAGGGTGGGGGGGGGAAGGACACTTTCAGAACTTGGCCTTACTTCAAATATTCTGAAGAACTCTTTTGCTGTTGGTGTCTGCATATTCTTCAGGCTAATATTGTGTGGGTATCCTCGTTCTGTCAAAAACTGAAAGGTAAGATTTCATAAATTGTTAACAGGCAATTGCTAGTTTCAAAATATCAATTTTTTTACCTTTTCAGATTTTCTCAGATATATACTGGTATCGTTACTAATATACCCAATGTATACATATGTGAAATTTAAAAGAAACGTTTATTTTGACACCAACTCATTTGTTGTCACAAACAAGAATTGACCCGGATGTGATACATGGCCCTGAAAGAGATGCATGAAATCAATAATCACTAACAATTTGAATATCTTTTTTGAGCTTTATTTTTTTATTAAAAATGTTATTTCTGTTAAAGATTTATAATATTCTTACATAATATATGCATAGATGTGTATTTGTTCATAATTTTATTAACATTTTAGAATAATTAACAAGAAAAGTTTCCACCCTAACACTGTCTTCCCAATCATTGCATTCACAATCTACTCCATATATACCACTTTTATCGCAAGTGCAATAACTACATAGATCCAGATCAACCCGGCACATCACTATCTACATGGATTGTTTCTTGGTCAGAATTACCTTATGAATAAAAAACTTACACTGTAGAATGTGATCAGATCACACAGACAGCTTGCCTTAACTGGATCTACACCGTTTGCCCATGGATAACAGCCATATTCCATGGAGCAAATCGTTAAGTGACCTTCCTGTAAATCATATATGCGTTAAGAATACTTACTCCTCTTTGCAAAAAGTATAACCCTTTACTCCATGGGATATGGCTGTTACCCATGGGCAAACAGAGAAGATCCAGATCACCCAGCACATCCATACCATCTGATCAGGATCTACACTGTTTGCTTTAAGATTCATTAGGTTTATTCAAATAAGCAGCGACCAGTGCAGATCAAGGTCAGATGGCATGGATGTGCTGGCTGATCTTTATCAAAACTCGTCAAACACGTGATAAAATCTGTGTATATGGAGGAAAGGGTTAACAAATTACAAACATATCATGGTTAACAGAATAAACCACAGTAAGTTAAAACATCAAACCTCTAGCACAGTTTTCATGCACTTCTGCTGATACGATTTGTCTGACAATGGTCTTGGATCTTTTGCCACGCCATTTCTTGTCCCAATTCCACTTCCCCTTGACAGCCTGTGACATGATAAAAAAATCAAGTTAGAAGTGAACATGTTTAGGAGTAGCAACATACACAAGTACAGACATTCCACTTGCAGGGGTTTTTCAGCACTGTCTGCGCATCCGGAAAACGGAGGTGTTCCCAAAGCAAACGGCCCTATTCCCAATCATATCCAGTTGTCATTTTTCCCAACTGAAAACATATTTTATATCCAAAATTTCGGCAAAAATCGAATAAAATATAAAACTCCTTTTTTTTATTAGTAAGGCTTTAAGGTTTACATATTTTTGTAAACGTTTACAAGGACCGTGAAAAAAGAAACAATCCCATTTAAACCTTGTTCATATCACACAGACTTAAACACTTTATTAGAATACACTTTTAATGCAGCCAATATAAACATATAGGGAAAACGCAGCTTTTACGCAGCCTATGTAGAAAATATAGGGGAAAGGTGTGAATTACACTGCAATTATATTTTTATTGGAAACTTAGTCAAAATGAATTTTGAGTAGAATAAATGCCTTATTTATCCATAAAGTATTAATGAAATTATTAATAAATATCGGAATAAAATTAATATTGTAATTAATTAAATGTGGTTTATTACTTTGTCGATTTTCAGTAAATATGTTTTCCTCCTTTATAATCATTAATCATGTGACCGCAGGGTTCGACATTAAGGCCCGACCGAACGACATTTACTAGTTAATCGATGGTTCGGTCTTGTCACGTCCTAGGCTAGCTGGACCGAGTAGTCGTGTTGCAATATTGTCGAAATCTGCCAAAATATACGATATAATTCAGCTTCAGAAGCAAAGTTTCGGTAAAATATTTGCCGATTCAATTTCCCTTCAGTAACTGGGAACTTCGCCGTTACTATTTTTAAACAATCTGGACATGTGTTCAACTGAATTGCTTGTATATCCAGACTGAGGCTGTGTTATCTAAAATAAAACATATAAAATGCATGTATGTATACGTCATAGTCTATTTATTTCATCGAGGAACAATGAAATTAATAGACAATGACATATCCATACGGGCATTTTCTAAGTCAAATCGAGGCATTGTTTTGCGGATTTTTTGATATGTTTAATAATAATCATTCATACTAGCCGCGTATTTATGTTTATTTGTGTGCTCCAATGATCCGTTATACAATGATTATCGTAAGATAAAACTAACTAAAAACAAAATTTAATGCTGCATTCTTACTTGCGACAGTTCCTATTCCAAAAATAAATTGATGGAATCTAAAGTTATATGACTGTTTCCGGTTTTGTTTTGTTATTCGTTCTGACAGACGACAGTAAAATGTCAAATACGAACGATCTTTTTAATTTTGACCAATGAAGGTCCACCTATTGATTCATACAATGCCAGCAAGCCCTTGAACATTGGTGACTGATGTGTAACTATACCATAGTAACTATGTGTAACTCATACCTGACATTTTTTGAAGTTCAGATTTGTTAACAATAAATCATGATTGACAGTTCAGAGTTGAAGCAATTTTATATGATACTAACTGTTTCTAATTTTGGTTAATTATTTTGTTTGTTCATGGTAAATATGCATATATCACTGATGTGTCCGCAGTGTACATTTTCAATGTTGTAGTACCGTTAACATGTTGGTCTAGTTCATGTTAGGTCAGGTCTAGTAGATTTTCAAAGTAACTGGACCATTGGTCTAGTTATTGAAAAAGTTAACGTCGAACCCTGGACCGTTCATTTAAACATTCTGCAATTCTGTAAACGTTTACGGCCCAAAATCAAAACGTGACCGCTTACATGTGTAAACATTGGAGCCTTAGTACTTACATCATTTTTGTGCTAAGGTGACAAACAATATTATGACAGTGGACAGTATAACTTACCTGCTTTGATGTCCTGAGCTAAATTTGTTGGCTGTTGGTATAAGACTTCTGCCACCGGCAGCATATGGTCGGTTACCAGATATGGACGGTCTGCCACCAAATGATATCCTATTTCCTGACAGAGACCTGCCACTCTTCGCAGGACCAGCTGAAAAATTTGAGGTGAACAAATTTTTAGATTAACCTTTCCTCCATATTGATGCATATTTGTGCGACCAGTGTAGATCTAGATCAGCCGGCACATCCGTTCCATCTGATCAGGATTTGCACTGGTCGCATTTTGGTCAGAAATAACCTAACAATCATCAAGCAAACAGTGCAGAACCTGTGATAAGACGGATCTAGATCTACACTGGTCGCACATGCGTAAAAATGCCTATTTATGGAGGAAAGGGTTAAAAAACAAGAGCTGTCAGAGGAGACAGCATGCTCGACTATTCGAATCATTTGAAACAAATGCAATTTGAAGATTAAAACAATAACAACTATGGCCATACATTCATGTGCAATCAGGAAAAATATTTACAAGTGAATGGTACGGGAGAAATTCTTTTCAAATAACAGAAATAATTCCTAAATGTACCATAAATATTAAACTGAATAGGGGAATAACTATGAAATATTTCTGAATTTGTTAGAAAACTTGTTAGTAATTTTTTATTAGAGACATTTACTTTTAGTCAAATATCAATCACTTCAGTAATGTTACAGAAAAAGAACTGAAATGAAAATATAATGGTAGTTTGAAGTTGATGCCTTAAGTATTTGCAAAGTTATCAATGAAGTGCACTTAAGTGAAAATATAAGTGAAACTAGAAATGTGTCCATAGGACACGGATGCCCCGCTATGCATCATTTTCAGACACTCAAGTGCAATGATGGGAATAATACGCGATACACTGCCCTTTCATGGTGAACATTTGTGTCAAGTTTTTTTGAAATCCCTCCATTTATAATGAAGTTACAGCCTGGACAAGAAAATTCTATTTTTGGTAACAGTGACCTTGACCTTGGACCTTCAGGCTTAGGTATTGTGCGGACACACTGCCTTTTCATGAACATTTGTGCAAAGTTATTTTAAAATCCCTCCATTTATAACAAAGTAACAGCCAGGACAAGATAATTCTATTTTTAGTAACAGTGACCTTGACCTTTGACCTACAGGCATGGGCATGGTACGTGACACACCGCCCTGTCATGGTGAACATTTGTGTCAAATTATTTTGAAATCCTTCCATTCATAACAAAGTTACAGCCTGGACAAGAAAATTCTATTTTTAGTAACAGTGACCTTGACCTTGGATCTACAGGCATGGGTATTGTGCGGACACACCGCCTTGTCATGGTGAACATTTGTGCCAAGATATTTTGAAATCCCTCCATTCATAACAAAGTAACAGCCTAGACAAGAAAATTCTATTTTTAGCAACAGTGACCTTGACCATTGACATACAGGCTTGGGCATGTACGTGACACACCGTCTTGATATGGTGAACAATTATACCAAGTTATTTAAAAACCCAATAAGAAATAACAAAGTTACAGAGCGGACACGATTTTGCAAGAAAATTCTATTTTTAGTAACAGTGACCTTGACTTTGGACCTACAGGCATGGGTATTGTACGCGACACACCGCCTTGTCATGGTGAACATTTGTGCCAAGTTATTTTGAAATCCCTCCATTCATAACGAAGTTTAGGGCCGACTGTATATTTTGCTTAACACAAAATGTAAGCGAAAAAGGGGCATAATTTGAAAAATATTGGAAGAAGGGTTATGGGTCTTGTTGGTTATGATGTAGATTTTGATGGTGAAAATATATTTCAAGTTTCAAGGCAATATCTCAATTAGTTTTAAAGTTAGAGGCAAAATGCATATTTTGCTTGACACAAAATATAAGAAAAAAGGGGCATAACTTGAAATATATTGACAGCAGAGTTATGGGTCTTGTTGGTAATGATGTAGAATTTGATGGTGAATATATATTGCAAGTTTCAAGTTGATATCTCAAGTAGTTTATAAGTTATGGACCAAAGTGCATATTTTCCTTAACGCAAAATTTAAGTGAAAAAGGGGCATAACTTGAAATTATATTGGAAGCAGAGTTATGGGTCTTGTTGGTAATGATGTAGAATTTGATGGTGAATAAATATTCCAAGTTTCGAGTTGATATCATAAGTAGTTTTCAAGTAATGGACCAAAGTGCATTTTTTGTTTAACGGACGCCGACACCGGGGCGAGTAGGATAGCTCCCCTATTCTTCGAATAGTCGAGCTAAAAATGGCACTGATGATTAAGGATATTCAATATTCAGTGTTTTTTTTTCACCTTTGGGGGAACGGGGTCGCAGCCCTTTGGAGGGGGGAAATTGCGATGCAAACAAAGGAAAGGGGGAATATTTTGAATATATTTCCAGCCTGTCAAACACAACAAAACAAAGGGTTTACTGATTTTTTAATTCAAAGAAAGTCAGTGGTCTACAGGGAAATGTCTCTTTCTCCCTCTGCAATTTTATCAATTATTCTAGTCAATGTATTGGCTATCAGTGGGGTATCCATAAAACATATCCTGACTCAGTACAGTCTGTAACATACTCAGGCAAAGGGGTAATTTTTTATCGGACATGGGGGAAAAATATATACTATTTTGAGGGGGGAATGGGGCCCTATTTCTCCATATATTTGGCATAAAAAAATCACTGATATTCAACGAGCTGTTTCATTTAAAAATGTGTCTTCCAATGGCTGACATCATTCCTCAAAATGATGTCATAAATTTGAGCAGACAACATGCTTTATTTTGGTTTGTTGGAATACATTATGTACTGTAGTCAACATGAGTCACACTTTAAATTGTCTAGTCACAAATGAAAACTAGATGGGTGTTCAGTTGAACACTTGTGTCGCCCTCTGGTGCTATGTCGGAATAAAAATGCAAGTACAAAAAGGGGCATAACTCCATCAAATGTGACCTTGACCTTAAGAATATGGTATCATCACGAGTGTATTGTCATAGGAAATATAATTTCAAAGTTTGATGAAGAAATATTAATTAATGGAAAAGTTATAGCCAACATTAAGTTTTCATAAAAAGGGGAATAACTCCATCAAATGTGACCTTGTCCTAAAGAATGTGGTATTATCAGGAGCGTGTTGTGAAAAGGAATATAATTTGAAAGTTTGATGAAGAAATATTAAGAAATGGCATAGTTATAGCCAATGTTAAGTTTTTGTAAAAAGGGAAATAACTCCATCAAATGTGACATTGACCTAAAGAATGTGGTATCATTACGAGCTTGTTGTCATAAGTAATATAATTTTAAAGTTTCATGAAGAAATATTAAGAAATGGCAAAGTTATAGCCAACGTTAAGTTTTCGTGACAGACGGACGGACAGACAGACAAAGCCAGGGGTTTTTCTGCCTATTTTGGGAAAAGGAGTCTGGACATTTTGGGAATTTTTTATCGACAAAAATGCCCATTTTGGGAATTTTCACATCGATAAAATAGTCCATTTTGGGAAATTTCAATATGCATTTATTTAGCTTAAATCAGTCAATTTCTACATTACCAATATACTTTTACCAGCTTTTTGGTCTTTATTCAAACAAACATTGCAAAACTGGTAACTTGTTAGCCAACTGTTATCAGAAATAATTTTCTCATTTAAATTATTCATTATATGAAATTGAAATTCTTTATAAAATAGTGAAACTGTGGCAAATTTAATGGTTAGTTTAGAGTATAAACTAAAAAGACCAGATAAATGTAAGTTTTTACTGTAGAACTTACTGTTGTGCAAAGCCATCATAGTCGCGAAAATACATTACAAAAAGAATTAAGTGTCTAACGAGTCATATTATTAAAGTTTTACAAAATAGATCTAAATTTATTGATATATTCAATAGCTATAATGTTGAAAGAAGTTCCAGAAAATATTCATGCTTACAGTTAAAACAGGGTCACTGAACGCTTGCAATTTCTAGATAAAGGGAAGTCACTCTTCCATTACCTGTGTACATGTGTAAAATAGTAAAATAATTATTATTTACCGAACGCTAACATTTTCCATTGTTTTGAAGTCAAACGATTTAGATCAAACGTTTTTATAGCAAAGCCGAAATAAACACGGATGGATGTTTCGAGCCGACGACGTCTTTTGAAGTCGCGTTTGATGTTCGGCGGTATCGAGTTTTTGCCTCCGTACCAAATACACAGCATGGTCATGTTTTTTGTAAGGGATACATGCGGTTTTTATAAGTTAATGGCTGTTTTTCAAATTATGCGGTTTAGAAATGTAATAATTTAAGATAAATGGAATAAAATCCGGATTTCGTAAAAACCGACATCACCATCAACGTAATTATTTTAACTTATTTAAATCATGCAAACTGGCTTTTACCAGTGTTTTACGTTTAATGGAAAAAGTGGGGTCCACAAGTCGATTACGTTTTATTTAATTACACGTTATATCAGATTGAGTACTTCAAGAAAAACGTGTATCGGTAAAATCACAGTGACCGTAATGTGTGAAAAACTCTGAAAGCCAGATGACATGTTTAAGATTCCCTTGGTAAAATCAGTGTCACCCTTAAATGGCAGCTTGGTCTCACCTGCCAAAGAGGGTATGTCACTTGACTAAGGTGTGAAAACTGAAAGCATGATGCCATGTTTGAGATTCTTATGGAATGTTTGACAAGATATTGAGATGACACGGTCGACTCAAATTTTATTTAAAGCTCACACATTTTGGTCAGAAGTCATTCCCACGTAATTTCATGTAAAAAAGAAATTTAAATAAATCGGTGCATGAATGTGCGTCCGCGTTGGTTCGCGAAACGTCACCGGGAATCCCCCGCGATGTCGCGCTGATAAATTTTTACTACCCCCTGCAAAGCTGTGTCCGCGCCGATACGCGGACAAAATGATAATCCTGGTGGAATCGCGATGACCTCCAAGAGCTTGGCCGCGGTGATTTTCCCCCCAAACGAAATACCATCCGCGGTGGTAGCGCGGAATCTGTTGAATCCGCGCTGCGTGTACTGTATTTTGATATATTTTATTCGATTTTTGCCGTAATTTCTTAAATAAAATATGATTTCAATTGGGAAAAATGACAACTGGATTTGATTGGGAACAGGGCCGTTTGCTTTGGGAACACCTCCGTTTTCCGGAGGCGCAGACAGTGCTGAAAAACCCCTGAAAGCGATCCCTATGTATCGCCGTTTCTTCGAAAGGGCGACACAATGAACAAAATACCGTAAAATCCTATTAAACACCCCGCCCCTAATATAGGCCCCCATATTATTTTATAGGGAAAAAAAGCTAGGGTACTAAGCAAGTACTGTGATTTAATCCATTTTTATCATAAAATATCCTTCAAATTCCATTAATTTTATAAAAATAAAAACCTGAATAAATTCAATTCAGGGCTCTCACTAGAGGGAGACTTGGGAGAAGTAGTCTCCTTAAAGTGACAAGACTTCTCCATTCTTTGAGCTAAGAGAGAAGTCATTTTGCATTGATTATATAGGGAAGAAAGAATGCTGTTGACTCCAAAACTCTCCATAATTCTGTAAAATTATGACAATACTTCCCCCTGATGAAAGCCCTGCAAATAACTTCAAAACTGGTGCACTGAATTAACATCATTAACTCCACAATTTACCCGGTAACTCCACAATTTACCAGGTAATCTGATAACAAATGCCTCTCAAAAGTAGCCTCAGGCTATTTCCCTCATTAAGAAATTACAGCTAAAAGGCCGTTGTTTACACAAATCGATGTCCGATTGACGAATCAAGACTGGTGGGTGGGGTTTAAGACCAGTCTTTGACGTCTGCAAATTTTACTGTAATTTGCATGTCATTCTGGTTTGTGGCAATTCCTGATATGCACATTTCACCCTTTATTGAATGAAAAACCAAACATATCAAACATCAGGCAAATAATCAAGCCTAAAACAATAATAAAACGAGCTGTCAGAGGAGACAGCATGCTCGACTATTCGAATCATTTGAAACAAAAGCAATTTAAAGATTAAAACAATAACAACTATGGCCATACATTCATGTTCAATCAGGAAAAATATTAACAAGTGAATGGTTAGGGAGAAATTCATTTAAAAAAACAGAAATAATTCCTTAATATACCATAACTATTAAACTGAATAGGGGAATAACTATGAAATATTTATGAATTTGTTAGAAAACTTGTTTTGAAATTGCTTCATTCATAAAGAAGTTATAGCCCGAACAAGTCAATTCAAGTTTAAGTAACTGTGACCTTGACCTTGGACTTACAGGCATGGGTAATATACGCAACAGACCGTCTCGTCATGGTGAACATTTATGCCAAGTTATTTTGAAAACCCTCCATTGAAAACAAAGTTATAGCCCGGAGAAGAATATTCTATTTTTAGTAACAGTGACCTTTACCTTGGACCTACTGGCATGGACATGATAAGGGACACACCATCTTGTCATGATGAACATTTGTGTCAAGTTATTTTGAAATCACTCTATTCCTAATGAAGTTACAGCCCTGACAAGAGAATTCTATTTTTAGTAACAGTGATCTTGACCTACAGGCATGGGCATGGTACGCGATACACCACCCTGTCATGGTGATTATTTGTGTCAAGTTATTTTGAAATCCCTCCATTTATAATGAAGTTACAGCCAGTACAAGAAAATTCTATTTTTAGTAACAGTGACCTTGACCTTTGACCTTCAGGCTTGGGTATTGTGCAGACACACTGCCTTGTCATAGTGAACATTTGTGTAAAGTTATTTTGAAATCCCTCCATTCATAACAAAGTAACAGCCCAGAAAAGAGTATTCTATTTGTTAGTAACAGTGAACTTGACCTTTGACCTACAGGCATGGGCATGGTATGCAACACACCACCCTGTCATAGTGAACATTTGTATCAAGTTATTTTAAAATCCTTCCATTTATAACGAAGTTACAGCCGGGACAAGAAAATTCTATTTTTAGTAACAATGACCTTGACCTAGAATCTACAGGCATCGGTATTGTGTGGACACACCGCCTTGTCATGGTAAACATTTGTGCCAAGTTATTTTGAAATCCCTCCATTCATAACAAAGTAACAGCTCAGACAAGAAAATTCTATTTTAAGTAACAGTGACCTTGACCTTTGACCTACAGACTTGGGCATGTATATGACACACCATCTTGATATGGTGAACAACTATACCAAGTTATTTAAAAGTCCAATAAGAAACAACAATGTTACAGAGCATACACGATTTTGCAAGAAAAATCTATTTTTAGTAACAGTGACCTTGACCTTGGACCTACAGGCATGGGTATTGTACGCGACAAACCAACTTGTCATGGTGAACATTTTTGCCAAGTTATTTTGAAATCCCTCCATTCATAACGAAGTTAACGCCGAAGTGTATATTTTGCTTAACACAAAATGTAAATGAAAAAGGGGCATAATTTGAAAATATATTGGAAGCAGGGTTATGGGTCTTGTTGGTTATGATGTAGATTTTGATGGTGAAAATATATTTCAAGTTTCAAAGCAATATCTCAAGTAGTATAAAAGTTATGGGCAAATGCATATTTTGCTTAACACAAAACATAAGAAAAAGGGGCATAACTTGAAATATATTGACAGCAGAGTTATGGGTCTTGTTGGTAATGATGTAGAATTTGATGGTGAATATATATTCCAAGTATAAAGTTGATATCTCAAGTAGTTTATAAGTTATGGACCAAAGTGCATATTTTGCTTAACGCAAAATTTAAGTGAAAAAGGGGCATAACTTGAAAAATATTTGTAGCAGAGTTATGGGTGTTGTTGGTAATGATGTAGAATTTGATGGTGAATACATATTCCAAGTTTTAAGTTGATATCATAAGTAGTTTTCAAGTTATGGACCAAAGTGCATTTTTTGTTTAACGCAGTTGTTTAACGGACGCCGACGGGAACGCCGACGCCGACGCCGACACCGGGGCGAGTAGGATAGCTCCCCTATTCTTCGAATAGTCGAGCTAATGATCTATGATTTGAGTTTTCTGTTTGATTTTCTCATTCTTTTGTTGACAAATTGTTGCTGTTGATGTGTTGTCCAGGATCAAGATTAACTTTAGAAAACATTTTTTAAGAATTTTAAAGATCGTTTAAAATGTAAAATGTAGTAAAATATGTCAAAATTGGTTGATTTATTTGTTTCAAGTCGTTCCTTTGATTTATTTTGAAATGAAACACGGAAAAATGCAAAAGTCATATATTTTCGCGACCATGCTTTATTTAATACCAGTTATATTCCACAAGTGGTCGAGAAATTTAAGTTGTAATTTTTATTTATCCGGGCTATAATTAGTTTTGAAAAAAACAATTTTCTTGTTCTAATCACCAACCTCAGTGTGAAATGGACTTATTTTCAAATCTTTGATTAATATTTAGTCCAACACACCAAAATGATGCCATTTTTCTAAAGTAAATACTGTGATATCAAATGCATGAAATTAAACCCCGAAAAACATGCGAAATAGCATCATGTAAAAATATGTCTTAATTGATAAATATAATTGTGCTAACTTATGCCAGGGCAAATATGTCATTTGTGCATTTCAAGTTTAATTTGTTCCCATGAAGTTAAAAGATACTACAGTTGATTGGTCTTGTCAATTCAAAACTAGAAGTTTTAATTTCGTTTGAATCTGATTAACTTGATATGCAATTTTCACTAATGTTATTTTCTGTTCTTTATCCAGCTGTAAGTTGATTGATAAACTTCAGAAGGAAAGGAATATCCTAGTAGGAGGGTACTAGATTAAATTTCCAGATATCCAATAATCAATCTACTGTAGTATTTGCGAAGGCAGTTAAAAAATAAACATGCCATCATCCAAATCACTCAAACTTTAAAGTTATATCCAAACCTGCGCAAGAAGTCGAACGTCGATGTTTCTGAGCAGACGACTGGCGGTTATCGTCATTCCTAACCCTCAGCGGTGCCCCTAACGACATTCTATCTGAAGATGAAGAGCGCCGCATGATGGACTTTATTAATGCAACCTGAAGATATATAAAAAACAAATAATTTAGTGTCAATAAGAAAAGTTTTTGAAGGAGATGTTTTACATAAAAATATCATTAGCTTCTAATAACCTAGGTTTTATAGAGGCAATAAAAGGTACAAGAATAATTTCACTGCCTTCAATGCTTCACAGCATTAATTACGAGCATAAATGAAAGATTACTTATTTCTGGAAATGTGTGAGGTTATATGAAGTTTGACATGCAAGCATCCTGCTGATCTGGATATCATTTATTTGCTCATTTCAGTATGTGCACTTGTATGAAAAAGTTAACTTCTGGTAACTTCCACTCGAGGGATGAGATGGTCTAGGATGAGACCTTAACCCTAGGTGCAGTGTTGTGGTGCTATAGATTGGTTATTTAAAAGAACCAGACAATTCTGGATTTGTACTGAAGAGAACTCCTCTGTATCTTGCATCATCCTCAAAAACATAAAATGACTAACACTTTTTTGGAGGTCTTGCTTTTATGGTTATCCCGATAAAATCTAAACACATGAGGGGAGAAGCAGGGATAATGCCATCATCTTAAATGAAACTGAGATGAAAACAATAAAGAGCAGCTTTAAAATAGGACCTTCAATGAGATCCATCTCTGGTTACTAAAAAAAATCTTCAATGAGATCCATCTCTGGTTACTGCCAACTCCTATTTCAAGTGTTAACAGGGGTTCCATTTGACCTGGAGATGACCCTTCAACTCTTGAACATTTCAAAAAGCTTCATATTGACCCATATTCATACCTGCCATATCCCCCGGCAGGGGGAAAAAATCCCCCGGAATTTAGAGCCACCCCCTGGCAGGGCTTTTCATCCTTATATAACAGAGGTCTATAAAAGGCCTCTTCCCAATCCAAAAATATAGTATTTTTTCCCAATTGTGGCAGAGACACTTCCCAAAATGTTAGGTTAGTCGACCAAAAATGGTAAAAACTCCTCTGAGGGGTGTTTGAAAATTAAAGTCTGAAAAATAAGGTGCTTAAAAATAAGATTTAAGTTAAAAATACCTCTTACTATTCAATTTTATAAAATAGAAGCCATGTTTCAATTAATTTTGTTTTCCCAAAATAAACAATCATTGCGCATAAATTTCCCAATTGGAAAGGCCAGGGCCTCTTCCCACTTTACTGATGAAAAGCCCTGCCTGGCCCCCTGGCAGGAGACGAAAATCCCCCCAGAATTAACAAAAGTTAAGAAAAACGGTATAAAAATGCATTTTTGTCGGTCTCATCAGACATTTGTCTAAACGCCGAATACATCAATATGTATCTCGGACTCCCAACGGTTGTGTCAAAACGTTCTGAATTAGTCTAATTAGTGTCACCGAGAGGATTATCAATTATTTAGTGAGAATGGACACTTAACAGGATTATTTATTGGATAATTGATTGTTTGCATAGGTGTGAATGAAATCACAAGGTAAACCGTCTGTTTTATGTAAAATTAGCGGACTTCTTTAAGGATTGAAGGTTTTTTATGGTGTCCAAATATGTGTATCCGGGTAAATTATGGGACACTGACAGGACACTTTTGGATACAAATTATTCGTCTTTTGACCAACAATTAACGTTTTGGCACGTTTACAAATATTTTTTTAATTACAAAGTAGGAAGAAATGACCAGTCAAGCTGATTCTTGCATCCTATAAAAATATAATAGCCAAGCTGCAACATTTTATATATTCCAGTACCGACAGGGGGTTGCAGATTTGAAAAATAGCGCTTGGCAGCTATGCTTGACTGTCCATTTAAAGAAATTCTAAAATTTTATCGATGCACAACATGCTAAACATAGACTCTTGCACAGTCTTTGACATATGACTAGGGCTAAGAAATGAGTCACGAAACACTTAATGCCAGTTTTCATGTTTCGTTTATCTAGTATTAAGGAATACTGACTCTGTTTAACACGTTTACGTTATTTATATTCTCAACGGTGAGATTTCAATTGGAACTCAACTCCTTTGCATATTCGATCTTCAAACAATATTGTTCTATTCAAAAAGAAACTTAAATCTAATCTTTTACAAAATGATCTTTTTTAGCTGTGGCTCAGTTTTATAACCTTGGGCATTGATGGGTTGCTTTTGTGCTGACAGGGCTATCAATGGGGTAAATGCTTAAAACTACTCTAGTTATTGAAATTTTGAAATCAATACTAGCAATCATATTTAGTTTGCATAGTTCTCTGAAGATTCTTGCTGAGGCACAATGTGTACAGTGGCCTTTGTTGCATAATATTTCCTTTAATGATTGTCCGACTTTTTTTTCCTTTTTTTATTACCTCCAGCTTTCTTTTACTAGCATAAGCATTTCCTCTAATGGTGAGAACGAGGTAAATTATTCTTTCACAAAGTTGGCAGTTTATATCCATTTTAAGTTGCTCCATATGGTATTTTACCATGAATGCTTCCATTATATGTTATCTCAAATTTAATTTTGCTATAAGTATATGAATCCAGAGCTTCCTCCCAACAGTTCTTCTGCACACCAATTCAAATTCGCGAATCAGAAGCAAAAAGTTGTCACTTGGGATTTCAAGACATCCACAATTTATTTTTTAGTCCTTTTTGATTATTTGCTGATAAATGTTTTCTTGGAATCATTTTTATTCTTGAGTAGGAATGAAATTGCACCTTGTGTTGACTGTGAGGAATGATTGAGGCGCTTCTGTGATTTTTGGAATGCATGTATTTTGTAACGACTGATGTAAAAAATTATATCTTTGTCTGCTTAAGAAATTTCATCTTGAAATTCGCCATTTCAGCCAATCAGATGCTTGAGATTTGAGACTGGTTTCCAATCTCAGCTTTATAACCTTCAGCCCTGATCTAGATCCATACTGGTTAAAGTAACATTAAGAACCTAATCAATTTATAAAACCTGCTGTATGTGTAAACTTATTTAAACTCGTAGTATTTAAAGCGTTACTAACGCAGCACAGTTCAAACCTTTGCCCAAGGTTATAAAACTGAGCATGGAAACCAGTCGCCATTTCAGCCAATCAGATGCTTGAGATTTGAGACTGGTTTCCAATCTCAGCTTTATAACCTTCAGCCCTTTTCAACCTTTTTGGGGGGTTGTCTTGGTTGGCTCGGTTGGTTGCGTAGCAGAATTGCAGGGCTAGGCGCTGTCGCCGTGACGGTGCGGGTTCGCTCCCAGCTAGAGACACTATCATTAGAAATATACTCCTATTCAGTCATTTATAGACATCAAATACTCGTACATATAGTAGCAATAAGAATGTAAACAACAACAGAGGCATTGGAGAATTTCTCCATGAACTGGGAAAATGCAGCTTGAAAATAAATCATTATGTAAAAAAGTGAAATATGCATATTAGGAATTGCCACATTCAGGGAAAAACAGCCTTTAAAGTAAAGATTTAAATTTCTTTCTTTTTTGCCACTGACCGTTCCAAGGCGGTAAACCATCGGGTCCTCAGTTTCGTGAATTGTTTGTGGCGTCTATTTAAAATTTTGAAACTGGTGATTTGGTAATCCCTCGGGTTCTCACTTACGTTAATTGTTTGTGGCGTCTATTTTGCAACTGATGATTGTAAAACTATGCTCTCTTCTCCTCTTTATGTTTTGGTTGTGTGGAAAGGCTGTGTCTGCTGGATGTTGCCATTCCTGATATGCATATTTCATTTTTTTAAACATAAAATACTGTTTAAAGATCGAAAGCATGTGAAAAGGAGTCGAGTTCCAGATGTTCATTCCAGTGAATCTAAACGAATTTTTTGAAACATTAGTCCGGGGTCGGGTGTGTTGTTGTTGTGTATGTATTCTCGAAGATGATCGTAAATAGTAAGATTCGTTATGAGCTTTAGGTAATATATCTGTAATATAATCAGGTGCAAGTTTATGTCAGGCCTTATATACACTGAATGATAGTTACATCTGCTAAAGAATGTAGTCTTAATAATTCGACTGCAAGCACAGACCCATTATCATACTGACTTTTTACAGATTTCTGTCCTTTACGTCTCAAGCAGTTACGATCAAAACTGTGGTGGAAATCGACCCGATTTAAATTCTGTTATTTATCGATAAACGTGAGTCAGGTAACCTTTAAGCGCGGAAATCGAAGTTTGTTGACATGAGTGGAGGTTTAAAAGAGTTTTGCATAAAAAACATATATTGATTCTACTTGAATGTGGCTTTTCAGGTATTAAATTTTTTAAAGATACATATGGCTTAAGATGCTTTATGGAGCCGCCAAAGTTGCGATTCAAATGCCGATCGGCGGCGTATAGAAATAGAAGGAAAATTTTCCGCATTGATTTGAATTGTAACTGGGTTGTGCGCGATGGACGAACATCGCATATATGGAAAAGTCCATGTCGCGCACAAATAGTAACTGTTGTGCTACTAAAGAATGATAACCATTTTATCTTTTTAACAGTTCCGAAGTTTGTGTTGTAAAGGTTTGTGCAAAGTTATACAGCAATATGCTTTTGTTTTTTTATAATTCTATTTAGTGCTGCATTATTTGCATGACATCAAATGACGCAAACATGCAGGGTTTAAGAGTTTATAAGGTTTACAGGGAAATCTTAAGAACCTAGAAGCTCGATTTGTTTCTTTATATCCCTGTCATCGTGTTCTTGCTGATTTTACTAAAGTAGCTCTGGTCCCGGTAAGATCATTGAGTACCCACCCGTTTGGCTTTGCAATGCTATTAGCTTCTTATGTTTTATATGTTTGTGTGCTTTTGCATGCAACATTGTTGATCTGATGGGTGGGTGGGAGTTATTTCACCAAGACCACTTGTACTTGTGTATTAATATGAGAACCTGTTGGGGCAAGTGTGATGTTTTTGCACCCTAGAACCTGATTTAAACCCCCAGTTACAAATTACTTTGCCACCGACCGTTCCAAGGCAGTAACCCCAATGGTCCTCATTTTCGTTAATTGTTTGTGGTGTCTTATTTGAATTAGACAAACTGATAAACACATGCTCGCTCTTCCTCTCTTTTTTTTTTCGCTGCGTGGGAAGGCTGTGTTTTGTGAGTGTGACGATTCCTGATATGCATATTTCACTTTTTTGTTGTACTAACACAAAAGTTAATTATATAAGCTTTAATTAATGATATGAAATCGTAGCATATTTTAACTATGTTAGGGCTAATAGCATCTAACCCTGTTGATTTATTTGCATTTAAGCGATGAATTATTTTACTCTCTTCATATTTCGTAATGTAATTTATATCAAACGTGTAGAGCCTTGCTTTTCATTGGTTCTTAAGGTCTTTAAAATTTTGTTCTTTAAATTCAACCTTATTTATTTTATTTGTGATATTAAGAAAATGCTGATTGAGAGCGTTTACAATTTCATCTGGTTTATTGATTGATTTATCACCTACAGGAAGAGTTAACGGCATGTTGTTTATAAGTAAGCTATTGTCAGAAACACAATTTAAATTTTTCTATAATAAACTTGGTTATTTTTCCTCCTTAACCGCCGAACTGTAAATGTTTCTCTTACTTTTGCGAATTAGAGAAGAATATTGGTTTCTCAAAATTTGATATTGAAAAAAAGGTG
This sequence comes from Corbicula japonica, assembly GCA_038501625.1. Lineage (NCBI taxonomy): Eukaryota > Metazoa > Mollusca > Bivalvia > Venerida > Cyrenidae > Corbicula > Corbicula japonica. Next base: position 284,095 of record JAZAYU010000403.1, on the reverse strand, counting down.
AAATATGCATATCAGGAATCGCCACATTCAGAAAAATCAGCCTCCCCACACAGTCAAGAAGAAGAGAGGGAGAGAGCATGGTTAATAAATTGGTCAGTTTCAAAAAAGAGCATGGTTAATAAAATGATCAGTTTCAAAAGAGACACCACTAACAATTAACAAAAATGAGAACCCGAGGGGTTACCGCCTTGGAACGGTCAGTGGCAAATCAAATTGCCACTGGGGGTTTAAACCAGGTTCTAGGGTGCACCAACCTGCCCCAACAGGTTCTTATAAAGATCTTAAATGAAATCAGATCGACAAAAATTACAAATTATCTGTATAGAATTGTTTTACGAAATAGATGAAAAGGGAACTTTGAAAGCCATCGAACACGACAAATATGAAAATATTGCAGGCTCGGTTTGATTGAGCCTGTTCATGGACAGTTGATGAATGTTGTTCTGATCTTGGTAGGTGATCACTTATTCTTATTTTAGGAACTAGAATTTCAATAATATTGTTATTTTCATTTGTATAGTGTTTTGAATTAATTGAGAAAATCCTAAGTCATGTATAACTCTGCTCCACGGTTCAATCTTTTCCGCTCTACTGTTTGGCTGTGTGGGGTGGCTGTGTCTGCTGGATGTGGCCATTTCTGATAAGCATATGTCACTTTTTTGTTAAACATAGTTGGTGGTAAAAACTCTGAATTAAAATCACATAACACATGTGTTTCCCAGTAAAGTGTCCCAGCCTTAATAAGCTGGTGTTCATATTTATAGATCAACTATTGGGTACTGTCAGATGGACGGAAAACAAAATTTAGTAAAAAAGTAATTATAAAGTAAAACATAATTATTCTGGTTATCAAATGATATTGCCTCTACCTGGGAGCGAACCCGCACCGTCACGGCGACAGCGCCTAGCCCTGCAATTCCGACGACGCAACCAACTGAGCTAACCGGGACAACCCCCAAAAAGGTTGATCGGATAGCCCTGATATACGTTATCATTACTGCACGACATCGGTACCGGGTTATTTTACTGATAACAGTACTGACTATATGTACTTAATTGTATCCAAATCGACATAATTCCATTTGTTTCAAGATCTTGTATTCGACTTCAGAAAATATGTTCCGCTATGTAAATAAGTTGTTCCCCTCCTTTTTTGCATGTTTTGCTCTTTTCTCTGATATACAAAATTTGCAATAGATACGTCAGCTTTATTAATGTTTTCATAAAACATAAAATATCCGATGAAAATGGTTCATATAATAATAATTTAACATTGTCCATTATAGAATGTAAATGTTATATATTTAGACAGGCGGCATGTTAACATTTAGCTTTAAATTACACGTGGATTCTTTACAATAGCCAATAGAAGAGTCTGAAATAATAGCTAGATATATTAAACTTATGAGCTAGTTAATCTCGCCTTGGAAAAGTAGCTACTGCACCAATGGTTTTTCAAATTCATGAAAACAAACGATTTTTGGATTGTTTGTGTCTTATCTCATAAAAATTATGAAACAGTCATTAAATATTTCTTTTTAATTTTAGTAAACTTGTAACTGTGATGTACGTCAGTCAACTTCAACATTTACGGTTTTGCTCGCCAGCTACCAAGATCTATATACATATTTTCTTGCTGACCATATTTTTTTTCAGTATATTAAAAACAAACACTTGAAATATCGATTTAAACACAAACAAATATTTCTTACTGCTTACACCTAAATATTTCAAGTAAGCTCCCATTATCTTGCACCACAACGGTCAAAACTTAGAATATCGTTCTAAAGTGTGTGCAGATCTAAAACCAAACAAGTAACACATGTTTTTTATTTAAGAGAAATAGTTTTCTTAAATCCTTATTTCGCCTTTAAATAAAATGAAGAAAAGAAATACAAGCAAGTCACCAACTTGTAAAATTTTACAATTTTAAAATTATTTTTTACCGGAACTTACAATAACCGGAAAAACTGAATGCGCATGCGCTTTAATGTCCGCCATACCAGCAAAGCAAAAATAAGAACCAAAGACTTCAGAATTATTGCTTAAATTTTGACCATTTTCCACATTACAAAAGTATTCGGTATGTTGCGATGTCACTTTCGTTGTGCAGTGTACCCGCTGACTCTGTCCATTTATCAGATCACTGCTTATTTCATGTAGAACTGTCTTTGTTTTTTTTGGTTCACAAATCTGTCAAACAGGGAAACGTACAAATAACCACCTACAGTTTCATAGTTCTTGCCCTTTTTCAACTGATATAACTGAATGCTTTGGTGCAGGTGTCGTCTAGCTTTTGTATAATCTATGTAACTGATTGTATACCTGCTATGTTCCATTTATTTTGACCATTTACAGTACTTTATTCTTACTGAATTTTATGTTCTTATTGTTTAACATGTAGCCTGTGGACAGGGTCATTTCAGTACAACGTTATTTGTTGAGCCAATTGGCTTAAACTTGGTGCCATTGTGGTAAAGCAAGCAGAACCCTTAAACAATCAGGTTTTTCAAGATGTTTATGGAAGTCTAGTGAATGGCAGTTTATATGGCCAACTAACAAGTTTGCATGGTATATACAGTCTGCGTGGTAATTTACATAAACATGTTTACATCCAAGTGTGTGAGGATGTACACTGGTTGTTTTCATTCGTACATTGGACAGTTTGACAGATGAAACTTTTTCACAAAATATGTGTTTAAAACAGGTGAAAAGGTGCCCAAATAATAAAAACAAGTGTAAAATTATTTTCAAAACCAAGATAACAATGTTTTACTTTATAGTTAAGAAACTTCATTCTTGAAATCTCTTCTAAAATGATCTCTCCGATTGCTTTATTTACTTTTGTGCAGGATGTAAGCGATCATCACATGTAAGGGGGCTTCTCAAAGTAATTAAAAAATGTCAAATTGCTGTCAGGCTGATTTTACTTGTCTTCTTGTATAATTCATTATTATTTTGAGATAACCCCCGAAAACTTGTTGGTGACGTCATGGATAACATGACTGGTAGGTTAACAAAAATGCTGGAAAAAGGATTTGGAAAGTCTTCTTTGAATGAACTTAATTTAAGTGAATAAATTAGTATCAGTTAAACAAATTTGTTTTCTTTTTCCAACCAACATGATTACTGATTATAGCATTAAGCAGTAATACTGTTAAGTACCATGAAAACTTGTTGGACCATCATACTGTCTGTCTGCAAAATTTGCAGACTGTCAGTTAGTTTAAACATATATTATTTGACCTTTTTTATACATAAACACACATCTAAATGTACATTCAAATTGGTTTGGTGGATGTCACGGTACCAATTACAGGTTTTTTTTCCTTATATAACAGACGCCAAAATACGGCGTCATCCCCAAGCAAAATAGGTAAATTCTTTCCGAGACGAAAAATTCCCCCAAAAATGTGATTTTCCCCTCCGAAAATACGGAAAAAAAGCGACGATTGTCAACAATCTGTTTTGCGGGAAACTTTTACGACAACTGCGATCGTTATAAGCTTTTCGTTGACTGTTTCACAGCGCGTGTCTACCTTACTTACTTAGTACTTACTGACTGTGCAAGAGTCTACGCTTGTCGTAGTTACGGTTTTTCCGATCCGTTTCAGAAAAAAACTTGTTCAAAATACGAAATTTTTGACGAATTAATCAATTAAAATCATCGAGAATCTCGGAGATTTTTGTAGAAATTAAGAATATATGTTTATTTTAACGACTTACTTGTCCACATGCGTTTTACGACATATGAACAACTTCTTTACGACTGCATCATAACGACCAAAATGTCGCATAATTGGCGAAGTTACCGGAAAAAACCAAAGCAAACGGGCGATAGCAAATCAATTCTTCAATTTTTTAACAAAGCATCTACTGAACAGGCGGGTTCAAGTCAATCACAATCGAGTCCCAGCCCTTTGGCTTCCCAAGATGCGCAAGAGAGCCCTGCTCAGCCTCGGGCTCCATTAACAGAGCCGACCAGCCAATGTGATGATGCCTCCATGATTGAGATTTCTCAGTCTCAGGCTCTTGATATTAGTGATCCAGAAATTCTTGAAATTCAAAATGTTTTGATGTGTTATCTGAATACTGATTAAAAAAACATGGCTTTGTTTGTTTTAAATCATTGTATTTGTTAATGTAACAGCAATACTATTCCCAATAATTAAACAATAAAAGTAAGCTATTTTTCCCAAAAATGAAATTCACACGTTAATTTTCCCCTCCTGACAGGCTAGGGCCGCATCCCCATTCCCTAAAAAAAACCTGAATTAAGTCGCTATTTAAACAAATAGCTAGGTCCGGAGTGCACTTGAGCTATAAGCGAGAGGCTAGGGTTCCAGTTCCGGTCTGGCTGCATGTGATATTGACCATTTCGAAATTAGTGTCTAACCAATGGAAGTCGGTATTTCCGTACAATAGGTCAGGGGGGTATGCATATGTATAACGACATAGCAGCTATGCGTAAAATTAAATATATTTAAAAATTATTATTGAAATCAACAAACTTTTCAGTAGACAGTTACTGCATATCAGGGCTTTTCATACTTATATAGCAGAGGCCTGTATAAGGCCACTTCCCAATCAAAAAATATTTTTCCCAACTGTGGCAGAGACTCTTCCCAAACTGCTAGATAATATGTCCAAAATAGATCGAAATCCTCTGAGGGGAGTTTGAAAATTGAAGTGTGAAAAATAAAGTTCTTTGAAAACTTAAATTTAAATCAGAATTACTTATTACTATTCAAATTTATGAACTAGTTCCCATCTTTCAATGTATTTTGTTTTCCCAAATTAAAAAATTGTCGCGCATAAAGTTTCCCAATTTAAAAGGCCAGGGCTGCTCCCAATTTCCTGATGAAAAGCCCTGCATATGTTAAAATATAGTAAGTGACACCAAAAATAATTTTGAATTATGTTACTTTATCAGTTTTCTCAGTTAAAAATATTAATAGCGTCGTTAGCTTCATCCGTAAAGGTTGATAAAGAATGAGAAAATTTTACATTTAAGTACCAGCATTAGATAATTTTTATGACAAATTACAATTTTATGCAAAATCTAAAATAAAATGTATAAGAAATTTTGCTTATTTTAACATTTATCGTTGTAAAACATGTTTTTCTCCATATGCTGTTAGATCGCCATTATTGGCAATCCCCCTGACCGAAGTATGATCGGTATTGGAAAACAGGATACAGGGGTAATTTCAAAATCGAGAATGCATGAGATATTTGGCACCCAACAGAGGTCTGTGACAATGTTGCTTGTATATTTCACAAGGCTTACCATCGTTTATAGACAGAGAGATTGTGGTGCAGAACTTGACAAAATTAAAAAAAATGTGTATCAATATTTGTTCTAAGAATTTACAGACACATTTATCTATTTATAAATGAACTGACAGTCTGCAGATTTGCAGGCAGTCTGTATAATCGGCATTTCCCAGAAGGTAAGACCTGATGGTGAAAGTATATGATTTTCTAACAAGTTTTCATACATGTTACTTATTGGTTTGACTACTTAGTGCTTGAAATTTATTTGATATTCATGATATATTATTATATATTGATAACTTGCTTTAACATATATCATTGAAGCCTGTTTTGGAAGCCTATAATTGCCATAACACTTTAACCCTTTCCTCCATATATACGCATTTTTACACGTGTGACCAGTGTAGATCCAGATCAGCCGGCACATCCATGCAGGCTGATCAGGATCTGAACTGGTCGCATTTTGGTCATAAATAACCTAGTGAATCAAAAGCGAACAGTTTCAATCCTGATCAGACAGCACAGATGTGCCGACTGATCTGGATCTAAACTGTTCGCCCATGCAATAAAGGTGTATCTATGGAGGAAAGGGTTAATCCATAGTATATGGCTTTTATCCCACTGAAGACTTAGATCAGGGCTGGAGGTTATAAAACTGAGATTGGAAACCAGTCTAAAATCTCAAGCATCTGATTGGCTGAAATGGCGACTGGTCGCCATTTCAGCCAATCAGATCAGGGTTGCCAGCGGACTTGAAAAGTCAGGGAAATTTGATTTTTTTTTCAAGGTCAGGGAATTTTGAAAATTGGTCAGTGAAAAATAAAAATCCTGAAAAGTCAGGGAAAAATAAATTTGAAAGAAAAAAAATTGTTCTATTTTATTGAAGATTGCATTTACAAATTTTCTATTATGAACCTTTTTTATAATTGTGTATTATAATAAAAGTTCTTATATTTAAAAAAAATTGCCTGAAGACTGAAAGACTCTTCAACCCTTGCCTCCAGAAATTATAATAACAAGGTGCTACACACAAAACCCATGTTCTTCCCTCCAAGAGCCAGCTCAAAGCAACACTCTGAACTTAGTAATTTCTGCTATACAGGCCTTACTGATGATAGTTTGTGTCTTTGCCCATATATTTTCTTCGATGGTTGGATTTTAAAATAATTGGCAGAAGTGACTATCATAATGTGTGAACATCTCATGTACAAAATCTGTTTTCCAACATTCAGTTCACAGCAACCTATTTTTTTTTAACGGCAGGATTTTTTAAAAATATTGCGGCACAAACTACTGCTACAGTTTTCAAGATACTGACTTGAAACTTTAAACAAGTGAGGTACTTGGTAACATGTGTAGATGTGCCTGACATATTTTTTATGTGGCTCAGTCCAGTCCATCATTTTTATGACAGGTACATGATTTTTTTAATCTTGTGACAGAAACTTCAAAAATTTTCTCTCGATTAATTTGAAAATTTAAGCATACATTCTGCATCAACTGACCTATTTTCCATTAGGCCCAGTGTATATGTGGTTGGCATATTTTTCACTATTAATTATTAATATTTATTGGATTGGAACAGGGATCTTCAAAACATAGTACATGCATTTTTTCTAAGTTTATCCAAGCACTGAACAGGCTAAATTGTGTGCTTTGTTTCATTTGTATGGTGTAAACAGCATTGTATAAATTTGAGTTATGTATAAAAATAATTTTTTTACAACATGAAGGAAACATGTATGGGCATTCTGTCTGAGGGGTTGTTTTACTTTTGTAAAATGGTATGTTGTTTGCTTGGCCATTTTACAGATTATGTATATTTCTTTTACTCTGCATTTGATGATTATTCCAGTCATTAGTGAATAATGGATACTTAAGCTTCAGTTTTGATAATCTCTTGCTTTATACTATGTTGTTTATTCATTTAGTTTCTGTATGAAGAATAAGCATACATTATTTGCCAATTATCTAAGAAGTACAAGAATGTATTGGTTAAATCTTGTAAGAGTACATATTTAATAATTCACTATCTATCCAACTTTATACTTGATATATAAATGATGCTTTAATTGTTATATAATGTAATAATATGGTGTTAAAATAATAAAAATGTACTTATGGGTGTATTGGGCAGCAGTAGGGGTGTTAGCAGCCTTTTACGTTCGGTATTATTGGTCGGTGAAAAACCTGATTTGGTCAGGGAAAAGTCAGGGAATTTTTTTCATCCTTGGTGCTGGCAACCCTGCTGAGATGCTTTAGATTTGAGACTGGTTTCTAAGCTCAGTTTTATAATCTTGGGCACAGACAGAATGAATGTGCCCTCGGATCTTGAACTACACTTCTTCCCTATGTGATAAAAAGTTAGAGCCAAGTTAGACCCACTCAAGCCAGTTTCTTGTGAGATGGGGTTTAGGGGTCTACCCCATGTTCTGGGTATTAATTCGAACCACTAATAATAAGTTGTAAGATGGGTCCCCCATACTTTGCCTCCCATGTGTTAGCAAGTCCGGATCTGAGATTTGTAAAATTTGGCTTGTTACATGTACCAGCATTGTAAAATAGGCTTATAGTCAGACAACTTTAACCATTCGTCCTCAATAAAAGAGAAGTAAATTGTTATAGCACGGGCAAGGAAATAGTGCTCTTGAAAGTGAATACAGTGTCAACAAGAAAAATGTCCACTATCTATAACTAGCAGTGAATTCTTGTTAAATTATATATCATTAGTATATGTCATTCATCATTAAAGATAGGCATTTAATTAATTGTCAGCAATCACCAGTTAGACGCATTTATTTACTTTTCACATCCTACAAATAATTTGTTACCCAGAATTCTACAGAATGGCAGTAAAATGGGGGGTGGAACTGCAGGATTGTAAAGAAATTTTCTGAGGGAAATGCGCCCATATATGGCCCATTCTAAAGAAGGAAAAAAAGCCCTGTAATTTAACACTTGCTAAAAATTAAACAATTATAAAATTACAGCAGCTTCCATAAAAATTGTAGGGGCCTGCCATAACAGATTTGTCATAGAATTGCATCATCTGAGACTGCCTGATATGATTGATCATAAGCAAATACAATGCTCGATAGGGGTTGGAATAGGGGCAGATAAAGTGGGGGTTCAGTAGGCTTGCTTGAACCCCCAATTTTGGTAGCAATATTTAATATTCATTGGGATTTTAAAATTTTTAGCCAGAAAACTGAAAATTATCACGTGAATGCCCCAAAAGAACACCTTATTATATATATTCATTTTTACGCATGTGCGACCAGTGTAGATCCAGATCAGTCGGTACATCTATGCCGTCTGATCAGGATCTGCACTGGTCGCATTTTGGTCAGAAATAACCAATAACGAATAAAGAAAGCGAACAGTTTAGATCCTGACCATGTATGTGGCAGATGATCTGGATCTAAACTGTTCGCTCATGCAATAAAGATGTATCTATGGAAGAAAGGGTTAAATAATTTAATTAAAAAATCTAATTTGAAGTCTTATCATGTATTTAATTCTTTACTCAACCTTGGGATATAGCTGCTATTACACAGGTGGACATTGTAGATCCTTATCAACAGGCACATCATTAGGTTATTTCTGACCAAGCAGCCAGTGTAGATCCAGACCAGTGCCCAAGGTTATAAAACTGAGCATGGAAACCAGTCTCAAATCTCAAGCATCTGATTGGCTGAAATGGCGACTGGTCGCCATTTCAGCCAATCAGATGCTTGAGATTTGAGACTGGTTTCCATGCTCAGTTTTATAACCTTCAACCCAGGTGGCATAGATTTGCCAACTTATCAGGATCTACACTGGTTGCATTATGTGATAAAACCTGTATATATGAATTAAGTCTAAAACATTGCATATTTTAAAACAATAAGTACTACTTTTCTTGTTCTTGTAAGTACTACTATATGATGGTTTGACTTTCGATTCAATGGAAGTGCAGTGGTTATAACAATTTTCATGTTAGTTACTTCCTGTTTCACAAATTTTGAACATTTGCCAGTAATATTTCACGATTATGCTGTCAGTTCTAAAGAATTATGTTTATCATTTATGAATACTATACAATAACAATAATAAATTTATAAAAAAGTTAAAGTTTTAAATGTAACTATGAAATGTAGACCCAAATAAACCTTCAAATTCAATGTTGTGTTCCTTTCATTTTGGCTCCAGTTTTGAGACTAGGCTATATTCGCACTTTTATGATTTCAGGCAGGTGGAGTAGATTTTGCATGAAAATACTGCCCTTAACCCTTTAGTCCATGCATGCGCATTTTAACACGTGTGCATCCGTTGTAGATTCAGATGAGCCGGTGATCTGGATCTGCACTGGTTGCATCTTGGTCAGAAATAACCTATTTAATTTAAAAGCGAAACTGTGTAGATCCTGATAAGACGGTACAAATGTGCCAGCTGATCTGGATCAACACAAAGTTCCCATGCAAGATGTATCAATGCCCAAGGTTATTAAACTGAGCATGGAAACCAGTCTCAAATCTCAAGCATCTGATTGGCTGAAATGGGGACTGGTCGCCATCTCAGCCAATCAGATGCTTGAGATTTGAGACTGGTTTCCATGCTCAGTTTTATAACCTTGGCACTTGGAGTAAAGAGTTCAAACTGGGCTTTTTTCAGAGAAATAGCTTTTGTTTTCGATTTGTATAGACTAAAAACAAAATTTGACAATTTGTAAATATTATCAGTCTGATTGTGAATAAAGATATACATGTAAATAATAATATGACTGGCACTGCCATCTCATACTATATTGACCCATTTCTTACCATGATTATTATATTGATATTTCTATATTTGATATTTACTCAGTCTCATTTCATGTGCAGGTTATTTTTAGATACGGGGATTTCCAGAATTTTTTTTTAGTTGAAAACATGTTGGATAAAAATTGGTGTTAATGTTGCTTAAAAACTACATCCTGCATTTTCATTTATATCTTTTATTTAAATGTCATGCAGCTGGTTTATTTTTTTGCTAATGTTTGTAAAATTTAATAAGAAAATTAAAATGAGATTTTTTTTTGATACTTCCTGCATGTTTGAAGGGAAATTTTAGAGGTAATGTTTGCTTATTTCATAGTTTGATTTTGTGTACATGAAACCGAACAAGATTAACTGGCAGTTGTTAAAATTTACAATTGCACACCCAAATGTATAGGCAGACCAGCATTTCCGTTAGCTTTTTAATCCGCTATTTCAACTAACGTTTGCCTTAAAAACATAAAAACTTTTGGCAGTGATGAAAATTTTTAAAAAATATCAAGGATTTTGGAATGATTGATACCTATAACCCATTCCTGTATAGATACACCTTTATTGCTAGGGCGAACAGTTTAGATCCAGATCAGCTGGCACATCCGTGCCGTCTGATCAGGATCTAAACTGTTCGCTTTTTTATTCATTAGGTTATTTCTGATCAAAATGCGACCAGTGCAGATCCTGATCAGACGGCACGGATGTGCCGGCTGATCTGGATCTACACTGGTCGCACATGCGTAAAAATACGTATATGTCCAGGAAAGGGTTAACCCATTCCTCCCTATATTACTTTATCGCATTGGTGAACAGTGTATCTGTGCTATCTGATCAGGATCTACAGTGTTCATTTCTTGGTTCGAAATCAACCAAAGAATCTTAAATTGAACAGTGTAGGTCCTATCAGATGGCACAGATGGTGCCTGCTGATCAGGAAATACACGGTTCACCGTTGCAAAAGGTGTATAGATGGAGGAAAGGATTAAACCATGTACAGCTGGGAACTCGTTTTGCAGAGTATGTTTCACTTCTTACATGTTTAGTAATAAAATTATCTTTCTATTTTCAGTTGAACAAAAATGAGTTTCATTCAATATGGCAGATCAAAATTTGTTTTGGGAATTAAAGAAACGTTTCCCTGAAGTCCCAGACAACATCATCAATAAATACATCTCTACGGTAAAGTTTTTATATGTTTGCTTTTTTTACGTTCCTGATGCTACAGGGGTTCCTGGGTATCCATCTTGATGTTGACCCAAGAGATTACCCTTGACTCTTAAAATATCCAAAAATGCCTCAGTTTGGACGCCAACAAATTTAGTTCAAGGGTCAGTTTTCATTAAATTGGGGATATTTTTACTATTAATAGGATAAAATTCTTTTTAAAAAATGATGAAAATGACCCTTTAGATTCAGAAGCTAGAGGAACCCCTAAGGTTCATTAGCAGGTGTAAGGCCAGAATTATGACCCACATGAGATATTATGAGTGAGATATTATGGGTCAGGGCTTTTTTCACTTCCAGGGAAAGGGGCCCATGCCCTATGGTTTTGGGGAAAAAAGGGTGATTTTTGCTCTGAAGGAAAATGAAAAAAACCTTCTCGCTTTTTAGTTAGCAATAACCTAATGAATCAAAAAGTGAAAAGTGTATGTCCTGATCAGAAGGCACTTATGTGCTGCCTGGCTGATCTGGATCTACACTGTTTGCCCATGGATGACAGCCATATCCCATGGAGTAAACAAGGCTCTCGCCAGAGGGATACTTGGGAGAAGTGGTCTCCTAGAAGTGACTTGACTTCTCCCTTCTTTGAGCTATGGGAGAAGTATTTTACTTAGAATATATGAGGAAAGAATGCTATTGACAGCAAACTTCTCCGTTATTCACTAAAATCACAACAAAACTTCTCCCTGATTTTCAAGTCTAGTGAGATATCTGGTAAAAGGTTAAATTAAATTATTTTATAATATTTTTTATAATATTCATATTGCAGTTCGGAAAGGACAGAGAACGATGTTTTGAGATGCTTACAAATGAAAGTCCGAAATACTTGTTTGGTAACCAGACGTGCCAGGTCAGTGACAGACTCAGTGATATGAACATTGGTGAGCCGAGACCCAGAAGTGATTCCTCAGGCAGCAACATGAGTAACGCGAGTTCCAGCAGTGCCTCATCAAGACCTCCTTATCACTCGATTCACAGTTTACAAAATGTTCCTGGTTACCGTGGACCAATTATAGGCAATGATGACTGTCATCCGAGTACGGCGCCGATTTTGCCGAATGAATTAAATCAGTTTATGGATTTGTATAGGAATGAACAAAACCCAAATGAAATTCCAAATATTAATTGTAATCCTTACATAGGAAATAGAATAGTTAATTACGATGTTAATTCTGGATACAATTCCTCAGGGAACGCGAGTGCCAGTTCTTCGCAGACCGTGTTACGCCCAATAGAAGTTCAGCATATTCAGACAAGTCGTGAAACAAGTGCGGCTGGGCAGCAGCCAAACTATTTTGAAATTAGGTTTACGCCCAGTCACGGTGCTGCTAGTAGTCATGTGACCCATGTTACCCAATCACAACCAGTGACACCAAATCAAGGATGGAGGCAGCATCCTGTGTTTTCAAATAACCCATATCAGAATGTTTCCTATCCAAACAATCAGCATCAAGCATTTCCGTCTGATCTCCGTTCCCTGCCGATTTCGCAGCACCCTTATAGGGAAAACTCGTCTTCGACAGCTAGTTCTCCATACCGATCCCCTGATGATGAGCACGTGAGTTTTGGTGCCTACGGACAACAGCATGAACCGCAGCATTCGTCTCAGGCTACAATTTTTCTTCAAAATCCTTCGGGAAATTCTCAAACATTCTCGCGATATGAAAGACCCATGCATTCACCTGGGCAGTTCACTACAAATATACCCACTTCAAATGAACATGGTTTATCGCCGAATGTTTTTCGGAATACAGCAGTAAGTAGTTCACAGCCCAGCCCAAAAGGAATAACGGGACCTGTGTTAGTTGAAATAAAAACCCCGCAGCGGGGTGGTGGAGTGCAATCACATATTCAATATTTTAATAAAATAGCGGGAACTCCTAATTCCAACCATAGTGGTGCGAGTCCTCAGACTATGCAAAATGTGATTTTGGGGCGTGTGACACCTCCTAATGAAAATTTGTCGCAAGACTCCCACCATGCATATGTAAGTAGACACTACACCCCAGAACGCCCAACTGTGATAAATATTCAAGGGATTGGGACTAGTCGAGACGATGGTGGATTTCTTAAATTTCCACCTATGCCAAACGAATGTCGCGTTCCTGGGCACCCTCCTGGCATGATTCAAAAAAGTGCTAGTGTGGACAATAATTCAGTTTTCAGTTCAGATTTGGATTATCGTCGAGTTCCGATGCAACCGTTTATGTCGCCGGCATCTAGTCACAGTAGTCTTAGTTCCGAGTCGTCAGCGGCACGTGAGAGACCAAGATCTGGGAGCTTGCAGGATGATCCAGAATATCTTAAAGGTAAAGCGATTTATTGTTTTACAGCTACTGTTAGTGTTTGTTGTTAACAGATTTTATGTTAGCAACCAGTTTTTGTAGTACTTGAAATTCTCTTACTCTTTATCTTTGAAATTCTTTTACCCTTTGCTCCATTATACACATTTTGAGGCATGTGAAACCAGAGTAGATCCAGATCAGCTGGCTTTTTATGCTGTCTGATCTGAACATGCACCGATTGCATCTGGGTGACCCGTCAGAAGTAACCTTTTTGAATCTTAAAGTAAACAGTGTAGATCCTAATCATGCAACATGGAGGTGTTCTGGATCTACACTGTTTGCCAATGCAATAAAGATGTACAATGGAGTGATTAAATAAAGGGGTATGAATGTAAGTTGATTTCATGGTCAGATTGATTCACAAAACTAAATTCCCCACAAATATGTAATTATAAAATCTATGCGCGAAAGTTTTCAGGATTAATGCCATAGTCGTCTCGAAAGTTGCTAGGCCAACGGTAAATTTTGAGCTTGCCAACGTGATTTCTTATGTTTATAGACCAAGTGTCAGACAAAAAATTGAACTCCTATTACTTGCTAGTTCCTTTTAAACATGTTTCGGTCCGACAGAAGTTCTTTCAGTCAGACAGATTTTCACATTTTTGTGACCAAATGTCTGACACTTTTTTTCAACTTATGGAACTGTGGTTGTAAGTTATCACTGTTTTGGTCAATTTCGTTTATTTTTATTGATGTCCGCTTTTTCTCAGTAAGTTTCAATGGTAACATAAAGTGCAGCTCTGTTATATCACTGCAAGGATCCAAGACAAAAGGGGCAGGGGGGGGTCTTCCATAAACAATTTTTTTTTTACTTTTTCATTTTTTCCATTTCTAAACTCATAACATCAGCAGAAGTCATTTGTTTGTGTTGGGGAGATTGTGTGGGATAACAAATTTCTGTTTTTACATTTTTGGGGTTTTTTTTTTTTCAATTTTCTTAATTCAGAACAAGTTTTCAGCCCCCACCACTTTATTACTCACTCTTCTTTATTGTATTTGAACATTATATGGTTGATTTGTTCTTACAGCGTTATTGTCTCACCAAAAATCACGGATGGAAAAGCTGATGGCCGATTTATGCATAGCGGAAGAAAAAGTCAAAACCTTGAGAAATGAAGTGACAACTTTAGAAAGCCGTGTGATAGAAAAGAAACGCCAGAAATCTTCCGTATTTCCTTCAGTAAGTAAATGAAGTATGGCGGAAAATATCATAGACGAGGTGTTTGCAGGTAAAACTTAACTCCAAATATATATATTATGCCATTGTTTACATCGGCAACTTTTGTAGATCCAGATCAGTTGGAACATTTCTGCTGTGTGATCTGGATGTACTGTAACTTAAGGTTTTATATTGTTAACACAAATAAATGGATAAACTTTTTTAAATGCGGCAAAGAATATTGGGTACATGTACTACAATATGATTTGCAAAGTTCTGACAAAAGAATTTTAGGAAGCTAGCAAATTTTTATAGAATCTTAAATTGAATATTACAACATTTAATTATAGAGAACACCCTAAGCAAGAAGTGTTCAAGTAGATATCTTGAAAAGTAAAAAAAGTAATGATATTTTTACTGATAAAAGTATAGCATAGCGATCACGTTCGGTTCCGTCTACTTTATTTAGAGGTTAATGAACAGGTTAGCAGTGCCTTTGAATGATAATGGCCCTGTCATGTTGATAATGGCCCGAGGGCTTTAGCCCGAGGGCCATTATCTCATGGCAGGGCCATTATCATTCAAAGGCACTGCTAACCTGTTCATTTACCTGTTTATTACATGTGTACGTCCACTCTCTGATGTCCAGTTGGTCTATCGTATATAGTATATTATCATGCAAATGTATTTAAATTTGACAGTGACGGAACTACTTCCTCAGAAAGCCTCTTGCGCTCGCTAATTTCTTAGTCTCGCCTAAATATAGAGGCACTGTAAGACAATTGTATAATATCATTCTAATGCTTCTCTTTTTGCAAGTCATCTAACCGAGAAAAAAAAACATTTATACTATGAGAGAGTCTATAATTATTATAATCCACTTGAAGCAGGAGCCGTTATAGGACTAGAGCCGTTATAACCTTTATAGCACTGACGTCATTTTTCGAAATCAATATTCCTTCCGGCATGTCAATGCATTCAATTTCGGACAATCTTTTTGGATTTTATTACTCAAGTGTGTTTTAATTAGTGTTTAGTCTGTGCTGATGGATTTATGTGCTTGATGATCCTGATAATCTGAATGCCTGCGTCTAGGCCATTTCGGTTTCTAAATAAAAACTAAAATGGCTTTGTTGCTGGTGTTAAATTTCAACTGACTGAAGAGAAGAAGGAAACAACAAAAACAACAACAAAGAATATTCTTTTGAAGTTGTGTGTATATTTGGACAAGGAAATTCAGCAATAAGCTTTTTTTCAAGAACTGGATTTGCACATTGGAAGCCTACTAGACTGAAAACCAGCCGTTCAATGATGACAGCAGGTTTGTCGGCTGATCCCAATTGTTTTTGCAATTTTTTTTTGTTTCAAATTCTAAAAAGACACACCTCAGAGTCATATGCTTTAGATATTTCAGTTTTCTTTGCACATAAAAGCAAAATCAGTTTAAACAAAATGGCCGACTTTTTTTTACAAACTATTGTCTCACTGACTGATGTATTCATACGCCAACAAGATGTCAATTCTTTTAAAAAAATAAACAAAAAAGTGTTTATTTATGCAATAATAAGCTCATAAGCGCATGTGCAAATGATCATTATTTTGACTGTTTTTTAAATTTCTTACTAAAACAATTGCCTGTAGAACAAACATAATTGGAATCGGACAAAAAAAATGGCAGGGCCATTATCACATTATCACTTTTAAGCCCTGGGCCTTGGTTTGATAATGAGGCTGGTGACATGATAATAAGTTTTGACACCATACAATTTTGTTACTATTTATAGTAACACATGTAATAACATTTGTTAATGCAACATTAAGTTCGAAAATTCTGGAGAATGCCATTTTGAACAAAC
Organism: Corbicula japonica; assembly: GCA_038501625.1. Taxonomy (NCBI): domain Eukaryota; kingdom Metazoa; phylum Mollusca; class Bivalvia; order Venerida; family Cyrenidae; genus Corbicula; species Corbicula japonica. Next base: position 267,447 of record JAZAYU010000403.1, on the reverse strand, counting down.
TTCAAAATGTCATAACTGTTTTGTTTTTTAAGATATAAAAAAAAGAAAAACAGTTCTGTAAAGCTCTTGATTAGAACTTTTTTTCTATTTATTTCAAATATAAAGTTTCACAAGTCTAAAAATCATGCTGGGGTTGCTATAACTATTTTCTGTAAAGGCAAATGAATTGCATATTTATCAATATTGTTTGTCAACACCTACCACGACATATAAATGTAGAAATTGTCTCCTAAAAGTTCTGTTAGCTCTTTGACCCTTTCCTCCATATATATGCCTTATTACCCATGTGCGACCAGTGTAGATCCAGATAAGCTGGCATGTACATGTGGTCTGATCAGGATCAGCACTGGTCGCTTTTTGGTCAGAAATAACCTAATAAATCAAATGGCGAACAGTGCAGATCCTGATCAGACGGCACAGATGTGCTGGCTGATCTGGATCTACACTGTTCACCCATGCAATGAAGGTTATTTTATGGAGGAAGGGGTTAAAAAAATAAATCTGCTGAATGTTACTTTATTGTTTGTTTCAGTCAGTAGATTTAGCCAAGTTAAGGGGAGACAACCTTCAGTTGCAGGCAGATATTCAGCTCATGACACGAGAAATCGACCTCTTCAATAATGGGCAGAGTAAGTATTTTCTGGCTGTGTAATACTGTGGTTTTATTTTATTTCGCGCTGGTTTAATTATCGTGTATTTCACACTATGACATTTGTGCTTAACTTTAGCCCATCCAAATTAAACAATTTAACAGTGTGTCTAAATTGAATAATACAATTGCGCAAATTCATGCCCCCACGAATTATTTATTGCGTTTTGTTTTTTTTTTCGAGAAAATACGTCCCCGAGAAATTAAATGATACTTCAGTAGTTTGACTAGGTGAGCAATTACAAAATTTAAGACTCAGCCGGCATATCCATGCTGATATGGATCTAAACTGTTTGGCCATGCAATAAATGTGTATCTATTGAGCTGAGGGTAAACCCTGTTCAGGAAAAAGTTTAACCCTTTCCTGTGCAGATACGCATTTTTACGCATGTGCGACCAGTGTAGATCCAGATCAGCCGGCACATCCATGCCGTCTAATCAGGATCTGCACTGGTCGCATTTTGGTCAGAAATAACCTAATAAATAAAAAAGCGAACAGTTTAGATCCTGATCAGACGGCACGGACTGTTCGCCCTAGCAAAAAAGATGTATACAGGAAAGGGTTAAACTATCATGAGACCCTAGGCTTCCACTGCCACTACTTTACCGGATATGCCTTTCATCACATGGGTGACCATTGTAGATCCAGATCAGCTGTAAAGTGATCTGGATCTTCACTGTCCGCTTCTTGGTCAGAAATAACCCAATGAATCTGACAACAGTGTAGATCCTGATTTGATGACATTGATATGACTACAGATCTGGATCTACACTGTTCGCTTCTTGGTCAGAAATAACCCAATGAATCTGACAACAGTGTAGATCCTGATTTGATGACATTGATATGACTACAGATCTGGATCTACACTGTCCGCTTCTTGGTCAGAAATAACCCAATGAATCTGACAACAGTGTAGATCCTGATTTGATGACTTTGATATGACTACAGATCTGGATCTACACTGTCCGCTTCTTGGTCAGAAATAACCCAATGAATCTGACAACAGTGTAGATCCTGATTTGATGACATTGATATGACTACAGATCTGGATCTACACTGTCCGCTTCTTGGTCAGAAATAACCCAATGAATCAGACAACAGTGTAGATCCTGATTTGATGACATTGATGTGACTACAGATCTGGATCTACACTGTCCGCTTCTTGGTCAGAAATAACCCAATGAATCAGACAACAGTGTAGATCCTGATTTGATGACATTGATATGACTACAGATCTGGATCTACACTGTCCGCTTCTTGGTCAGAAATAACCCAATGAATCAGACAACAGTGTAGATCCTGATTTGATGACATTGATGTGACTACAGATCTGGATCTACACTGTCCGCTTCTTGGTCAGAAATAACCCAATGAATCAGACAACAGTGTAGATCCTGATTTGATGACATTGATGTGACTACAGATCTGGATCTACACTGTCCGCTTCTTGGTCAGAAATAACCCAATGAATCAGACAACAGTGTAGATCCTGATTTGATGACATTGATATGACTACAGATCTGGATCTACACTGTCCGCTTCTTGGTCAGAAATAACCCAATGAATCAGACAACAGTGTAGATCCTGATTTGATGACATTGATGTGACTACAGATCTGGATCTACACTGTCCGCTTCTTGGTCAGAAATAACCCAATGAATCAGACAACAGTGTAGATCCTGATTTGATGACATTGATGTGACTACAGATCTGGATCTACACTGTCCGCTTCTTGGTCAGAAATAACCCAATGAATCAGACAACAGTGTAGATCCTGATTTGATGACATTGATGTGACTACAGATCTGGATCTACACTGTCCGCTTCTTGGTCAGAAATAACCCAATGAATCAGACAACAGTGTAGATCCTGATTTGATGACATTGATATGACTACAGATCTGGATCTACACTGTCCGCTTCTTGGTCAGAAATAACCCAATGAATCTGACAACAGTGTAGATCCTGATTTGATGACATTGATGTGACTACAGATCTGGATCTACACTGTCCGCTTCTTGGTCAGAAATAACCCAATGAATCTGACAACAGTGTAGATCCTGATTTGATGACATTGATGTGACTACAGATCTGGATCTACACTGTCCGCTTCTTGGTCAGAAATAACCCAATGAATCTGACAACAGTGTAGATCCTGATTTGATGACATTGATGTGACTACAGATCTGGATCTACACTGTCCGCTTCTTGGTCAGAAATAACCCAATGAATCTGACAACAGTGTAGATCCTGATTTGATGACATTGATGTGACTACAGATCTGGATCTACACTGTCCGCTTCTTGGTCAGAAATAACCCAATGAATCTGACAACAGTGTAGATCCTGATTTGATGACATTGATGTGACTACAGATCTGGATCTACACTGTCCGCTTCTTGGTCAGAAATAACCCAATGAATCTGACAACAGTGTAGATCCTGATTTGATGACATTGATGTGACTACAGATCTGGATCTACACTGTCCGCTTCTTGGTCAGAAATAACCCAATGAATCTGACAACAGTGTAGATCCTGATTTGATGACATTGATATGACTACAGATCTGGATCTACACTGTCCGCTTCTTGGTCAGAAATAACCCAATGAATCTGACAACAGTGTAGATCCTGATTTGATGACATTGATGTGACTACAGATCTGGATCTACACTGTCCGCTTCTTGGTCAGAAATAACCCAGTGAATCTGACAACAGTGTAGATCCTGATTTGATGACATTGATATGACTACAGATCTGGATCTACACTGTCCGCTTCTTGGTCAGAAATAACCCAATGAATCTGACAACAGTGTAGATCCTGATTTGATGACATTGATGTGACTACAGATCTGGATCTACACTGTCCGCTTCTTGGTCAGAAATAACCCAATGAATCTGACAACAGTGTAGATCCTGATTTGATGACATTGATATGACTACAGATCTGGATCTACACTGTCCGCTTCTTGGTCAGAAATAACCCAATGAATCTGACAACAGTGTAGATCCTGATTTGATGACATTGATGTGACTACAGATCTGGATCTACACTGTCCGCTTCTTGGTCAGAAATAACCCAATGAATCAGACAACAGTGTAGATCCTGATTTGATGACATTGATGTGACTACAGATCTGGATCTACACTGTCCGCTTCTTGGTCAGAAATAACCCAATGAATCTGACAACAGTGTAGATCCTGATTTGATGACATTGATGTGACTACAGATCTGGATCTACACTGTCCGCTTCTTGGTCAGAAATAACCCAATGAATCAGACAACAGTGTAGATCCTGATTTGATGACATTGATGTGACTACAGATCTGGATCTACACTGTCCGCTTCTTGGTCAGAAATAACCCAATGAATCTGACAACAGTGTAGATCCTGATTTGATGACATTGATGTGACTACAGATCTGGATCTACACTGTCCGCTTCTTGGTCAGAAATAACCCAATGAATCAGACAACAGTGTAGATCCTGATTTGATGACATTGATGTGACTACAGATCTGGATCTACACTGTCCGCTCCTTGGTCAGAAATAACCCAATGAATCTGACAACAGTGTAGATCCTGATTTGATGACATTGATGTGACTACAGATCTGGATCTACACTGTCCGCTTCTTGGTCAGAAATAACCCAATGAATCAGACAACAGTGTAGATCCTGATTTGATGACATTGATATGACTACAGATCTGGATCTACACTGTCCGCTTCTTGGTCAGAAATAACCCAATGAATCTGACAACAGTGTAGATCCTGATTTGATGACATTGATGTGACTACAGATCTGGATCTACACTGTCCGCTTCTTGGTCAGAAATAACCCAGTGAATCTGACAACAGTGTAGATCCTGATTTGATGACATTGATATGACTACAGATCTGGATCTACACTGTCCGCTTCTTGGTCAGAAATAACCCAATGAATCTGACAACAGTGTAGATCCTGATTTGATGACATTGATGTGACTACAGATCTGGATCTACACTGTCCGCTTCTTGGTCAGAAATAACCCAATGAATCAGACAACAGTGTAGATCCTGATTTGATGACATTGATGTGACTACAGATCTGGATCTACACTGTCCGCTTCTTGGTCAGAAATAACCCAATGAATCTGACAACAGTGTAGATCCTGATTTGATGACATTGATGTGACTACAGATCTGGATCTACACTGTCCGCTTCTTGGTCAGAAATAACCCAATGAATCAGACAACAGTGTAGATCCTGATTTGATGACATTGATGTGACTACAGATCTGGATCTACACTGTCCGCTTCTTGGTCAGAAATAACCCAATGAATCTGACAACAGTGTAGATCCTGATTTGATGACATTGATGTGACTACAGATCTGGATCTACACTGTCCGCTTCTTGGTCAGAAATAACCCAATGAATCAGACAACAGTGTAGATCCTGATTTGATGACATTGATGTGACTACAGATCTGGATCTACACTGTCCGCTTCCTTGGTCAGAAATAACCCAATGAATCTGACAACAGTGTAGATCCTGATTTGATGACATTGATGTGACTACAGATCTGGATCTACACTGTCCGCTTCTTGGTCAGAAATAACCCAATGAATCAGACAACAGTGTAGATCCTGATTTGATGACATTGATGTGACTACAGATCTGGATCTACACTGTCCGCTTCTTGGTCAGAAATAACCCAATGAATCTGACAACAGTGTAGATCCTGATTTGATGACATTGATGTGACTACAGATCTGGATCTACACTGTCCGCTTCTTGGTCAGAAATAACCCAATGAATCTGACAACAGTGTAGATCCTGATTTGATGACATTGATATGACTACAGATCTGGATCTACACTGTCCGCTTCTTGGTCAGAAATAACCCAATGAATCAGACAACAGTGTAGATCCTGATTTGATGACATTGATGTGACTACAGATCTGGATCTACACTGTCCGCTTCTTGGTCAGAAATAACCCAATGAATCAGACAACAGTGTAGATCCTGATTTGATGACATTGATATGACTACAGATCTGGATCTACACTGTCCGCTTCTTGGTCAGAAATAACCCAATGAATCTGACAACAGTGTAGATCCTGATTTGATGACATTGATATGACTACAGATCTGGATCTACACTGTCCGCTTCTTGGTCAGAAATAACCCAATGAATCTGACAACAGTGTAGATCCTGATTTGATGACATTGATATGACTACAGATCTGGATCTACACTGTTTGCCCATGTGATTAAAGTCATGTATGGGTTTGAAAAGTAACAAGGGATGATTTATGCTGCAGTTGCTACATTACTGTTTCTGACAACTAGTTAGGAGCTTCATCAATTCCAGGTTAACCCTCTCCTCCATATATACGCCTTTTTACTCGCGTGCGACCAGTGTAGATCCATATTGGTCGGCACATCTCTGCTGTCTGATTAGGGTCTGCACTGTTCGTTTTTTGGTCAGTAATAACCCAGCAAATCAAAAAGCGTAGTTTAGATCCTGATCAGATGGAACAGATGTGCTGTCTGATCAGGATCTAAACTGGTCACCCACGCAACAAAGGTGTATCTATGAAGGGAAAGGTTTATTGATCATCAGATGCCTTTTGTTATGATCTCGGCACCACAAAGGCGTTTGTAGCGTTATGCTACTGCAAGGAAGAACAACACTAACAAAAGTTAACGTGAGTGTCGGCCTAAGAGCCCTCGTTGTAAGAATGCCACCCTGGACTGCCTTGCTAGTCCAGTATAAATAGACCTATACTGTTTACATAACTACCGTTATAAACAAAGTTAACGATAACGTCTCTAAGTTTATATAACTATCGTTATATAATTTATATAACGTCTGCAACCAAAGCGGTACACTGGCTGACCCTATCCGCAGGCAGAGTGTCCAGTGCTAGCTTGACACAGTGACTTGACAGGTTCACCGAGTACGATCTGATATCGCTGTAGTTGCTTATTATATTACAGATACTAGTGTTGATTTTCGGTTGATGCTACAAATCGTACATAGCTAATGAAATTTAAAATGTTGACTTTATGTCAAAAAGCAGCAAAAAATCTTTATCATGTAGAGATGAAACACTCATTCTTTTCAGATATCAAAGTTCTGTTAAAGGATGACAGCAGTTAATGTTACCATTTATTTGCAGCCCCTCTGGGTGTTTTAGACCCTTTAGAACAACAGAATTTCTACAAGAATATGAACACGGGGCAGCGAGGTTCTATCTACGCTAGCACTGCACAGGCGCCACCTCGAACATACACATCAACTGTGACCACGTCAGTGACAACTTCCGTGACTACGCCCACAAGACCCCCGCCTGAAATCCCCCCTCAACTTCCTCCCCGCGACCCTCACCCTAGGGACGGTAAGTAAACCATGGACTTCAAACTTATTTCATAAGACAAGATAAGATAATCTAAAGATGACTGACTGAACTCTTTTCTCAATTGATACACTTTTTATCAAATTGGCAACAAGTGTAGATCCAGATCAGCTGGTACCTTCATATCTGGATCTACACTGTTCGCTTGTTAGTAAAAAATAACCTAATGTTTCAAAAAGCGAATTGTGTGAATCGTTTTCAGATGGCACAGATCAACACTAAGTCTGGTCACACATTATAAATTGTGTATCCTTGGAGGAAAAGGTTAAATTCGAGGAAAGGTCATTACATTAATTTATAGGTTTAAGGTTTATATTTTAAGTTTGGGAATATCAAATGTCTTTTAAGGGATTACCACACTCCTCCCAATCCTGTTCATTGATAAAAAGAAAATTATCAAAATCTCAATAACGTCAATATGCCGTTAAATGAAACTTCGCACAAATGGATGTTATTAATGTATCTTTATTTTGCGGATGGTAAGACACGTTAGAACAGTAAAGAAAAATAGCTAGATTTAAAAATTCCCTCAAATTCTATTTACATAAATTCAGAAAAACTTAACAACACAAAACATCATTTTAAATGCCCAAATGAGTAATAAGATGCTGACAACAATTTATTGTGTCCTTGTGACTTTCATATGTAAACTTTACGAGATATTACTAAAAGTGTGTTTGACCGTCAATTTTCTGGTCGCTTCCTGGTGGCGTAAATGGATGACAATCACTGATTTCTCTTTTAGTAGTTGAAAGTTTTTTACAAAGTACGCAACATTTTCTTGTCAGTAACATTGCACTCGCGTGGGAATTTAAAATTATATTTTGTATCGTTTTGTGAATTTATGTAAACAGAATTTTAAGGAATGTTAAGGTCTAGCTTGTTTTCTTCACTATTCTAACGTGTCTTACTATATTCATTTGTGCAAAATTTCATTGAACGGCATTTTGCCATTATTGAGATTTTGATAATTTTCTTTTTATCAATGAACAGGATTGGGAGGAGTGTGGCAAGCCCTTAATCTCAAAATTTTAACTGTTGTAAGACACTATATCCCACAAGATGTTCCAAGATACGAAGGTGCATAACAATTAGATCTGCTTTTTTCTAGATGAAGGCTATGGTATATTTAAAATTTATCTTTAACCTTCAACTATCATCTATCCCAACTTAAAATTGTTTCCAGTATCAAAAATGCATGACCAAACAAGTAGTCTATTTCCTATAGTTCCTAAACAAACAATTACTCAGCCCCCCCCCCCCCCCCCACAATTTTCCATTGTTAATCCTTTACCAGTGGATTTGCCTTTATCACATGTAAAACCAGTGTATACCTGGATCAGACAGCACTTCCATGCCACCTGATCTGCACTATTCGCTTTTAGAGTCAGATAATTTCTGACTAAAAGAGCAAACAGTGAAAATCCAGAACTGGGCTGAAGGTTATAAAACTGAGCATGGAAACCAGTCTCAAATCTTAAGCATCTGATTGGCTGAAATGGAGACTAGTTGCCATTTCAGCCAATCAGATGCTTGAGATTTGAGACTGGTTTCCATGCTCAGTTTTTATAACTTTATGCACAGATAGCATAGATGTGCTGGCTGATCTAGGTCTACACTGGTCGCCATTGTGATGCAATGTTTATCGGTTGAATAAAAGGTGAAACTTTCTAATTCATCCTATACAAAATTGATGTCCATGCACATCACCACACTTGCCTCTTTCTAAACATTGAAATAAGCGCAGTTGCAGGATTTTCCTACCCTTGTATATCTGAACCTTGAATATATGAACCCTCTGTAAGCCCTTCACATGCACTATCTTGTTAAAAAAAAATCACTACTTCTGAACTTAGGAGATTTTACCTTGTAAATACTTGAAAATCTTATATTTTATAATTCGAAAATTTTAAAGGTGTCTTCTTTTGTGTTATGAAATAATAGCACTTAGGAATACAGTGTAGTCTTGATTTAAAGCAGTGAGGTTAAAACACTGTATAAAGGCTTGGGGAGTTTCAGGTCATTTTTAAAAAAAACTAGCGTGGGAGATTTAGATAAGCTTTGTTAAAACATAGTTCTAGCTTGAGTTTTGGGCTTGTGTTGTTAAAATAATACTTACTAGCTTTTTTGAAACCTGCAGGTGCTAGTACACAAGTTTCAAAAAGTCAGTGGGAATCATGGACTTTAAACCAAGTTTTTGACTGTACAATATTGAACCTTTGTGTGGCTAACTTATTTAACCCTTTACCCCATGGGATATGGCTATTATCCCATGGACTAACAGTGTAGATCCAGATCAGCTGGCACACCCTATGTCTGATCAGGATCTACACTGTTTGCTGTTTGTTTAGTTTTTTTTTAACAAGAAGTGACCAGTTTATATCCAGATCACAGTCATGACATGGTTGTTCCACCTAATCTGGATCTATTAATGTGTGCCCAATGTTATAAAACTGAGCATGGAAACCAGTCTCAAATCTCAAGCATCTGAGTGGCTGAAATGGCAACCAGTCGCCATTTCAGCCAATCAGATGCTTGAGATTTGAGACTGGTTTCCAGTCTCAGCTTTATAACCTTCAACCATGGTTGCATGTAACAAAACCTGCATACATGTAAATGAAGTAAAGAGTTAAGCAAAGTAATCTTTTACTGTTAGCGGTAGACTTGTATCTAGTAAATATGAAAATTGGGTGAATATGTTCAATTATTAAAGACTATAAACCCATACCTTTACCTTAATATGGAAAAATGTTCTTTTTTCACGTAGTGCCTCCGCCTTTGCCACCACGTATTGCTGCAACGGGTCACGTTCCTCCACCCCCACCACAGCAAACAGTCGTCCACTCCGGAGACTTGGATGCCGATGGCGAACAGTGGAGTTGTTCAGCGTGTACTTTCCTTAACCATCCTGCCTTGAACAAGTGCGAGTGTTGTGAAATGCCGAGAATGAGTGCTACGTCCTCTTCGCTCAGTCCACGAGGTAGTTCGCCCCGCGTGCCCCACACTCACATACATTCTGATCTGTGTTACTGTCATGATCACTAATGTGATATGTACGTTACCATGCTCATATTCAACCTTTCCTCCATAAATAGGCATTTTTACGCATGTGAGGCCAGTGTAGATCCAGATCAGCCGGCACATCCATGCCGTCTAATCAGGATCTGCACTGGTCGCATTTTGGTCAGAAATAAGCAAATGAATCAAAATGCGAACAGTTTAGATCCTGATCAGATGGCACGGATGTGCCGGCAGATCTGGATCTAAACTGTTCGCCCATGTAGTAGAGGTGTGTCTATGGAGGAAAGGGTTAACATTTCAAACATTTTTACGTCTTTATGTCTGCCTGTTCCTGTGGTACTTAAAAATGTCTTCTATATTATCAAGAAAAAATAGTCAAATCAGACAATTTAGAAATAGTGTTATCCAAATTTAAGTGGAATATATTCTAAAGCTGTCGGTATTGTTGGCGGATGCAAAAGTGATTTGGACTGTTTTCAGCAGCTTGACCTTTTACTCTGTGGGATACGACAGTTATCCCATGGGAGAAGAGTGAAGAGCCAGTGCAACCGGCACAACTGTGCCGTCTGATAAGGATCTGCACTGTTCCCTTTGAATAACCTTTCCTCCATAGACAAACCTTTATGGCGAGGGTTGAACAGTTTAGATCCAGATCAGCTGGCACATCTGTGCCATCTGATCAGGATCTAAACTGTTTGCTTTTTGATTCAATAGGTTATTTCTGACTTAAATGCTACCAGTGCAGTTCCTGATCAGTCGACACGGATGTGCTGGCTGATCTGGATCTACACTGGTTGCACATGTGTAAAAAGGCGTATATCGTCACCTTAGTGCAATAACAGTATAAGTACCATTGAAATATGAAGGAGATATACCGTTATTGCACTAAGGCGACGATATATGGAGGAAATGGTTAATTAGGTTATTTTTGACCAAGAAGCGACCATTGTAGATCCAGATCAGACAGCACGGATGTACTGCCCATCTGTAGAGTCAGATTTAGATCCAGGTCAGACTGCATGTATGTGTAGGCTGCTCTAGATCTACACTGGAATCTGGAATAAAATCAATAAAATGTGTCCATGAAATAAGAGTTAATTTAGCATTCCGTGAAGTATAAACAAAACAATTCTGTAGGATCAGGACAGTTTCAGACTGAACACAAGTAGTCTTTATGGTTGGGTGATCGTAACTCTGGGGTAGAATCAAGCCCATAACAGTTAATATGCACAATAAAATATTTATCTAATCAATGAGGTAGTCTTATTTTTAGGGTTGTCTTTATGAGAGGTTTTACTGTATTTACAACAGAGATGCATTAACAGGAACAGGTAGATATATTGTACAGGGGTTGCCAATTATTTTTACGACAGAACAATTGCCATATACTGTGCTGAGATTTATGATTTTTCTGAAATCTCGTCTCCGAGAGATTATGAACTCATTTTACCCATTACTCCATTTATACACCTTTATTGCATAGGCAAACAATTTAGATCCAGATCAGCTTGCAGATCTGTGCCATCTGATCAGTACACTGATTTCATTTAGGTTCATTAAGTTATTTCTGACCAAGTTTAGTCAATTGCAGATCAAGATTATGGCACAGATGTGCTTACTAAGCTGGATCTACATAGGTCAACCGTGTGATAAAAGCCGTAAAGTTTAGAAATAAAACATTGGTAATAGTATTTCATCATAGAGATGAAATATGTGTAACACGTAAAACTGAAAACTGATATTTACAGTGTAAAAGCCAAAAAATTTACGATTAACCCTTTACATCATATATACACCTTTAACGCATGTGTTACCAGTTTAAATCTAGATCAGCCACCACATCTGTTTCATCTGATCTGGATCTAGAATATTTTCCTCTTGGTTAGAAATACCTTAATAAATTTGAAAGTGAACGGTTTAGATCCTCGTCAGACGTCATGGATGTGCCGGCTAATCAGGATCGAAACAGTTTGGCCAAGTGATAAAAACCATATCTATGGAGTAAAGGGTTATTATCCCCAGATGCGCATTTTTGTGTCCGCCTTACTTAAATCTCAGCTTGGTATAGCTATTTGTTCAAAGAAATCATTTTTATGTACATAAATTTGTGATTGGTTGTTTGTTGTTGTTCTGTGAAAAAGATATTAATAACTCATGACATAATGATGGCCTGAAACATAAGTTATTTTTAGAAAGGTATTTCCCTGTTCAAACTATGATAATAAATGTCTATGCATATATCTTGCCAAAATATTTTAATATTTAAACTACATAATGCTGTTATAGTGACATGAGAAAATGGTGAAAAATAATTTTTAAAGCAATTTACTTTTGTTATTTTTTTAATTATTTTTTAAATTAAAATTTTTTAGCAACAAAGTGACAATAATTTTCAAGACATGTCGCTGGATGTTGGACCCTTATTTCCTTTTTGGGGAGTTGGTGGGGTGGGGAGTGGGTGGGGGAGTTGGACACATTCAACAGTTTAAAATAAGATACAGTTAAACCTGCATTAAGGATAATCAGGCATATGGCATATAAAGCTAATGTGCAAAGTTCTCTACAGTTCTAGTTCTTTTAACTTTTAAAGAACTATTCACTTAACACTTGGAATATATCATCTGCTTAAATAAAGCCATTGGTGACAACAAGAATGATAACTCCTATTTCATTATTTTTTGAGTTATGCCCCATTCAAATGCATCTGTTTTCATTTTAATCTCACTCAGACATTGCAAGATCCGTAGACAGTATTGCATACAAAAGGTTGCAGACAGAAAAAAATTTCTGACCAGAAAGTTTTGTAGCACTATTATTGTTGTAGCTTTCGTGTCCACAAGTAAAGGTGTTGTAAAATTTGTTGTCGGTAGCAACAACTGTTAGAACATAGTCGTTTACCCTTCTTATTGCTTATGTCATCTACATTAGGTTATTTGTTTATTTATTTAGCTTGCTGGCAAGCTGTTGTATCCAGTATTTTCTGGTTTATCTTTTCGTTATTTTATCACCATGTTGTATAACCCTTTCCTTGGCGTGGAGGAAAAGTGTTCATGCAGATTAGCCGACACATTGGTGCCATCTTAACAATACAATCTGCACTGTTTGATTTTAAGTATTTTAGGTTATTTCTGATCAAATAGCAAAGAGTGCAGATCCTGATCAGCCAGCATCTGATATGAATATACAGGGAACAGTGTAGATCCCCATCAAATGGCACCGATGTGCTTGCGGATCAGGATTTACACCTTTCACCCAAGAGAGAACTGGGCTGAAGGTTATAAAACTGAGCATGGAAACCAGTCTCAAATCTCAAGCATCTGACCAGTCACCATTTCAGCCAATCAGATGCTTGAGATTTGAGACTATAAGTATCATGCATGAGTGTGAGGTGAAGATGGAAAAATCTGTCACCGAGGGTTAACTGTTTTGCGGGAACGAGGCTCTGCCGAGTTCCCGCCAAAACAGTTCACCCGAGGTGACAGATTTTTCTATCTTTACCGAATGTCTCATGCAAGATACTCTTTCTTGCATACCTTTGATAATTTATAACATTTCTGTGTAAGTATACAAACTTACTTATTTTCCTTATGCTGAAATATTGACGTTAACGCAAACCTTTTTTATCAATGACGTCACTTACTTGAATATATTACGTCAGATACTTGAAGACGTGACGTCACTCACGTGACTCATTCTACATGGGGGGGTGTAGGATCGAAATTTCCTACACGGGTGAAAACACCGGATGACCTGATCTGGTATGCAAGAATGGTTTCCCTGCTCAGTCTTATAACCTTGGGCACAGTAAAACCCATGAAGTAAAGGGTTCAATTAATTCATTATGATTTTTCTGATCAAGTGGTGTACCTTGTCAATCCAGATTAGATGACACAGATGTTCCAGCTGATCTGGATCTGCACTAATGGATCATGCAATAAAACCCATGTTTATAAATTAAAGGGTTTATCAGTTTGATCAAACCACCTTCGAAGTTCCTTTTAACCTTTTCCTCCCTATATATGCATTTTTACTCGTGTGCGACCGGTGTAGATCCAGATCAGCCTGCACATCAGTGCTGTCTGATCAGGATCTGCACTGGTTGCATTTTGGTCAGAAATAACCTAATGAATCAAAAATCCAACAGTTTAGATCCTGATCAGACAGCACGGATGTGCTGGCTGATCTGAATCTAAACTGTTCGCCCTCGCAATAAAGGTGTATTTATGGAGGAGGGGGATAATCTATTTCTACCAAATGTTTCCCTGCGATTTGTTTATTTTCATTTTTTTTTTCTTTTTAACCCTTTACTCCATAGATATGACAGTTATTGCTTAGGCAAGCAGTGTAGGTCCATTTTTTCTGGCACATTTGTGTGGTCTGATCAGGATCTGCACTGTTTACTTTTAGATTCACTGTGTTATTTCTAACCAAAAGGGGACCAGTGTAAATCCTGATCTGACTGCACCAATGTGCCAACTGATTAGGATGTTCACTTGTCACATGTGAGTTAACCCTTTCCTTTATAGACTCGCCTTTATTGCGTGGGCGAACATCCGTGCCATCTGATCAGGATCTAAACTGTTAGCTTTTTGATTTGTTAGGTTATTTCTGACCAAAAAGCGACCAGTGCAGATCCTGATCAGATGGCACGGATGTGCCGGCTGATCTGGACATACACTGGTCACACACGGTAAAAATGCATATTTATGGAGGAAAGGGTTAAAACGCATATATATGGAGTAAAGAGTTATTTCAGTATTTTTATTCTAAGTGTGGTATGCATGCTGTTTATCTTTTATTTTTAGATGAACCTGATACTTTCCCAACAGCCAGCCAAAATGCACAAGTCACATGATCAGAATTCAAGGGTTTTCATTGGTCAGGATTCAGCCAATCACTATCCAAGATGGAAGAATATTCATGAACATGTACCAACACTTTTGATTAGTCAATAACAATTTGAATTCACCAGTGATGTCATTAAACAAAAAAAAATTGCAACATGTTATTCAATCAGTTATTTTTCAGTTTGTTATCGAATAAATGTCCATTGATATTTTCATGTTAACTGTGCTACAAACATGAAGTTCATTTGATTTTCAACTGTTGCAGTTTTTAATGTACCGTAAAATCTTGATTATAGGTCACTTTGATGTATAGGTTTTGAATTCTTTTGCTGGCTAACCTCTTATTGAGAAAAAACTGGGGCATGTCACGACAAAAAGGTGTACTTTATCGGCTGAGGTCAATCATTAACCCTTTCCTCCATAGACACACCTTTACTGTGTTAGCACACAGTTTAGATCCACATCAGCCGGCACATCTGTGCCATCTGATCAGGATCTAAACTGTTCGCTTCTTGATTCATTAGGTTATTTCGCTTTTTGATTTGTTGGGTTTTTTCTGACCAAAATGCGACCAGTGCAGATCCTGATAAGACTGCACGGATGTGCCAGCTGATCTGGATCTACACTAGTCGCACATGCGTAAAAACGCATATTTATGGAGAAAAGGGTTAAAATGACATAAGCTGAGCAAAAATGGCTTTTTATGAGTTCTGGAGTAAAATTAATAATAAGTGGTGAAAATTTGAAATAAAA
>JAZAYU010000403.1:0-251274 GCA_038501625.1 Corbicula japonica | reverse complement strand
GAGACTGGTTTCCATGCTCAGTTTTTATAACTTAATGCACAGATAGCATAGATGTGCTGGCTGATCTAGGTCTACACTGGTCGCCATTGTGATGAAATGTTTATCGGTTGAATAAAAGGTGAAAACTTTCTAATTCATCCTATACAAAATTGATGTCCATGCACATCACCACACTTGCCTCTTTCTAAACATTGAAATAAGCGCAGTTGCAGGATTTTCCTACCCTTGTATATCTGAACCTTGAATATATGAACCCTCTGTAAGCCCTTCACATGCACTATCTTGTTAAAAAAAAATCACTACTTCTGAACTTAGGAGATTTTACCTTGTAAATACTTGAATATCTTATATTTTATAATTCGAAAATTTTAAAGGTGTCTTCTTTTGTGTTATGAAATAATAGCACTTAGGAATACAGTGTAGTCTTGATTTAAAGCAGTGAGGTTAAAACACTGTATAAAGGCTTGGGGAGTTTCAGGTCATTTTAAAAAAAACTTGCGTGGGAGATTTAGATAAGCTTTGTTAAAACATAGTTCTAGCTTGAGTTTTGGGCTTGTGTTGTTAAAATAATACTTACTAGCTTTTTTGAAACCTGCAGGTGCTAGTACACAAGTTTCAAAAAGTCAGTGGGAATCATGGACTTTAAACCAAGTTTTTGACTGTACAATATTGAACCTTTGTGTGGCTAACTTATTTAACCCTTTACTCCATGGGATATGGCTATTATCCCATGGACTAACAGTGTAGATCCAGATCAGCTGGCACACCCTATGTCTGATCAGGATCTACACTGTTTGCTGTTTGTTTAGTTTTTTTTTAACAAGAAGTGACCAGTTCCAGATCACAGTCATGACATGGTTGTTCCACCTAATCTGGATCTATTAATATGTGCCCAATGTTATAAAACTGAGCATGGAAACCAGTCTCAAATCTCAAGCATCTGATTGGCTGAAATGGCAACCAGTCGCCATTTCAGCCAATCAGATGCTTGAGATTTGAGACTGGTTTCCAGTCTCAGCTTCATAACCTTCAACCATGGTTGCATGTAACAAAACCTGCATACATGTAAATGAAGTAAAGAGTTAAGCAAAGTATTCTTTTACTGTTAACGGTAGACTTGTATCTAGTAAATATGAAAATTGGGTGAATATGTTCAATTATTAAAGACTATAAACCCATACCTTTACCTTTATATGGAAAAATGTTCTTTTTTCCTGTAGTGCCTCCGCCTTTGCCACCACGTATTGCTGCAACGGGTCACGTTCCTCCACCCCCACCACAGCAAACAGTCGTCCACTCCGGAGACTTGGATGCCGATGGCGAACAGTGGAGTTGTTCAGCGTGTACTTTCCTTAACCATCCTGCCTTGAACAAGTGCGAGTGTTGTGAAATGCCGAGAATGAGTGCTACGTCCTCTTCGCTCAGTCCACGAGGTAGTTCGCCCCGCGTGCCCCACACTCACATACATTCTGATCTGTGTTACTGTCATGATCACTAATGTGATATGTACGTTACCATGCTCATATTCAACCTTTCCTCCATAAATAGGCATTTTTACGCATGTGAGGCCAGTGTAGATCCAGATCAGCCGGCACATCCATGCCGTCTAATCAGGATCTGCACTGGTCGCATTTTGGTCAGAAATAAGCAAATGAATCAAAATGCGAACAGTTTAGATCCTGATCAGATGGCACGGATGTGCCGGCAGATCTGGATCTAAACTGTTCACCCATGTAGTAGAGGTGTGTCTATGGAGGAAAGGGTTAACATTTCAAACATTTTTACGTCTTTATGTCTGCCTGTTCCTGTGGTACTTAAAAATGTCTTCTATATTATCAAGAAAAAATAGTCAAATCAGACAATTTAGAAATAGTGTTATCCAAATTTAAGTGGAATATATTCTAAAGCTGTCGGTATTGTTGGCGGATGCAAAAGTGATTTGGACTGTTTTCAGCAGCTTGACCTTTTACTCTGTGGGATACGACAGTTATCCCATGGGAGAATAGTGAAGAGCCAGTGCAACCGGCACAACTGTGCCGTCTGATAAGGATCTGCACTGTTCCCTTTGAATAACCTTTCCTCCATAGACAAACCTTTATGGCGAGGGTTGAACAGTTTAGATCCAGATCAGCTGGCACATCTGTGCCATCTGATCAGGATCTAAACTGTTTGCTTTTTGATTCAGTAGGTTTTTCCTGACTAAAATGCTACCAGTGCAGTTCCTGATCAGTCGACACGGATGTGCTGGCTGATCTGGATCTACACTGGTTGCACATGTGTAAAAAGGCGTATATCGTCACCTTAGTGCAATAACAGTATAAGTACCATTGAAATATGAAGGAGATATACCGTTATTGCACTAAGGCGACGATATATGGAGGAAATGGTTAATTAGGTTATTTTTGACCAAGAAGCGACCATTGTAGATCCAGATCAGACAGCACGGATGTACTGCCCATCTGTAGAGTCAGCTTTAGATCCAGGTCAGACTGCATGTATGTGTAGGCTGCTCTAGATCTACACTGGAATCTGGAATAAAATCAATAAAATGTGTCCATGAAAAAAGAGTTAATTTAGCATTCCGTGAAGTATAAACAAAACAATTCTGTAGGATCAGGACAGTTTCAGACTGAACACAAGTAGTCTTTATGGTTGGGTGATCGTAACTCTGGGGTAGAATCAAGCCCATAACAGTTAATATGCACAATAAAATATTTATCTAATCAATGAGGTAGTCTTATTTTTAGGGTTGTCTTTATGAGAGGTTTTACTGTATTTACAACAGAGATGCATTAACAGGAACAGGTAGATATATTGTACAGGGGTTGCCAATTATTTTTACGACAGAACAATTGCCATATACTGTGCTGAGATTTATGATTTTTCTGAAATCTCGTCTCCGAGAGATTATGAACTCATTTTACCCATTACTCCATTTATACACCTTTATTGCATAGGCAAACAATTTAGATCCAGATCAGCTTGCAGATCTGTGCCATCTGATCAGTACACTGATTTCATTTAGGTTCATTAAGTTATTTCTGACCAAGTTTAGTCAATTGCAGATCAAGATTATGGCACAGATGTGCTTACTAAGCTGGATCTACATAGGTCAACCGTGTGATAAAAGCCGTAAAGTTTAGAAATAAAACATTGGTAATAGTATTTCATCATAGAGATGAAATATGTGTAACACGTAAAACTGAAAACTGATATTTACAGTGTAAAAGCCAAAAAATTTACGATTAACCCTTTACATCATATATACACCTTTAACGCATGTGTTACCAGTTTAAATCTAGATCAGCCACCACATCTGTTTCATCTGATCTGGATCTAGAATATTTTCCTCTTGGTTAGAAATACCTTAATAAATTTGAAAGTGAACGGTTTAGATCCTCGACAGACATCATGGATGTGCCGGCTAATCAGGATCGAAACAGTTTGGCCAAGTGATAAAAACCCTTTCTATGGAGTAAAGTATTATTCTCCCCAGATGCGCCTTTTTGTGTCCGCCTTACTTAAATCTCAGCTTGGTATAGCTATTTGTTCAAAGAAATCATTTTTATGTACATAAATTTGTGATTGGTTGTTTGTTGTTGTTCTGTGAAAAAGATATTAATAACTCCTGACATAATGATGGCCTGAAACATAAGTTATTTTTAGAAAGGTATTTCCCTGTTCAAACTATGATAATAAATGTCTATGCATATATCTTGCCAAAATATTTTAATATTTAAACTACATAATGCTGTTATAGTGACATGAGAAAATGGTGAAAAATAATTTTTAAAGCAATTTACTTTTGTTATTTTTTTAAATTATTTTTTAAATTAAAATGTTTTAGCAACAAAGTGACAATAATTTTCAAGACCTGTTGATGGATGCTGGACCCTTATTTCCTTTTTGGGGAGTTGGTGGGGTTGGGAGTGGGTGGGGGAGTTGGACACATTCAACAGTTTAAAATAAGATACAGTTAAACCTGCATTAAGGATAATCAGGCATATGGCATATAAAGCTAATGTGCAAAGTTCTCTACAGTTCTAGTTCTTTTAACTTTTAAAGAACTATTCACTTAACACTTGGAATATATCATCTGCTTAAATAAAGCCATTAGTGACAACAAGAATGATAACTCCTATTTCATTATTTTTCGAGTTATGCCCCATTCAAATGCATCTGTTTTCATTTTAATCTCACTCAGACATTGCAAGATCCGTAGACAGTATTGCATACAAAAGGTTGCAGACAGAAAAAAATTTCTGACCAGAAAGTTTTTTAGCACTATTATTGTTGTAGCTTTCGTGTCCACAAGTAAAGGTGTTGTAAAATTTGTTGTCGGTAGCAACAACTGTTAGAACATAGTCGTTTACCCTTCTTATTGCTTATGTCATCTACATTAGGTTATTTGTTTATTTATTTAGCTTGCTGGCAAGCTGTTGTATCCAGTATTTCTGGTTTATCCTTTCGTTATTTTATCACCATGTTGTATAACCCTTTCCGTGGCGTGGAGGAAAAGTGTTCATGCAGATTAGCCGACACATTGGTGCCATCTTAACAATACAATCTGCACTGTTTGATTTTAAGTATTTTAGGTTATTTCTGATCAAATAGCAAAGAGTGCAGATCCTGATCTGATCAGCCAGCATCTGATATGAATATACAGGGAACAGTGTAGATCCCCATCAAATGGCACGGATGTGCCTGCTGATCTGGATTTACACCTTTCACCCAAGAGAGAACTGGGCTGAAGGTTATAAAACTGATCATGGAAGCCAGTCTCAAATCTCAAGCATCTGACCAGTTGCCATTTCAGCCAATCAGATGCTTGAGATTTGAGACTGGTTTCCATGCTAAGCTTTATAACCTTATGCACTGTAAATCTCATGAAGTAAATGGTTCAATTAATTCATTATGATTTTTCTGATCAAGTGGTGTACCTTGTCAATCCAGATTAGATGACACAGATGTTCCAGCTGATCTGGATCTACACTGGATCATGTAATAAAACCCATGTTTATAAATTAAAGGGTTTATCAGTTTGATCAAACCACCTTCAAAGTTCCCTTTTAACCTTTTCCTCCATATATATGCATTTTTACGCATGTGCGACCAGTGTAGATCCAGATCAGCCTGCACATCAGTGCTGTCTGATCAGGATCTGCACTGGTCGCATTTTGGTCAGAAATAATGAATCAAAAAGCCAACAGTTTAGATCCTGATCAGACAGCAGGGATGTGCTGGCTGATCTGAATCTAAACTGTTTGCCCCCGCAATAAAGGTTTATTTATGGAGGAAGGGGATAATCTATTTCTACCAAATGTTTCCCTGCGATTTTTTTATTTTTCTCTTTTTTTTTTTTCTTTTTAACCCTTTACTCCATAGATATGACAGATATTGCTTAGGCGAGCAGTGTAGGTCCATTTCTTCTGGCACATTTGTGTGGTCTGATCAGGATCTACACTGTTTACTTTTAGATTCACTGTGTTATTTCTAACCAAAACGGGACCAGTGTAAATCCTGATCTGACTGCACCAATGTGCCAACTGATTAGGATGTTCACTTGTCACATGTGAGTTAACCCTTTCCTTTATAGACTCGCCTTTAATGCGTGGGCGAACATCCGTGCCATCTGATCAGGATCTAAACTGTTAGCTTTTTGATTTGTTAGGTTATTTCTGACCAAAAAGCGACCAGTGAAGATCCTGATCAGATGGCACGGATGTGCCGGCTGATCTGGACATACACTGGTCGCACACGGTAAAAATGCATATTTGTGGAGGAAAGGGTTAAAACGCATATAAATGGAGTAAAGAGTTATTTCAGTATTTTTATTCTAAGTGTGGTATGCATGCTGTTTATCTTTTATTTTTAGATGAACCTGATACTTTCCCAACAGCCAGCCAAAATGCACAAGTCACATGATCAGAATTCAAGGGTTTTCATTGGTCAGGATTCAGCCAATCACTATCCAAGATGGAAGAATATTCATGAACATGAACCAACACTTTTGATTAGTCAATAACAATTTGAATTCACCAGTGATGTCATTAAACAAAAAAAAACTTGCAACATGTTATTCAATCAGTTATTTTTCAGTTTGTTATCGAATAAATGTCCATTGATATTTTCATGTTAACTGTGCTACAAACATGAAGTTCATTTGATTTTCAACTGTTGCAGTTTTAAATGTACCGTAAAATCTTGATTATAGGTCACATTGATGTATAGGTTTTAAATTCCTTTGCTGGCTAACCTCTTATTGGGAAAAAACTGGGGCATGTCACGACAAAAAGGTGTACTTTATCGGCTGAGGTCAATCATTAACCCTTTCCTCCATAGACACACCTTTACTGTGTTGGCACACAGTTTAGATCCACATCAGCCGGCACATCTGTGCCGTCTGATCAGGATCTAAACTGTTCGCTTCTTGATTCATTAGGTTATTTGGCTTTTTGATTTGTTGGGTTATTTCTGACCAAAATGCGACCAGTGCAGATCCTGATCAGACGGCATGGATGTGCCAGCTGATCTGGATCTACACTGGTCACACATGCGTAAAAATGCATATTTATGGAGGAAAGGGTTAAAATGACATAAGCTGAGCAAAAATGGCTTTTTATGAATTCTGGAATAAAATTAATAATAAGTGGTGAAAATTTGAAATAAAAATAGCTGTAAGTTATAACTAGTTACAAGAAATTATAGTCTAATTGTATATAAGTATTTCTGAAAAAAAAGGTAAAACTAATGTCATCAAAGTCACCTTTCCACATGACTTGGCTCGAATGCGACCTAAATCTTAGTATTTGTGGTACATTGGTGTATTCATCATTTTCCTTTATTTGGCATCTCTTATAGATGTTGTTTAGCCCATTGCTTTATATATATACACATTTTATCGCATGTGCAAACAGTGTAGATCCAGACCCACATCTATGCCATCTGTGCCCAAGGTTATAAAACTGAGCATGGAAACCAGTCTCAAATCTCAAGCATCTGATTGGCTGAAATGGCGACCATTCGCCATTTCAGCCAATCAGATGCTTGAGATTTGAGACTGGTTTCCAATCTCAGCTTTATAACCTTCAGACCTGATTAGGTTCTGCACTGTTCACTTTTTAGTCAAAAATAACCTAATAAATAAAAAAGTAAACAGTGTAGATCCTGATCAGAAGGCACAGATCTGCTGGCTGATCAGGATCTATACTGTTCGCTTACACCATAAAGGGATATATATGGAGGAAAGGGTTAAGTTCACCAGTTTTATACACAAGCTGTTGTCATCATGTGAATCATGCAATGTGCATTTATTATTGCTGTTTATTTTCATCCTAATACTCTTTATTACAAATTTAACCAGAAATTTATGTGATTTTCTGTAAAATCATTAATATTTATAGGGTTCTAATTTTTGAGGATTTCGTGGAAAGATTGATCCACAATCTCTTTTGTGGATTTCGTGGTAGGATTAATCCATGAACTTTAAACCACCACGAAATAAAGAATTAAACGTGAACATAGTTTAGAAAATTGAGATCCACTAATTAAAGTACCTATGAAGTTGATGTCGTATGGAAAACCACGAAATTATATGCCCAAATAAAAAAATTTATGTAACCTTTAACTTCATAGATGCAACTTGGTTGGAACTAACCTAATGACTCTTTAAGCAAACAGTGGACATCCTGATCAGATGGCACAAATGTGTTGGCAGTTCTTAATCTATACTACTAGCCTGTGCAATATAACCTGTATCTATGGGGCAAAGAGATGACTATGAAAGATACAGAGCTTTTGTTAAAGAAAACTACAATTATTATTTTTTGATAACTTTGGAAACACTTGTAATTAATAAATTGATCATTCTTTTTCTCCAATGCTTTGTGAAATGTTACAAAATAATTGCTCCTGCACAGTAAATCATGAGCAGATGTATGCAATATTGACCTTGCAATGCAAAATTGTTCACCCTTTACTCCATAGATACAATTTTATTGCATGAGCGAAAGTGTCGATCTAGATCAGCTGGCAGATATGTCAAAAATGACATTGATAACATATTTGAATGTGATGTGTCTCAAATTAGCTGACAATTCATCCTATTCTTATAAAATAAACCACTCACAGTATTCTGCTTAACCCTATATACACCTTAATGACATACGCCAACAGTGTTGATCCAGACCAGCACTGTTCGCTTTTGATTTATTAGGTTATTTCTGACCAAAAAAGCGGACAGTACAGATCCTAATCAGATGGCACAGATATGCTGTTTGGATCTGTGTGGGTTGCATACACATAAAACGGCATATTTATATAGTAAAGGATTTAAAAATATACCTTCTTGTGCCACAAAGTTTGACATTATTCAGTGATGTGATTTCTTACAAAATTGATGCTGTGCTGTAGGTCAAAAACTGCATACACAGGCTCTTGTACAGTTTGCATTGTGCTTTCACTTTGAAGCTTGCTCTCAAAATATCATGTCCCAAGATTTTAAAACTGAGAATGGAAACCACTCTCAAATCTCGGGCATCTGATTGGCTGAAATGGCGACTGGTTTTAAGATATAGAACAGTATGCACTTCAGATTAGATCAAGGTCTGCTTAATTGGGCGAGCCAAATTACAGAAAGGAGTTCAATTATTGGAAGTAATTTGCAAGATTAAAGTGTATGAGAGTCTCATGGAATTGGAGTTAATTGGCATGCATTTAAAGCATTTTGTTACACTGATCTCAAATTCTAGGTTTATATTTCAGAATATTGAATATCTTTTAAACCTTTGTTGTAAGGGGAAAAGAAATAATCAAATATTCATAATTTTAAGAAAAAAAATACATATATCACCACGTTTGTTGAAAACATGCTAATGATGACATACTGTTAAAATAATTACTTATACAGTACATAATCTCTTTACTCCATGGATATGGCTATGATCACATGGGTTAACAGTGTAGACACCTTTGCCCAAGGTTATAAAACTGAGCATGGAAACCAGTCTCAAATCTCAAGCATCTGATTGGCTGAAATGGCGACTGGTCGCCATTTCAGCCAATCAGATGCTTGAGATTTGAGACTGGTTTCCATGCTCAGTTTTATAACCTTGGCCACTGATCAGAATCTTTACTGTTTGCTTTTAGATTCTTTAGGATATTTAAGACCAAGAAGTTACTAGTAAAGATCCCGATCAGACAGCTTGGATGTGCTGGCTTATAAATCTGGATCTACCCTCTTTGCCCACACAATAAAAGTCGTATAATATATGGAGTAAAGAGTCAAATTGCTGAATCTTTTAAACTGAAACCCTTATAATTGTAATCATAAGACTGTTGAACCCTGCTTTGGAATTTTGGCAAAGTAAGTCCAGAATATAAACAATTTGGCGCTATATATCGATGTTAACCTTTTGACACCATTCATTATTAACATGCATATGTTGACATGGTGAAATATTTTCTTTGTGATAATTTCTTAACATAGTATTTATTTATCTATACTGTAAATATGTTGTGGACTTGAAAAAGTTCGGACAATTTTATCACTTGTGTTTTAATACTTGAACATAATTCTATGTATAACTCGATTGTTTCATAATGCTCCAGATTTTATGTCATTTATTTAAAATTATATATTTTTCAATAAATTTCTGATTAAGATTTGTTTGACAAGATACTTCATCTGAAGGGAAAATAATATAAAGAGGATATTTGTTTCAGTAAAAAGATCTATTTTATTTAACATTTACAACTATCAGTTTTTGGTGTTCACAAGTAATATGAAACTAACAATGTCATGTTTTCTTGTGAAACAAATCTGTTAACCCTTTTCCTCCATACATACACCTTTATTGCATGGGCAAACAATTTAGATCCAGATCAGCCGGCACATCCGTGCCATCTTAAACAGGATCTAAACTGTTCGCTTTTTGATTCATTAGGTTATTTTTTACCAAAATGTGACTAGTGTTGATGTGCCGGCTGATCTGTATCTACACTAGTCGCACACACATAAAAATGCGTATTTATTGAGGAAAGGGTTAATCCCTATATACACATTTTACGATCTGTGCAACCAGTGTAGCTAGCAACCAGTTTGGCTCTACGCTGGTCACACACATGTAAAAACCGGTGTTAATATGGAGTAAAGGGTTAAAATGCTGATATCATACAATGTCTAAGATTTTTTAGAAATTATGAATATATTCCAGTGCTATGGTAACTGCTGATTCATATAACATTTTTATACATACAGGCTTTTTAAAACAGGCACCCAACAGCCACGATCAACTATTTTCCAACTTAGTTAAGGGGGAATGAAATATTATTCAGGAAGAAATACATGTACCTGTACATTCGTTGGAACATATTAATCAATCCAATAAATTGTTTTATATATATATATATTCAGAAGTTTACATAGATATGTGCATGATGTTTTTTAGCAATGATGTAAAAAGAAAATGGGTCTTAAATTTTATATTTAAAAAATGTTCTCCAATTTAGTTGATATTATGCTTTGATCAATCAAATAGCTTGTGACCTTCAGCTTTCATATTTGATGGTACATGTTAACACTAATTTGAATTTGAATGAGGTTGGCATC
Organism: Corbicula japonica; assembly: GCA_038501625.1. Taxonomy (NCBI): domain Eukaryota; kingdom Metazoa; phylum Mollusca; class Bivalvia; order Venerida; family Cyrenidae; genus Corbicula; species Corbicula japonica. The sequence goes on along the minus strand of JAZAYU010000403.1, from coordinate 240,665 downwards.
CTTATGCCACTTTAACTTTTAACCATTAATCCTTTCCTCCATATATACGCATTTTTACACATATGCGACCAGTGTAGATCAAGATCAGCCGGCACATCCGTGCCGTCCGATCAGTATCTGCACTGTTTGCTTTATGATTCGTTAGGTTATTTCCAAACAAAATACGACCAGTGAAGATCCTGATCAGACTGCACGGATGCGTATATAAGGAGGAAAGGGTAATTGCCACAATATCTTTTATCCATAAATATAGCAAGAATGTAGTGGAGTTGTCTGTCTTTAAATTTAAGCCAGTCCTTTTGTAGGTTTTTGGTATGTTTTGCAGATTTGTATTAAATAGTGCTATTGGTAAGTGTAGAGCCTGATCATAAAGCTGATTGGGGTCTACACTTGTCAGAAATGGTAAATTCTGGTTGGTAAATACTGAAATGTGAATTCAGGGATTTTCTTGCTTTGTTTTACATGTAAATTCTAGAAAATCACCCCTAAACCAGAGTTCTTGGACTAATCCGAATTCATAGACAGACTTATCCATTACAGAATCTAAGAGAGGATATGGGTTGATAGAAATTTTGCAGTTTTTAAAACTGCTGTTTTCTGGATGATTGTATTTTTGTTAACATTTGATGAATTTTAATGTTATTTACTAAGTAATGCAAGTTGCTTTGCATGTGTGATATGATATATTCCTGGTCAGGACTGTGTAAGAATTTGACCTCTTACATCTAACGACATTGGTTCGACACATATTCTTTTGGCATTTACTGAACCTTCAAAAAAGGAAAAACTCGAGTTTGAAAAATAGTTCCACTAAATATATCAATGGAAGAGAACCCTACTATATACTTATATTTTGGTGTCATTTAATTTCACCTGAATTATTTTTCAGGCTGAAGCAACAAATTACAATTTGGTGCGGGTGGGGAGAAGGTTGCATAAATTCATTCAATAATGCAAATAATAATGCAAATAACCTGGTTAAATTGCCAGTTAATGTTTGAATTATTGCATTTTTACTAAGAACAAAATCTATGAAAATTCAACCTGCATGAAATAAAGTGATTTTTGTTCTTATATTCCTTTTGCTTGTTTGGGGGTATTTTCCATTTGTGTACAGCTTACTTGCAATATAAGAGAAAAAATAAACCCTTGTTTATCCACTCATTGCATAAGCTTTTTTTACACTCAGTTAAAATTACATTAAGATGCGCTTAGAATTTTTTATTTGTAGTGTGGGTTAGGTAGGGATGCAGAACCTTATCAAATAAATTTTATTATGCTTTTAGGAAAAAGTCTTTCTGTTGGTACTCTATAACTAAATATTTTGCCTTCCTTTAAATTTCGGTGTAAAGCAATAGTCAATACCAAAAATCCCTACAGTTGGTGAGCCAACATGTTGTAATGTCTTGACCAGGTTTTTAGTTCCATTTTGTAAATGGACAGTGTTTGTTGTTGTTTTTGAATTAGGGCTATTATGGATTACAATAGTTTGTTTGAGAAGTATGAAAATGCCATAGTTAGTGTATATACAACTTTGTTTTCCAGATTAACTGTACAGTCTGCTGTTATATCATTTGAAAAACAAAAATCGGAGAATAAAATACTATTATTGATACTCTAAAGGTGTTGCTCTTTTACTATGCCTAAATTTTAGCCGAAAAGTGCACTTTAACTGATGATGTCACTGGTTTCATAAAGTTTCATAAAAGTCTGCTTGCTTTTTATTTGCCTTCTTTGCCTAAATTTTAGCCAAAAGGTTTGAAAAATGTCTTGTTTCGTCTTCATATACCCATATTTTAGCCTAAATGTCTGAAAAAAAAGTATGCTCTTCATATGCCTAAATTTTATACCAATTTGATTTCAAAGCTCCATTTCAGGGTGCTTATGTTAATTTCAAGTGACAGCTCTTGAATATGCCTAAATTTTAGCTTAAATGTTTGGAAACGGGTTTTCTTCTATAATTTAGCTTAAATTTTGAAAAGGTCTTGCTCGCTCTTTTTTGCCTAAATTTTCAGCCTTAAAGTTGAAAAGGTCTTACTTGCTCTTTATTTGTCTAGAATTTTAGCATAACATTTGAAAAAGGTCTTGCTTGCTCTTTTTTGCCTAAAACTTAAGCTTAAAAGTTTGAAAAGGGTATTGCTTACTCTGTAAATGCCTTTAATTTTAGCTGAAAGGTATACGTTTGACAAAGGTCTTGGCTTACTCTTAATTGCTAAAATTATAGCCTTAAAGTTTGAAAAAAATCTTGCTTGTTTTATTCGCCTTAAATTAAAGCTTTTATGTACAAGTTTGAATAAAGTCTTGCTTGCTGTTTATTTGCCTGAAACTTAAGCTTAAAAGTTTGAAAAGGACATGCATGGTCTGTTTTGCCTTAAATTTTATCCTTAAAGTTTGAAAAAAGGTATTGGCTTTCTCTTGATATTCCTACCATTTTAGCTGAAAACTACAAGGTTGAAAAAATGTCTTGCTTGCTCTTTATTTGCATTAAACTTGAGCTTAAAAGTTTGAAAAAGGTCTTGCTAGCAACGGTGTTAATGGGTATACTCGTTGATAGTTTGTATCAATATTAAGAAATACGACTGCCTTTGTTTATAATATTTATATACAGTTAATAATTTGCTGATACAGGAACATTGCAATGCAACGGTCCACAAAAGGTATTTTATCAAATCTTCAGCTTGAGGAATTACTTTTCAAAATTATATTTCCGTTTTTTTCTTATATTACAAATATAAATAAATTAATAATTTATTAAATGTTGATATGACAACACGCTTACAAAAACTTTTCTTTAATAAAAGAGTTGTATAATTAAATGATAATTTGCAATAATTGACAACAAGTCCATATTCAAAAGAAATAATATATATATATCGGCTAATACGTCAAATTCATTGAACATCAAATTAAAATGAATAGATAATCTAATCAGTTAATCATGTCCAGAGGTGTTATAATCCAATTATACCAGCGATGTGATTAGTAATGATTGAAGGCGTTAATAGCATCCGAATAGACTTTTGTTTTCTTTGTTTTATGTTTCTAAATAATATTTCAGCTGCCGTATGTTTATGTTAAAATACTCATACATCGCTATACATATGTAGTGCATACTCGATTATCCTTAGATATGTCGATAATTATAATTTATAACAAAAAAAATAACATGAGAAAGTAAGAGTTGACAAAATAGGGTACAAGTTGACTTGACTTTAGATATCACCGGTGATTCTATATTTTTTGTACATTTTGCCTCTCCTTAAAGTTAAAAAATAAAACTCTTCGATTTGTTAGCAACTTTCTCTGACACAAGGTAATTTGGTGTCTAAAAACATGAAATGTGTATAGCAAAGTTATTGGAAACAACATGAGTACTGGGTTTTAATGTCACTAGGTGAGGGCTGTGTGTCATTTCCGTTACAAGACAAAAACCCTGGATTTACATTAATGGCACTGTGTTCTTTTAAGAGCACATTTGCAGAAAAAAAAGTCTTAAGTGTATTAGAAAAAAGCATAATATTCAAGTTTATTTGAAAAGTATGTTTGTACACAATTGAACAGCAAAAAAGAAGTTCATTTAAATCACACTAAATCAGGGTAACTGTGTGCCGACTTTGATCATACACTACAAAATAATTTTTAGGATGATTATCTAAAACAAAAATTGAGATATGAATGAATTTCAGAGAATAACTGACACATATTTGGTAAATAATGTAATGAAAATGACATGATCTAACGGAAATGACTGAACGTAACGGGAATGACTTTTAATCTATATTGCTTAAAATCCCCATTAAAGTAGCCCTTATACAAAAATACTAACATTTTCTAACATATTACATGTTGTTTTAAACGGAAATGCACATGAATCTCAATAAAGTAGCTTGAAATGACACTTCCGTTACGAGGTCGGTAACGGGAATGACTGTAACGGTAATGAAAAAAAATCATTAAAACCCATCTTGTACCTCTATTGTTGCATTAAACATGATGGTTGTTAATTGTAGTTGGGGAAGTAAACTATTACTTTGAGGCTTTGCAAAGCGGTTTTTAAATTCATAATTAAAACTAATGAAAGCCCACGTAACGGTAATGACGTACATAAAAGGTACGGTCTGAAATTACAAAATTTTAGGCAGTTTTCTTCACTAAATATTTCTGATTTAAATTCGTTCAAAAATGGAATAGTTCCTATATTCATAGATCTATACATATATAGGTCTTTGCTATACCATTTCTGGAATCAGTTAAATTGAGGACAAGTACTTTTAAAGAACCTTCGTCAAAGTTATACGAGGAAGTTTATGTGTTATAACGGAAATGACACCAAAACTCAGAAACACAAGTAAAAATTCAATAATATAATTTCAGATCCAGTGAATCTTGAATTCTCTGCTCTTGAAATGAAGATATAAATAGTAGCTATTGGCCTAAGTGGAATAGAATCTTGTACATTTCGTAATACATTCTGATACCGACATTTTTATTCGATAACCCCTATACCGGGACAAGCCAGAAAAGGGCTCTTCCAGCTTTAAATTGATAAAAAAAAAAAAAAAAACGTTAATTAAGTTAATAGTATATGTACGATGTAGTCTCAATAATTCGACTGCAAGCACAGACCCATTGTCATAATGCCTTTTATTAAATAACTATACGTTATTAGCCCTATAAAAAAGCATCTGCCACGTTCAATAACACGACGGCCTGCTTTATAACAGGGCCATTATCATTAACACTTTCTCGGCCCCGGGCCGAGAAGTGTTATAGATATAAAGCCCGCATCTGAAGTAATTTGATTGGCTAATAAGAGAGGGCCGAAAAAGTGATAAAGATTTCAGCAAGAAACTCCAGGTCCGAAATGGCAGCCATTTTGTTTTAACTCGCTAATAATTCTGGAGGTGCTTTTAACATTAAGATTATGCCGGGTAAGAGAAAGTTTTCTGATATTGAGAGCTCACAGGAATCACAGTAGACAGTCTGACATTTTGTTGTTCAAAAGTAATGACCAATATTAGTTACAAAATGTAGCATTTCCAAACGAACTGATAAAATGTAGGTATTTTTATAGTTGTTATCCATGGTTTCGTCGTATTTTTTGATTAAATAAGATTAAATTGTACATACCCATGAAATATACCGATTTAAAATCACTTTTACACTTTTATTTTCCATTCATTTTCCCCATAATTCGCATAAAGCTTGATGTTTTACGAAGCTTCCAGCAGAGGTATAAGAATGAAACACTCTCATATCATAGCATTTACAGACTCATACCATGAGAATCACTAGCATTCAATGTTCAGCAAATACCCATCCTTTCCATTGAATTAAAACTTAAAATAAACAAATGGTACTGTTTTAAAGTTTAAAAATAGTAAACATTCGTCAAATTACGTCACATATCTCTCAAATGACGTGAATTGGCATCGTGACGTAGTAATTAAATTAATGAAAGTGCTCAATTAATTACAAAAAGGTGAAATATGCATATCAGGAATTGCCACATTCAGAAAACAACAGCCTCCCCACACAGTCAAGAAGAAGAGAGGGGGAGAGAGCATGGTTAATAAAATAATCAGTTTCAAAAAGGACGCCACTAACAAAAAACAAAAATGAGAACCCGAGGGGTTACCGCCTTGGAACGGTCAGTGGCAAATCAAATTGCCACTGGGGGTTTAAACCAGGTTCTAGGGTGCACCAACCTCACACTTGCCCCAACATATTCTCGTATCACAAGACAAGTACAAATTGTCTTGGTAAAATAACTCCAACCCACCCATCAGCTCAACAATGTTGTATGCAAAAGCATACAAACATAAAAACATAAGAAGCTAATAACATTGCAAAGCCAAAGGGCGGGTACTCAATGATCTTTCCGAGACCAGATCATCTGGAGTAAAATCAGCAAGAACACGATGACAGGGATAAAAGAAACAAATCGAGCTTCTAGGTTCTTTTAAGAAAAGATTTCCCCATTAACCTTCATAAACTCTTAAACCCCTGCCACCGTCGTGCAATCAAAGAGGTAAGCATAATGAAAGTGAAGCGAGAGTAATGTTATAACTTGTAAGTACAAAATAACAACAAAAAAAAATAAAAGAATGATGTACACAAAAGTAAAAAATCCTGGATAAGGTCAAAATTTTAACTTTTATTCCTTATTAACACAGTTTAAAGCATGTGAGGCCATTGCAGATCCAGATTAGCAGACACTTTCGTGCCCTCTGATCAGGATCTGCACTTGAGGCTTTTTGGTAAGAAATAACCTTACAAATCAAAAAGTGAAAGCGTAGATCCTGATCAGTTGTGCCAGCTGGTCTGGATCTACACTGGATGCGCACACAATAAAGGAATATCTATGGCCAATACGACTGCCCTCGGACAAATAACAGGGCCAATATCAAATCACTTATTTATTAACATATATTGTAGATGTCTTTGCGAAGGGCGGACATCGTATATATTTATGGAAAAGCCCTTGTTGCGCACAATTAGTTGGGCTAATGTACGATGGCAAACAACATCAATATTATTAAATACGATGTGAAATTCAATTGCTGTCCCTCTTTTTTTCTGAAGAAAAAATGTCCGGGACACGTGATGTACGAAAAATATATGTATAAGTCGAAATTAAACAATAAATATTTGGGTTACTCAGGTCTGAAAGTTTGTAATGATGCTCCAAAAATGTCAAAAGCGCATTTGATAATTCAACCCGAATGCCTTCTAGTTTAAAGACGGTTTTGATGCTGAAGAAAATTATAAAAAAAAGTTTGAACATATTAAAATATAAGATGTTTTTTTTTCAGTACGACTTTTTAAAAACTCGATCTTTGCTTACTAGGATTGTTGTACATTATTTAGGATTTATTTGAATGGCACATTATAAGACTATACAATTTAGATCCTTTCCAGACAATATAAATGTGCAATTTGAGCAGAAAGTACAAAGTCCTTACACTTTGTTATCTCGTGCTGTATCATTAATATATTTAAAACCTGAATAAATTAATTAAGATTTTTATTATGATCTCCAAAAAGATTTCTTTGAGTTGACGTTTTTCGTTATATTTGGTCCGAAACATCGGCTGTTAAATTTGTGAGCATACTTTTCAAAAACCTACTTCATAATGTTGAACGATACATTGTTTTGACTTTTGTGACTCATATTCAACAAATACACTGCAACACACAAAAACACGAAAGACTTATAGGAAAATTCGGGCCCAGAAAGCACATTTATGTTTTTGTTTGCGAAAAAAAGTAATACTAGTATATGTCGATCAAAAGTATTTACTCTTTCACTGTATACAAACACAATTACACAACAAAACTTTATATAAACATAATAATATTTACTCTTTCACTGTATACAAACACAATTACACAACAAAACTTTATATAAACATAATAATTTCTGACATACAAAATACATATCATGTCAAAATAATTTTTTGTGTTATAAAAGCCCATGCTCTTACTTCCAATGTAAACATTACACGTGTGCCAATAGGTTCTCATATGAATAAGCAAGTACAAGTTCTCTTGGTGGTTTAGCACCAACCCTTTTATCAACTCGACAATGGTGTTTGATGTTATATAAACTTATTCTTTAAGCCTAAATTAAACAAGACTTTTTAGTAAGCTCTGTACCGTGTGAGAAATTTAAAACTATTACTTTGAGTGTTGAGTATAAAATTTAAAATATTTTTTTTTATTTTGAAGTTAATTCTTTTGTTTCCAGTAAATCGACAAAAACCTCCAGTAACAAAAGGATTCACAAACCAGGTTTTCACTTGCACATGTACGGGTTGTTCTTTTAGAATAACTCGTCCAGTGCATAGAACAACCTGGCCGCGTGCGTATATTTAAACGCGTCGTCCATGTTGAAAAAAAAAAACAACAAAGACAAACAAACATAACACACACAAGATTGTGTACATTTTAACAAATGTAATACAACCAAAACAGAACTCTATTATATATTCTTTTCTTTCAATTACCAAATTTAGATAATTCTTACAGTACCATATATTTGCCAAAATACTTGTAAAACATGTAAGTCTTGCAGCAGCTTATAACATATTAATATGTTTTGTCAAGTTTCAGTAAGTTAAAATTTGTAAAATAACGTATATACATTTTACGACCATATTCCCATTTATGATAAATAGCTGACTTTAAGTTTTTAACTTCCAGGACAGAACGTTTATTTTTGCAATATGTGAATTTGAAATAAGAGAAATGAAACACACGTTGTTCAGTTCAAATTTTAGCGTTGGTGTTTCCGCTTTTTTCGTCGCACGAAGAGGAGATAACTCTTGTTATTTATTTGACACCTGCATTTTCTACTGGTCAATTGTTATTTTATAGCTACATTTCTTCTCTATAATGAGTTGCTCAGGGACGATACCTTGAAACAGACTGGTAGCATCTATGGCCCTTCCTTGTAACTTACTCGACACTAGTGATCAGTTTATTCTTTAGGGCAAATAGAATACTAAGTATCACACAGAGGTCTTTGACTGAAAGTGGGCGTTGACTGTATGTGTTTGTGCCGAGTATTTTTCTTTTTTTTTGGTCACCGTGATGACTATCAGGTAATATATAACTATATACAAACTGATCAACAACGTTAAGAATTCTATCAGTAAACATGGTAAAATTCCCAGCTTGAATTTATGTCTAAACAACAGAAAGGTTTCGTCAAAACGGATTTAGGGGACGCACACGCTGACAAGGACTAAAATAGTCTAAATCAAACACGGAGGTTCAGGAAAATAACTGATGTCCGGCTTGTTTTTACTGTGCGTTTCTCTATGCAAATTTATAATTTTTTTTAAACTTCAAATGAAGCTGTGCCTTCCTTCTGGATGTATACATTCCTGATATGAATATTTCACCTTTTCATTTTCGGTGTTAATTTCTGTTTTATTTAATAACGGGAAATTGGAAAAAACAAAACTTATTATTACATGGAAAAACACACGATAACTAGAAATCAGTCGTCGGTTCTTTGGGAATTTAAGTTGCAACTTGGCTACTCTTATTCTGGTGAAAATGCCGCAATCCTAATACGGATGAGTAAGTGGAAGTATTTTTAGTGCGTTCAAATTATTGCTTCATCTTCTTCTTGTGTTAAGCTTCTGTTTAGGATAACCTATACTTGTTTGATAGGAATCTGTCATCGTGTTCTTGTTGATTTGACTTCAGGTGCTCTGGTCTCGGTAATATAAAGTACCTGACCAAATCTTATAGCCTGCGGAACTGTTGGTACTTAAACATTCTGTTGGAATAAATGACCATGCACTTCATGATTCTCGTAGCCTGCAAGATACGTTCATGTGATGTTTGAAATAGATGAAAAAGGATTTGAAAGCCATCGATCACTACAAATAATCAAATTGAATATATTGCACGTTTTTCTTGACTGAGCATTATTCATTGTAAATGCATAATATTTTTTCCGTCGCCTAGCCCGGGGTACAACGCAACTCAACATTAACACACATGTTTTCTGCTCAAAGGTCTTCAAAGAGAGTAATTTATAAAAAAAGCATTGATTGAATGTACGGGGAGGCCCTTTTACAACCGCAAAATTATAGTTAATATTAGGGTAACCTGCAGAGATATCCGATTCTAATAATATTGTAATAAACATTTCATAACAACCGTTACATGCTGACGAATGCACGCTCTTAATATATTTAAATAACGATAAAGTATGATATAGACCTTTGAGATGCCGTTCTGATATCTCCATAAGTTTCCAAGAGTTATGTACTTTACAGAGGTCAGTCGGAGGTTTTCAGCAAAGTCTGTGTTTTCTATGGCGACTCTATTAACGTCTGAAAAGCTACTATATTACTCGTTTGAAGATGTACATTATAAAGTGGTTTACGATAAGTCCATACTATTAGATAAAATTTGCACTAAAACAAAATGGATCATGCAAACAAAAGGTATATAGTTTAAATATAAAAGATATCTAATTTTGTGTGAATTGCTATTTAATCGGTCTGTTTATGGAACATAATGGCAATTGTTGAAAGAACATTGTTTTATTATAATGGTTGAAATTGAAGACATTGTACTTAAATTAATCTAAAAGATATTTAAAGTAGTCCTAGAGTTTATTAACGTTAACTGGAAATTATGTGTTTTTAGCCTAACAGATCAATAATAATATTATATATTATAAGTTTCAGCTGAAATTGTTAATAAACAGGTAAAATGACACCTTACTAGAGGTAGTTTAGGTTTATACGGCGACAGAAAGTGCTATCACTTAAAATTTCTTAGTTGACTTCAGACGGAATTGCTCATTATGGAGGTATCTGGTAAACGTGCTGAATTTGTACCGGAACAATGTGAACCATGCCAGATCAAAAGAAAGTGTTCACAGGCAGATGGATACTGCAAAGACTGCGATGAAAACATGTGTATTACATGTTTTCAGAACCACGCAATGGGAAAGTTATGTAGAAACCATGTCCTGAGTACCATTGGCCAATGTTTATTGGATGGAACAGCCAAAGCAAGAAGTATTGAAAAATGTAAAACACATACATCTGAATACATTAAGTATTACTGTCCTAAGCACGATATAGTAACCTGTGGCGACTGCAATGTGACTGATCACACTGGATGCAAATTGGAGTTCATTAGTGTACTAGCAAAGAAATTTGAAAACCATTCTGAGTTTAAAGACATAATGAAAACTCTTGAAAAGCTGGAGGTCGAACAAAAAGAATGTAAGAAGCGATTAGCTAGCAACAGACATAAAAATAAAGCATTCTTAGACACAGCACTTTCTGAAATAAAAATATTCCGAAAAGAAATAAATGATCACCTTGATCACGCGGAAAGGGAGATTGTATCTGAAGCAAACAAAATGTCAAAAGAAATTGAAGAGCTTTTGTCTAAGCTAGAGAAAATGACTTTAGTAGCAGAACAGGAAATCTCTGATTTAAGGAACAATCTTGATTCAAAGATTATAAAGGGTGAGAAGCTTTTTATACGTACTAGAGAGTACAAATCAAAACTAAGCAAGCTGGGCGGAAATATAGCATACATGATGACAAAAAACGTTCTCAAGGGTTTCTCATTTGAACAAGAGAAACAACTTTCGGAGATGATTAGGTCAAGTGTAAAGCTTGGATGTTTGAGGATGGATACTGCATCAGAGGAAGCTCCAGCTGTAACGCAAAAGATGCGGCAGCCGATAGAGTCAAGGAGACCAGTATTGAAGGGGAGAGCTGAGAAACACGTTGAGGCAAAACAGGAGTTTATTCCATCAGGTAGTATATGTAGTTGCAAATCTCCCAATATCATTATGTTCCATCTATCTGTTCAACTGTAGTTTCACAAGTAATTATTTTTTACAGTTATTTAACGAAACATTTGTTGTTGTTTTGTAATGTGCATTAAATTTTGCCTAACGAAATTAATACGCAGAGGTTAACTTTGAATTATATTATGTCAGAACAAATCCGGTGAATGTATTAAATGAAAACGTTTCTTAAACCAATTCAAACCGACGTTTGTATTTACAATTAAATAAACAACAACTGTTGTCATATATAAATGATGCAGTCTCAGGCTGGGTATTGAACTAGTATTACCACGTTCACAGCACTTAACTTAATACATTTACATCTTTGTATCTAACAAACTTTGCGTCATCTTGAATAGGCCGAAATGTACAAAAATAAAGTTTTGTTAATGATATATAATAAATGGTCAGACGGTCAATCGATTCACAACTATCCAAAAATCGTATTTTGGACGCTCTGTGTAACCTTTTTGAAAGATATTTTTAAATAAATTGCATATCCTGAAAACCATAAAATGATATTGCTTATAATATTAATTGAACTGATGAGAACATAACATATAATACTAATGCTATCTATAGAAGATACTACACTGCCTTCTAGTCTGTAGCTTGTAGTGCACAATACAATTTATAAAACTTTTTATTTGGTTGTACTTGTAGATATAAGCTAGATACTGTGAAATCATTACTCAGTGCATTAACCAGCAACATTCCTTGATCAACCCATTACTCGGCTTTTTTCTCATGGGCAAACAGTGTAGATCAAGATCAGCCATCACATCCATGCCATCTGATCTGGATCTTCACTGTTCGCATTTTTACTCATTAGATTATTTCTGACCAAGAAGGGAACAGTGTAGATCCTGATCAGATGGTACGAATGTGCCAGCTGATCTGAATCTACACTATTCACAGATGCTACAAAACCCGTATATAACGAAGTAAAAGGATACTGAATAAACATTTTAACACCATAAATTGGCATTTAAACAAATTTTGTTTGTTAAAAATAACACAACTGGACTTAATGACATTTTACCTTCTGTGAATATATTTTATGAAAAATAAAATGTCTGTAGTCACTTTTGGCGACTGTGACATAAGACAGTCGCACAAAATAAAAAGATATCTTCTTTTTCACGTGTCACTGAATGCAAGAAATAAGGAAAGTCAAATTGGAATGGCCTTTCTAGTATTTGGAATTCGAACTCCTTTTTGCAAATTTTTTAACTATTAGTAAGTTATATTCTTTGATAATTGTTATGTTTGTGGCAAAAATTTATAAGATTCAAATATTCTTTTAAATTAAACTGGGAGTTCCAAACATCTCGTATTTAATGCAAAAAGTGTGAATTGTCATACAAAAATGGTAATCCCATTTGTTTTCTGTTGGGAGTGACTGGTAACTTATTATTCTTTAAAAAAAAATAAAAACATATCATAACTTAATATAACTTACGTAAATTATAACTAAATAAATGGCATTTAACTTATAAAAATACTAAATATTATAAAAGTTGTTTATGATCAGTGAATACTGGCACGATGGAGCAATACCGTTTTGTCTGTTAAGTCAGTTACATTCTGCACAAGATAATCGGTGTTGATACTTTTGCCACTAATCAGAATAGGCAATGTTCTTGATTTAAACAGTATTCAAGTAATGCACAAATAATAAACAATTGACAATAAAGAAATACAGAGACACATATTTAAGAACAAGCGAAAACGCTTATGTGACAATGTGCTTTACTTAAAAGTAGTACATTCCGACAACGAACCTGTCTCTTCTGAAGGTAAGCTTTTACAAGTTTAAGCTTTCCAAAAAGCTAGTCGGTCATTAGCACAGCCTTTTAACAAGACGGCAAAAAAGTTTGAATTTTAAGCCACTTTTATTGGATGCCATACAAAAATGTAAGTTTACTTAAAGTTATTTCCTCTTTCGAATGATATGTATTTAAGCTGTGATAAATCTAACCCTGTTTGCGAACAAGTTAATAATTACTTGGAAGTAAACCAAAATGGAAAAGTTTGTCAAACAGTATTTTTGTGTCAGAAAGTGTTAGAAAGCAACGATTATCAAGCTGTAAATATATATCAAAAGCTACAGAATATGTTAAAAAACAAAGTTTTTTCACAGTCATAGGGTGGGAGAGAAAAACGTGAACAGTCTGTCAGGGACTCACAGGTATGATAAAATTGTTCTTTCTGATCTAGAACAATATCGTTAGAATGTTGGAATTCACTAAGTATGTCTCATGACTTCGAATAACAACCTAACGAAGTGAATTCAAATTCGCAAAAAGTATGCACTACAGCGCCGTCTTTTTTTTGTTAAAAGGTTATGCTAATGACCGATTAGCTTTCTGGAAAGCAAAATTTTGTATTGTCTATTATTAACAGTTTCATGGCCCGATTCGATACTTCTGCAAAAGTATGTGTGTTCGCATGTTCCAAAGATTATTTTGTTGATTCAAAACCAAATTACAACTAAGTAAAGCTTAAACCTGTAGTGTCTATTATTTTCAGTTTCTTTACCCGATTTAAGATTTCTGCAATACTGTGTGTTCTGGTGTTCCAAAAATAATTTTTACATTCAAAACCTTATCAAACCTTTAGCAGCCAGTTGATTAGTGGCAAAATGCAAGATAACAGTTAAGGAAAATTATCAAGAAAGTACCGACGGATGTATCCATATCGAGCTAGCTTAACAATGTAAAACATTCCCTTGGATACCCCTGATCCCCGAGTTTCACAAAATGCTGCACGGGTTCGTAGATTCGTGGTCAGCAAAATAATTAGCCAATCTCTTTTCATTGTTCTCTACACATTTTATTTGCTTTGGTTTAATAAATTTATAAGCTGTACATCTTGTTTATCATACACAGTGTCCATTTACTAGACAAAATCCATGTACATGTATATGTTTATTGTTCGTTGTCGGAAATATCTTTATGAGTAATAAGCCTAGCTGATAAGAAGCTGGAGAGAGGATTTAAGAATAGGTACAGACTCCGAATGTGACGTCCTTCAACAGGCAATACGAGGCCTCTAGATTTTTATAGATAACGACTGAGTAAGAGTCTATCCATAAATAACGACTGAGTAAGAGTCTTATGATCTAAATTATCCGTTCCGTCTGGAACGTGATCTTTGCTGTACATCAATGTTAACCGGTGTTTAGGTAGAAAGCTCAAGTTTGGTCGATTATAATATGTCGGTCATCAGGATGACCGACAATTAATAACAAACATCAATTCATATTTATTTTCGTCACCTACAAAATAGAAAACTGGTCTTCCGACGAGACAAAATTTCAAACATTATTGCCAACATCCAAAATAAATGCTTGCCACTTACACGTCGTAAATTCCCTACTATTGTATTAAATCATACCCAAAATATGTGTCAACCACCAAGATTTTGCACTACTCACACTTTTTTGTATGCCCCTTGAAAATTGCAAGTTAAAATGGAGACGGAGCCAGAAATGTTATAGTTTCGCATTTCCAGGCACCTGCCTCACACTGAAGGTGTCAAGGTCAGATAGAGCATGTCAGGCAATTTTTGGGTATCCGAGCTACATATGTGAAACTGAAATATCATCTAAAACTAGTTTAAAGTGCAATGATGCTAACAGTTTGCCCAATTACCTCTTATCTTCAAATTTGACTAGGGCCAATTCGCATTTGTGGCTATACATATGGCTATTCGTCTTTACTGCTACCTAATTTCTGCCAACTTAGTTAAAAATTACATGTATACGGGACATTACGGATTCAGCCGCCTAGTCTCACCCACTGGGTCCAGTGATTTTACTGGGGTTATTGAATATAAAAAAGTGAATAACCCTTATTATTCTTATACATATTAATGACAGGTTTCTTTGGAATGTCGTTTGGGTGGCGGACGATGGGCGTCAATATTTCATTAGGTTTTTTTTTGTTTAAGATCACTTTATCTCAGTAATCATTCAAGGTAGAGCTCCGAAACTTAACATAGTTGCCTTACATCACAAAAGCAATACGTCCTCGTATTCATTTAACATTTAAGACGAAAACCTGGTTTTGACGCATTGCAACGTCTTCTTGTTGCAAGTTTAACATAGTAAATATCAAAGTGAACAGTTTACATCCTGAACAGACAGCGTGGAATTGTGCTTATGGCCTGTGTCACCAGAATAGATCCAGATCAGTCGGCACATTTCTTTTCTACACAGTTTTCCATTCAGTCGAAATGCACTGTTACTGCATCTGGTAAATAGTTCATAATAGTTCAATAGTTACATTTCAGACAAATGTGAGTCTACAATATGATTTAGGTCTACACTTGTTATAGTGTCAATAAGCATTGCTTTGTTCCATAATGTGTTGCAACTTTTTGTTTTGATATTACCCTGGTCAGCTTCATCTACGCGGTTTCTGGACCATGACCAGCAGACGCTGTGCAAAGAGCACTCATCTGAAAAGTTTACTGAGGACATGGTGAAAGAGTTGTTTATGAAAGAAGAAGCCCTGCAAGCTCAACATCAGGTAACTGTTTCTGTAGAGTGGACACACATCTTGTTCCAGTGTTTTGTTGGATTACTTTATAAACATTGTATTAACTTTGTCAAAAAGAAGTTAAGAGCATACTTAAATTGATCTGCAATGACGTTCCTGAAAATTCACATAAAATCATAGATTTCTTTTCATAATTTGTAAAATATAACATTTGGTGGTATGGAGGCTTACACGCTTTTGAAAAAGGTGAAGTGGGTTCACATGCAAATCTTTTTTAATAATCTTTATTTATTTGCAAAAATGCAGGTCATTTTTAAAGTCCTGTGGGTTTAAGAAGCTTTGAACTAACTAATGTATTTCATTTTCACTGTGTTTTGTTTGGATAGTGACCTTTTCAAATATTGGCCCTTTATCATGTTTATAGGGCATATAAAAATGAAATATGCTTATGAGGAATGACCACATCCAGCAAACACAGCCTCCCCACACAGCCAAAAATGAGAGAGGAGAAGGTAAATTAAATATGGTTATTAAATTATTAGTTTCAAAATAGACGCCACAAACCATTAATTAAAGTGAGAACGGAAGGGTTAACGCCTTGGAACGGTCAGTGGCAAATTTCTACTGGAATTTAAACCAGGTTTTAGGGTGCAACAACCTCACACTTGCCCCAAAAGGTTCTCATATGAACAAACAAGTACACGTTTTCTTGGAGAAATAACTCCAATCCACAAATCAGCTCGAAAATGTTGCATTGAAAAGCATACTGGCCTCGGTAAGATCCTTGAGTACCCGCCATTTTGCTTTGCAATGCTATTAGCTTAATCTTATGTTTTATACATGTTATATGTTTGTATGCTTTTGCATGCAACATTGTTGAGCTGATGGGTGGGTTGGAGTTATCTCACCAAGAATGAAATAGTCATATCAGGATTTGCCACTCTCACAAAACATAGCCTCCCCACGCAGCGAAAAGAAGAGAGGAAGAGAGAGCATGTTTGTTATAGGTATGTCATATTCAAATAAGATGCCACAAACAATTAACGAAAAAGAGAACCCTTGGGGTTACCGCCTTGGAACGGTCAGTGGCAAAACAAATTGCCACTGGGGTAAAGAAAGTCTGCTTTCCTATCTAAAGTGTTTACTTTATAAAGTTGTAGTTCATTTTGATAAATTTTATTAACCACAGATGGAAAATGATTATTATCTTTATTCAACAAATCAGCAAGGTATCTCGAGTTGTTGTTAATGCCTGTAATAATGTCATCCCCTGATGTTCGGTAGAAAGAGATAACATAAACACTCATTCTCAGGAGAAGTGAGATTTGATGTCGCCATAAGATTATTCTATCTATTGAGTATGCAATCACAAAATATTATGGTATATGTGTAGTACTTAGTCCAACAAAGTTTCAACGCTAAGGTATTTAAAACAGCTACATTGTCGGCATTTTTACTCGATATTATACATGCGATTTGTAATGTTCGAGACTGTCGTTTTTTAACTTCCTGAAGTTTGTGCAAATACACATCAAAAGCCTGTTGCATCTTATGCTGTATTTATACCTTTTAAAATAAACGTATGTCATGCTTATTGTAGTTTGTTGTTTTTATACATGAAAGTTAGGCCAAACACTGACAAAAGAACGTTGTCGCCTGATTTTGGAAGGTTGCTGTTATCTCCGAGACTTAGGCTCAATTACAATTATTCCTTATGATATGAAGATTACTCAGAGATCTTGAAGTTGAAAATCATCATTTACAGTACGGTCAGTTTTTAAAGACTGAAATGAAATTTTCTGCCGAAAGTTTGCATTCAAAATTATTATACGTTTTTATGTGATGAAATATGTAATGTTCGCTACGTTCTATTTTGTTATTGCAGTAACTGTTATTCTGTTTGCAATATTTGTTTACTTATAAGAAAGTGTATTTGGTAGACTCCAAAAAATCACAAACGAAAGGTTCACTTCTTTTATACAATTAAACTGAGATACAAAATACAGTGATTTGTATTGTACGATACTGTAATGTTCGATACCTGTGTTTACCACACAAGTATTTGCAGAGTACTCACTTTAAAATACATCTATCTCTAAGTATGACATGTTAAAATGATGTCGCATTAGTATCATTATATCAGATGATGCTCTGTACCATGTTGTAAGAGATTTAACCAAAGCAGGAAAATAAATCAGGTTAGTTTGGGATTTTTTTCTTTTATTGTCAAGATGAATATATTTGTATAGTAGTTTTAAAGCAGCATTTTTGCACAACTGTATGATACACTACCTTGGTAAAAATAAATAAACATGTATGAATATTAATATTGTTCATGCTATGTAATGTTCGCTACCACGTGTAGCGAACATTACACTTTTTGGAAAGTGAATCGTTAAAGTGTTTTTCTCTATCTCTACTAGTTCTAAAAAAAATTAACTATTATTTGTTTTGTTCATCATCGTTTGCTTTACAAATTTTATGACAAAAGGACAATGCACATAACTTTATGTGAATTTAATACTAAATAGTAGATAAGTAAAATAAAATCCTCCTTTTCTATTTATCATATCTTCTTTTTGTGGTACAGTAAGTTTTGTGGAACTGAGGTAATTCATTTGGTGCTTTAACAGACTTTATTTAAATGCAAAGTGTGTATGTAACAGACACAATAAATGATGATTCAGTCGTGATTTTGAAAAAAAATTCTCACCAGCTAAACAATTAATTTATAGGGCCCGATTCTAACACTAGTGTCATTGATAACCACACATTCCCTCTAAAAATAAAATTAAAAATATTAAAGTTAATTAAGAAGATAGTTTAGGTTGTCTGAATGTGACGAAGCCAACATTTCAGTACTGTAGTTGGCTAAATGATAAATACCGTTTGGTTCGTGTATTGCTGGCATAAGTTTCCAAATTGGTTTATAAATAAGTATTATGAACAACATTGTTGGTTAATATGT
This sequence comes from Corbicula japonica, assembly GCA_038501625.1. Taxonomy (NCBI): domain Eukaryota; kingdom Metazoa; phylum Mollusca; class Bivalvia; order Venerida; family Cyrenidae; genus Corbicula; species Corbicula japonica. The sequence goes on along the minus strand of JAZAYU010000403.1, from coordinate 221,851 downwards.
TTTGCTTTGTTTTGATTTTAATTGTTATCTTTTGGTCTTTATAGATTTAAAACATTTAATAATTCTTTTCACAACATGCCTATAAACAATAATGTTTAAAAAAATCATTAATGGTTGTATGTTGAAATGTAATGTTAAATTTACATATTCCCAGCAATTTATGACTTTATAATGCACCTAGGGGTATATGTTATATTTTGATGGTTAAGATGTTGCGTATTTATCTGTGAGTTGTGATTTTCTTCTTATTTATCATCAGCATCATCAGAAAATTACTTTTTGTGACTTTTAATATCTAAAATTATGACAAAATGAAGTTTTACAAATGCTTATTAATAGGTTCAAACTTTAAAATTATTAGATAAACACATGATATTAAACAGAACTCTCAGATACGAATTATTATTCTAAATTGCAGACTCCTTATCACATTTTATTATTCACTTAGAAGCGTGTAATGTTCGATACTTGTACATGTTTAAAATAATTTGAAAGCCTTGTTCCAGATGTTCTTGTTTGAATGATCTGATGATATTACATGGATATTAACACTTTCGTGTCTCAAATTAACCAAACACAGGTATTTAAAATGTTAATGCCCAAAAATATTAGAAGTGTAACTTAGTGCTTTTGGAATACATTAATATCTGTCTGAAGTTGAGTTATGTCATCAAATTTCTTGAATGAAATATACGAATAACTAATGAGAAATAAGTTATGTAATTATTATTGAAATGATGATGAGTACCTTATTTAACTTACGGATGGTTTATAATTGTGTATTCTTCTTTTTAAAACAATGTTCACGTTGTTTTTTTTTATGTTTGTGAATAGGTATCGTACATAACAAGGCAAAACTCCGTGAAAAATTTAGTGCTTCTTTCCGTGGTTACCACAACTTTATGCCTCGTTTGATGCTCAAGATAATTTTCAGCATTGTTTTTAATATGTCTTCTTTCAAATTTTAATAGAATAACGTAATTTTAGAAAAAAAATATCTTTTCATTTTTCTATTTGCCAATTTCCCAATTCTCCTGAGAATGAGTGAAAATATCTTTCATAACAGTATAAAAACAGCAACAAGGGGTAGAATCCATTGAAATGCCTATTACTTGTTCATGAACAAATACATATTATCTACTTAAAATATGAGCGCCTCGATAAGGTCTTGATAGGTCCATAAAGTATAATTATTATCATAAGAACCATCGGTAAAAATGCTCTATGTTCATAACAAGCAATAAAGGTTTTATTTTCTCTAGCAAACGTTTTTCAATGAGACTTGTTAGCTTGTATTTTATTTAATTATAAGGGAGAGAAGTATATAAAGTAATCAAACGAAGAGAAACAGAACGCCTGTAAATTATTTGATTTAAGTTTCTTTAAAACGTTATTTGATTTTTTATAGACCAAAACATTTTTTCCAGTGGTTCAAAACCTTTACGCAATATCTAATTGCATGTATTTTTATATCTGTAAGACAAGATGTTAAGAGCACGGATTATTTAAGAGTTGTGCAAGAACTAGAGTTTGCATTAAACCTTGCTTTGTACGGTGTTTTGTGCATTTTAGGCAACCAATACATAGTAAGTACAAGAAATTGACTTGAAACATTAAGCATGTGTTTGGCATAAAGTGTAGATGTGTGTGACATACTTTTCGGAGGGGGGGTCATTATTTAACAAAATCTTGTAACGCGATTTACTTCTAAAGATTTTTTAATTGATTTCTTCAAACTTTAAACATATATTTGGCATGAAGGTTAGATGTGCGAGACATACCTTTTGCATGGATCAGTCCATTATTTTTAGAGGGGTCATGATTTAACAAAATGTTGTTATCTGAATTTCTACAGTTTTCCAGATATTGACTTAAAACTGAAATCATGTGTTTGGCATGAAAGGTCAAAGTGCGAGACATATTTTTCAAGTTGATCAGTTCATTAGTTTTTGGAAGGACGACTTCTGATCAAAATCTTGTAAATTATATGCGAACTTCAGTTACAGTTTTCAATATAATGACTTAAAACTTAAAACATATGTTTGACATCAAGTTAACATGTGCCTGATATATTTGTTATGCGAATCAGTTCATCATGTTTGGGGGGCAGCAGAATTTCACTATCTAGTTTAAATTTTGTTAAAAAACGTACATATTCGACGCATACCGAGCAGATTTATAACTAAACTTTACACTTTCTTAAAATTCAGTCTTTTTTAACATTCATTCGTTGGTGATTCAGTGATAAATTTTGAAGCAAACATTTTAGAAGCAGAGTGAAAATATTATTGTTAGAATTTTTATATTCTAAGATATATTAAGAGATGTTTATCAGCGGTCATTGTTCTTGTTATTTGTCTATGTTATATTAAAACATTGCTCTAGGTGGCTTGAAACTTTCAACATATTTTCAGCATAAATTGTAGATTGGCATGACATTTTTCATGCGGATCAATACGTTATTTTTTAGAGGCGAGCACGATTTAACAATATCTTGTGACGTGAACTACGTCTATAGCTTGAAGATAGTTACATGAAACTATTAAAATGTTCGGCATGACGTGTAGAATATGCATGACATATATTTCATGTGAATCATTTTTGAAGGGGCTAGGAATGATTCTTGGGTGACCGTCTATCAAAGTTGTTTAAATGCTTCCGGTCCATTGCATAATTTATTTACAGTGCATGAGTTAAAAAGATTTTCAAAGTAAATACTTTTAAAATCTTCTTGTCTAAAACTGTAAGACCTAGAACTTTTTTAATTACTAAAATACCTGCATAACCTTTACAAAATTTGCTTTACAGGACATGACTTCGGGGGATTATATATGTCTGTTTACAACGACATCTTTTTTGTTTGCATCAATTCCATACAATAGCTGCACTTTTTTGCAACAGTAACAATTTTAAAATTTGTCGAAAAAGAACACATTTTTCGTTAAAGAATTCAAGAATCATTTTACTCGAAAAAACACGCAGAAAAACGATTTCAAGTAGATCCAAGTGTACTCTATCCCAAAACGATGCCAGCCGGCAAATATATTACACGAAATACCGCATAAACTACAGAAACTTGCAATATTTGGCAAAGCCTTCACCAAAAAAAAAAGACTTCGTGTGCTGAGTACTTTGGTTTTATTTCATGCTAAATGATCCAGGAATAAGCGACAAACATACATCGAATCGAGAGATTTTGGTAGGCTAGCGGCCATGTTTTTGTCACGTGATTATCCACCCTGAGAATTCAGCTAGCAAAATACAGATAATTCATTTCACAACAGCACATCGTCACCTAAGAATGAAGAGATTTTCATATTTTAAGACCGATTAGTCCTTAGACAGTTCCTGTAAAATGTCTATGCAATATTATTTTTATTACTGATATGTTGATAAGAAATGCAAAAACAGTAAATGGTAAAAGGGCAAATCTGGCTAAAAAGGTCCTTTATATTTTGAAAATGACCTATTAACATTATTGGTTATATAGATTGATTTGTTGGTAGATTTAGAAATATATATAACCCAAAATAAAAATTTGTTAATCATAATAAATACTTGGACAAAAGTTTGTTTTTGTATACTTCATTCGTGATTTTTAAATTAAGTCTAAACATTCAAAGTCGATTTTCTCAAAACTATAAAAGAGTCAAATAGAACCTGTTCATTCTTACGTGACAATGGACTGGACTTAATTCATTTCTAAAAATTACCTTCTGAACAACAATGAACTGGTGTTTATGTATTTCTTAAAAACGTTCTGAAGAACAAATGGATCTGCCTAAATTGATTAAAATGTGATACATTAATGAAGGGTTTATAGGGTTAAGAAAAATATTTCTATTACAGGTTTCACACCTTGGTGCTGTTGGACTACAGGCCCAGGAAGAGGCTAAGTATGATGGTAGCAACCGAGAAACATATATCTGTGCTACGCTAGACTGTGAATGGCAACATGCAGATGATCCACTTGGAATTCCACGACGTCAGCCCCGAGCACGTCATGGTTCTGGGTATTATCAAGATCTTTGAATTTTGGGGGAAGACTGTCGCACAGGTTGTGGGTATAAATGTTCCGTTGAGACTTATCCTTATTGTCATGGGTGTCATTCAAAGTACAATGCAACACAGCAGCCACATTTGGAGCCGCCAAAGCAGGTTGAAAGTTCGATCATGCCAGACAATTGTAACAATCCAGCTTGCCGATACCGATGTTCGAAGGCCACATTTCCATACTGTCACGCCTGTTATGATCAGTTTGTGGCTCAGCCTAATGTATCCCTAACAGCCCTTCCTCCCTCCTTACCAGGAATATTAGCCCCTGCCCCAAGCCAAGAACTGATACCAGGATTTTCTACTGCGCACACAGCGAATGCTTCCACAGTCAAATGAAACATATAGTGCTCTACAAAGAACACATGAAAGCGAAGCTGGAAGACAGACAGAACCAATGGAAGTAGGTTCACATGAGAGACAATGCAAGACGGTGAATTGCAAAAATAATGCGGTCAAGGGAAACAATGGTTATTGCGATAACTGTTACAATTTATCTCTCTTTTGTCCAGGGAAATGTTTGAGCCCTGTTTATTCGAGAAAATGTTCGAGCCCTGGCTGTCAAGCAGCAATTTCTGTACAAGAATCAACGCAGTGCTTGGAATGCTTTTTAAAAGGCAACGTTAACCAGTCTGGTCGCATGCGGTCCCTAACCAACGCTGCGCCTCGAGAGCTGGGATTGAATATTGTACCAACACTTGAACAAAAGGTCCTTAATATTGCAACATCTCCGGAGTTGCAGCTTGCTGGTTCTCTTTCGGGGACGTCACTGCGATCAGTTCCAACTGAACATGATGAAACAGCTGGGCAACGTCAGGTTAGTTTAAACAGAATAAACTGCTTTAAGCCAAAGAGATACATTTTAAACATCGGTAAACAGCGTAGGTCCAGATCAGCCGGCACATCAAATAGGATCTGCACTGTTCACTTTTTGATAAAAACCAATTTAATCAAAACGCGGATGTGCCGGCTGATCTGGATAATACACTGTTTGCCCATGCCATAAAGGCTTATATATGTGGAGATAAGGGTTTAGTTAAAGATGACATTTTCTAATACGCAGAGTTATTGTGATCATAAACAAGTCATTATTTGGTAAAATTTCGCCAGGCTTTAATTTCTTGCACTTTGTCTTTTCCAAAATACACACGTAAATAAAACATGCATGAAAAAATTATACCTCAGTATTTAGTGAGCAAATACAGATAATTCACGTCTGAAGATAACCTTCGGAAATACAAATGGAATAGTCTAAATTGATAGAATCGTGAGTCCTTTATATTAATGAAGAGTATATAGTGTTAACAAAAAAAAGTGTATTCCAGGCTTCACGCCTTGGTGCTCTTGTACTTAAGGCGCAGAAAGAGGCTAACTATCATGGTAGCAACCGAGAAAAATATATCTGTGCTTCCCCAGGCTGTGAGGGACAACGCGCAGAGGGTCACGAATATTGTTGTTCATGTTTACGATCGCTGGTAACTAGCCCTTCGTCAAACAAACAACATCAAAAACGAAGTGATATTGAGGAGTCTGTAACGTGTCCGTCCCGTTCACAGGTTCCGTTATCAAAAGAGGAGATGGGACGCTTGAACCCCGTTGATGTTAGTTTCAGCGACAATGTGAAATGCGCCTCATCATATTGTGAAAAGTTGATCTACCCTCCAAAGAAATTATGCGATGAATGTGCTATAGATCTTGAAAAGTCAATAGCTATAAAATCGAAAGCAGAAAACTTGCTGTCAGGTATGAATATCCTTGATTTTGTAGGTTGATCGTCAAAAACCATACACAGTAGTTAAATTAAACAAAGACCACAACTTGAAAGGTAGGTTCTTTCTGAGTATGAAGGTTTTTTTTAAAGATTAAATGTTTTTGTAAGATTAAAAAGGAACAAACTATAATTCTAGCTGAAATTGTGAATATAAAATAAAATTATAATTATACATGTACAGTCCAATCTGCGCTAAGACCACCTGTAAACAAAGATCCTTGGGTTGATCATGACCACTTTGAAGATTTTGTCCTGCTGACTGATGTAAAAAACAAATTATCCTGTGAACAAAGACCACCTTATTAAAAAAAAATTAGTTTACCCTTGATTGGTCATTGACGACACGTTTGACTCCACATGCACAGTAAAACCCCTCAGGTAGATTGCCCTTACATTAAGATTACATGGTATATAGATCACTGTCACAGTCTCTAATAAAGTTGTACTTTTTTCCACTGCGATTAAAAGGGCACCCGACTGTTTCTTAGTCGCAATGGTGGTCGCATGTTTTACTGTTTCTGTGTTAGTCACTGTATATTTATAATGGACCTTAAATTGATCCTTAATTTTATATTTACAGTTGGTGCACTTGGTCAAGACTGTTCAAGTGTTAGTCACTTGACATTCATAATGTACCTTAAATTGATCCTTAATTTTATATTTACAGTTGGTGCACTTGGTGAGCCATGTTGCACAATCGGTTGTCAGTTTTACGGATTGCCGAATTTTAATGGATATTGCTCGTCCTGTTATAAGGGCCAAAGGTAACGATATTTTTTGCATTCATTAGGTTATGAAAAACATTAAGGTTTGTTTAAAGTGTTCGAATCCTGAAGTTGCTTCAACATGATATTTAAATCTAAAATACCTGAAGAATCAGTTTTTGAGATCGTTTGGTGTACTTTGGGTCCAACACCAGCCATACAAATTTTCATATTCTGATGAACCTTATGAAATATTGGTTCAAATCTTATATTAACACTTCATGAATAATTATTCTTACCAAAATACTGAGAACTTGTGATATAAATGGAGCATTTGTGAGACAAGAATGTAAGTGGTGAGATATGAGTGTCAGTGTCAGTGTTGAAACAAGAGTACCAAAAGTGAGAAAAGAGTATTAGTGGAAAAATAACAGTATTAGTGTTAGTAGTGATTCCCAGTGATTACCACACACAGAAGATGATGATTTGTGATCAGTTTCATACGTTGGTTAGAAACATACACAGAAAAAATGTAAGATCAGACTAAAGTGAATTATAAGTGTGCTTCTAAGTAATTTAACATAATTCAGGATTGACTTTATATTTGTTGATGTTCTTTTGGGTATGGAAAATATTTGGGTTGTTTAAAGTTTTCGAAGCCCGATGTGTAAATATTTTACTATACTGAACAAAAATAAAAGCTATCCACTTTTTATGCTTATATTCTCATTAACATATTTTCATTTAATCAGGAACGCTTTGAATGGTGTTTTGTTAGTTAATCTCAGTTGTTTTTAAGTAAAATTGTTCATGAATAAAACTTCCTCACCAAGACTTGAGGAACTGCCAATCGAATAACAACTAATCATGGATTACAAAGCACTACTTATTCAATTTAAAGGGAGGTAATTGGAAATGTTTTGAAATTCTAGCGTTGTTTGTCGAGGACCAGTTGTGTTATTGATGAATATTTTGTGATTTTATTTATCCACAAGAGGTAGAGAAAGTGATTTAATTCAAATAAATATGAATATGTCAAAAAATTCGCTGACATTGTTATAACAAAGGGAAAGATAACTAAGTTGTGGCTGCAGATTTTCAATAATACTTCATCCATTTGCAATTATGACAGAAAAGCAAATTTGTAAAAATATAGAATTTTAAGTTTTCGTTTTCAAATTTTACAAAATTTAAAAAAGAATAGTGGATACTTTTTATTTTTGTTGAGTATATATAACAAGTGGGAAAAAAGTGTTTTGAAGGTTTTGTGTTTCCGGTTCAGAACGAGTCACACGAGTTTAGCGGGTAGACCCCAACAGAACATAAAGGGAGATTCTGCAAAACCAGCTATAGATAAACATTGATATTGAGAAGGGCCGTACTCGGTTTGGCGATCCCATTCTGGCGGACCGATGCTTGGAACACTTTGAGATTGCCATGGCGATGTTTCCACCAATATCGGCAAAATCAATAGAGAAAGCACAGCGAAGAGTTTTATCATCACAACAGCAAACCCCAACAGCATCTAAAAATTTTATGATTATTGGTAGTGACACAAGACCTGTATTGGTCTGCGCTGAGAGTGAAAACTAGAGCGGGAACCAGTCAAAATCTTGTAACAGGAACAGCACCAGTCCAGGAGGCTATAAATAAACCTCAGACTGGTATTCAAGAAGAAGATCCGTTTGAAATTTAATTTAGCTATTCTAGACTGTGTCAGAGTAAGAAGAGTAGCAGTCTGTGTAAAAATAATTCAACGACGGGGTGTATTAATTATGGATATTTATCTAAAATGGATATTGCAACATGTGTTTTGTGCTACTAAGATTAACTAGCGCAATAATGCAGAACTGCTTTTAAATAATTATTTCTTTATTTGTGGTGAACAATTAATAGTACTGCAAATATTATTCCCTTTAATGCATAAAAAGACTTGTGGATTAACAGGACAAAAATAGCTTTATGAAAACTCATTGAATACATGTACTTCAGTAAGCTAGAATTACTCAATTTCGGATGTCGTTTTATCATTTAATATGATAATTGAATTTCATAAAGTGTTAGTTTAGTATATACATGTAATAAATACTGTTTAATGGGTCAATTTGATACATATAACAATTATCCAGCACTTAACTATTAAATAAAGTTAAGAATTTTTATTACGTTTACCTAAAATTGACATTGTCTTCATAAACCTGGTGAAATTGTAGGATTGTTTTACCAAAGACGATTCTGTAGCAGTGTCAAAAATAAATCATAATGCTATAACTGGTGTGCGTTTCTAGAAACTGAAGTTAGGCAAATCAAAACGTGAACATGTGCTGTTCTTTAATATTTTTGATTTATTGTTTTATACTAGTTATGTCACAAGAGTGATATCTGAATAGTTCAAATTAATGTAATAAGCTCCGTAATAATAGTGTAAACTTGTGATAAAAATTTTGTATTTCGTTGTCTTTGTTCTACAAATTAAGTTATTCTCATGTTCAAGACGTCAAGTGTACTTGGTAAAAATAAATAAACAGATTTTGTTCTGGCAAAAAAGGGGGAAAATGTAGCGGAATAATATCGAAGTTAATCTAGCTCACGTATTGTTATTATTTACGCGTATATGTTTTATAGGAGGGTGTAAACCCAAACAGATGAGCGGACCAAAGATGCTTTTTGTTAATGCAGCAAAAGTGTTTGACTTCATGATTTTTATACTTTGTTATGATAACTAATCATTTATATACTGAACAAACATAAAAAATAGTACCCTTTAATTATGTTATTTTTCTAATAAGGAAAGTTTCATTTTATGAGAGAAATTTCAAATGTTATTAATGACTTTATCTCTGTTGATTTTAAGATAAATTGCCCATGAACTTAATCTTTCACGCCAAGACTTGGGCAGCTGTCCATAGAATACACATTATTTAAGGGTTTCAAAATACTACATTATCAATTTAAAGGGAGGTATTTGGAAGTGGATCGAATTTCTAGCGTTTGTTTCAAAGACTATTTAGCATATTAATGAATTTTTGTGATATAATTTTGTGATATAATTTACAGAACTGGAAAAATTGATAAAACTCACATCAAAAAATGTGAATTTGTTTTAGAAACACTGACTTCTTCCTGAAACCATACCATAACGAAGAGAAATATAATAAAGTTGTGACTGCAGATTTTCAAGATTTTTTTCTCTTTGCAATTATTACAGAAATGCATATTTGTTCAAAGAAACAATTTAGATTTTTCGTTTTCTAAACTAACAAAATTTCTGGTTGGAAAGTGGATATTTTTTATTTTTGCTGAGTATATTTTAAGGACGATTACGGCATTTTATTTCCATTTTTCAAAGTTTTTTTCTCAAATGCAAATATGAAAAGAAAACACGGGGTTTACGTGTTCGATATTGTGCTGTAATCCATTTTTTACCCTTAGTGTCTGGGGCGGTAGCGCGCGTTTTTTTTCTAGGAAATGGATGTATTTGACAAAGTAAGTGAAACAGAAAGAATTAATATAAAATCATTTTGTTACCAATATTTATATGATTTGATTTTTTACTAGTTAAAATTAATATAATTTCATAACGAAGAAAATGTATTGTACAAAATATATATATGCTGTATTTTAAAAGTAATCAGACCATCAGAACAGCAAACAATTCCATTCTTTTTATGTGTTTTTTTAAGTTTCTAAAAAACGTCTCATAGAATTTTAAATGGATGAAAAGTTAACTTGAAATAAGAAAAGTATGAAAATATGGAAGCTCGATTTGATTAGCCGGTTCTGCCCTCGCCGTCAGCTGACCGCAACTCTGTTAGCTCATTCGGTTGCGTTTTCCGAATTGCAGGGATAGGCACTGTCGCCGTGACGGTGTTGGTTCGCTCTCGGATAGAGGAAATGTCTTTTTTTTCTATATTTACAGCAATGAATAAAACTGATCTTAAACCTTTTTTGTGAAAAAGAAAACATTATCTTACAAATACATTTAACCAATGTTCTAACTACGCCGGTCAAATTTTTTTTAATTTCTCCGCATAGACTTGGAGTACAGTCTTCAAATTTAAAGCATAATAAGATGCATCCTTTTTACTTCTTTCCTGAAATTTTCATTGAAATCCCTCCGCGCGTTCTTAAACCAAGGACATTTAATCGGGGTGAGGGCAAAACCAATAGTCACAACATTGACCGCAGCTTTTGCATAGAGGATATACTGAAACAGGCAAAAACTGCTGATAAATCTTATGTTTAACAGCTAAACAATCCCATTATTGCAGAATTGCATAGAATTGTTCAAAATTACTTAAAAATCCATATTTAAACAATGAGACATGAATTTTCGTTTACGGAGAACATTCCCACTACCGACAATTTTGTGACTTTTGATTTTACCCCTACCTTGATTAAGTGTCAGTGGTTTCTAAACGCGTAAAGAGAATTTGATAATTTATTAATAAAAAGAAGGGAAAATGTTGTATCTTATTATATTTCAAGTATGTAGTGTTTATCCCAAATCTTTGCTGAGAAATTTAAAAAATATGATGGTGTAGTTAGAACATTGGTTAAGTGGGGAACCTTGAAAGCCATCGAACACGACAAATATGAACATATTGCAGGCTCTGTTTGATTGAGCCTGTTCATGGGCAGTAATGGAAATGCATATTATTGTCCGCATCGCCTTGCCCCGGGTTGAGCGCAACACAATATTTACACCAAATAAACAGTACAATTTTGACCATCCCAAACGATGGTATGCATATGGCGGTCTGTTGATTATATATAAAATAAATATGTTAACAATTTCTGTATTAAATCTAAAAAAACGATTGATACCGGAACGTTAATAGAGTGTAAAACAATGTTATAAAAGACGATATTTATATGCTTCAAATAAATTTGAAATATTAAATTAAAGCTGAGCTAGTATAATACATGTAATAAAAATGGAATTTTCTGATAATGTTACTATTTTTTTTATTTCTTGTAAGAGGTGTCCCCAAAAAGGCCCCATAAAACTTAAAAAACATCATAACTTTTCTTTTTAATTTCATTTTCATATACCTGGGGTAGGTATCAAACAACTTGCAAAATTTATTTAAAATTTAAAAATTTTAAGGGTACAAAACTGGTCAGGAGTTTTTTTCAACTGTCGCGAACGTCAAAAGATCTCCTACAAGTGAAAGTCGATTAAATGTACTCAAAACTTCACAGTTCTGTGAATATTATACAACAAACATTTGTTATTAATTTGTTATCCCTGTCTGAATCTTACGCATTGTTTGTCTTTGTCTTTTCTGGAAATAATGACTTGTTTTTCATCCATTCTTGATCGTTTGATTTATTTCGATTCAGCGAATGTCATAAGCGATCGTTGAAAGTTAACCACTCTTCTTTTCCATGAACACTTTCTCTCTTTTCTCTGAATTGGGTGAATGTCTTTGGTGAATACTAATTCACGGCCATGCAAACATACTAATTTACTATGTCAGGGGTCTAGGTCATTTCCCTTCTGTTGGAGTCGATAGTTATTTGCGAAGAGCATAATATCTATATCTACCTCTTCCTATGAAATTTCTAGTTTTTCTGAAGTTTTTCCTTACTAATTTCAGGTTTTGAGCATTTTTAGCTGAAGCCAATTCGAAGTAAGTTTTTCCTTGGGCGATGTGTTTTTGAGCAGTTGGTTTTTTAAGTCCTGTAATTCCTGCTCCTGGTTTCGGAAAAGAAATGTGTATTTCTCCTCATATTCCTCAGTTATTTGTCTTTTGAAATTAAGACGTATATGTCCATGTCATTTAATTTGTTTTGGACGTCGTCGGCAGTGCTGTTTAAACGTTAACTTCTTGTCACGTACTTTTCGATTCTCTTTTTATTTCCTCAAATGTAAAATTGTGACAACATATGGTCAATTTTCTCTATAATTGTTGACAAGCAGGCATGATTCCATTTTTGAATTTTTCATATTCTTCACTAGGTTGACTAGGTTGAATTAATATCAGAAGAACATGCAGTAATTTGTTGATTCTTGATGTGTTGGAGATTCCGTCCAAATCTTTTGGTTCTGATTTACTGACTCAGCAACACAAGAAATTACTTTGCTGTAATTACACTTAACAACTTTTCTAAGTATACACAATCGTTGGGGCATTATGGGCTGAAAAATTGCGTTTTTGCTCTGAAATTTGCAATAAACATTCAACAAATACTAACTGATTTATTAGTAAAACAATTATTCAAAATGACAAACAACTGACTGCTCACAATCATTTAGAATACTGGCACCCAAGAATACAAATTTACAACATCAGTCAAGAACGCGTAAGACCACCATCGTTTCATGGAGGTAATGAAGTTCTGAACAACACTTTGGGAAATCCTAGCCCATTTCGTACGCGCCTTCCAAGTTCAGACCACAACCAGATTTATATTGCTTGAAGGTGTGGAAGGAAAACCGGAAAAACAACTTGTCGCAGAATGATATTACTCAAAATTTAAGTTCCATTGGTTTAGAACAGCTGCAGTCTTCGAAATACACGTGCATTATGGAAGTCGATTACTAAACAGTTTAAAATAAAGACTTTACTGTAATATGATAAGTGTAGTAGTTTTCAATTTCGTTCCTACAAAAAATATCGGGAGGAAAATAGTGTATAATTAGAAAAGTTGTTAAGTGTATAGTTGTATTGTAAATAAATATTCAAGGTCACTTAATCTTAATTAACCAGAAATTTGTATTGCCACTGACCGTTCCTTTTTTGTTAAATTATGGCGTTGTCAATTTGAAATTGTTTTTTCCTATACCATGCCCTCATTACCTAGCTACTACTTGGCTGTGTGGGAAGGCTGTGTCTTCCAGATGTGGCCATTCCTGATATGCACGTTTCACTTTTTGGAATTAAGTATTTACATTTTGTAGCTTGCAACACTGTCAAGTACGTAAATAAGCTAGAGTTGTAATCTTGTAGTTGTTTGTTCTGGCAGGAAAAGAGTGACGTTGGTGCAGCAGAAAGACCCCAGTGGTCCGTGGCAAAAATGTTTTGACACTACGTTCCCAGGCGGTCATTCCATTGTTTTTCTTTGATGTCTTCTTTTAGAAACGCGTCAGCTCTTCTTTTTAGTTCCGCCGATTGTTCTCTCGTTTTTGGTAAACCCATTCTTAAGACCATACATGTAATGACATATAATCTAAAAATACCATATTGAAGATTTCATGTTCATCGCCATTTGCACACCATCGTTTGCGATGGATCAAAATTGTACTATTTATTGGAGTAATTAATGAGTTGCGCTCAACCCGGGTCAATACAGCTTGTTCTGTAATATTCATTTCCATTACTGCCCATAAACAGGCTAAACCAAACCAAGCCTGCACTATTTTATATTTGTCGTTTTCGGTGGCTTTTAAGTTCCCTTTTCATCTACTTATAAGTTTGTGCTCTTTCCCTTTTCTTATTGTGTGGGGAGGCTGTGTAAGCTGGATATTGCTTTTTCTGATATCTTTATTCATGTTTACAAACTAGGAATTACCATAATTTGTTCTTCTTTCTGAATTATGTTTTAGTTTAGGAGGGCTTCTCTTCTTTAGATACCATCTTCAAGCAAACTCTTCTTGGCAACTTCACTGCAAGCAGTTGAGACATTCATATACCAAATTTGTCCAAACAACAAATCATTTCACGTGCAGGCTGTCACGTCTTCATCTATTTACAAGTGATCATGCCATATTATTTCCTTCCGATTTATGTGCTTGGTTATCTCTTGTATTTAAGTGTAAGGAAATACATTTGATATCGTTGTATTTTCGTTCATTTTATAAAGTTTATTTCTTGTAGGTTTTAATTTCGCGAACTTTTCGCTTAGGAACATTCGGTACAGTATTGTGTCTTATCTATATATACTACTCAAAATTTGATAAGCACCAGGAATGTTGTATGCCAGTTATGTTATATTTCTTTTTATGCGTGATTTAAAACAATAGAGACAATTGTTTTAATAATTGTAATGTGTTACTATGGGTTTTATAAAATTTGAACGGGAAGATTTTAAATTTGAATATGCTGATAATTATGAAAACATGCAAAAAAGAAAAAGAAATCTATCTGCATCCGATAATTCCTTCTTTAACACATTCTTATTTGCCAGTCATAAACGTTCAGTCTCTAACGCTTAAGTAAAATCAGGGCTAAAGGTGATAAAAATTACATGGAAACCAGTCTCAAATCTCAAGCATCTGATTTGCTGAAATGGCGACTGGTCGCCATTTCAGCCAATCAGATACTTGAGATTTGAGACTGGTTTCCGTACTCAGTTTTATAACCTTGGGACCTGAGGATTCTACAAATGTCTGGAACATGTACACAACGCAAATGAAGAACACTATGAAAATACAGTGTGACCTGGTTTGCACAACAGTCATTGAAGGTTAAGTGTACATGGTGGACCTTCTCGATACATCACTAAACGATTTCCAGTGTAAGTATTATATACTGAACAAAAAATAAAAAGTATCCACTTTTTATGCTTGTTTTCCCATTACCATATTTTCATTTAATCCGGAACGCTTTGAATGCTGTTTATTTAGTTTTTTCTCAGTTGTTTTTGAGTTAAATTGTTCTTGAATAAAAATGTCCACACCAAGACCTGAGGAACTGCCAATCGAATCGCAATTAATGATGACTTACAAAACACTACATATTCAATTAAAAAAAAGGTGAAATATGCATATCAGGAATCGCCACATTCAGAGAAAACAGCCTCCCCACACAGTCAAGAAGAAGAGAGGGAGAGAGCATGATTAATAAAATGAGAGGGAGGTAATTTGAAATGGTTGGAATTTCTATAGTTGTTTATCGAGAACCAGTTGTGTTATTTATTAATATTTTGTGTTTTCATTTATCCACAAGAGGTAGAGAAAGTGATTGAATTCCAATAAATGTGAATATTTCAAAGAATTGTTTACATTTTACTGAAACCCATATTATGACAAAGGGAAAGATAACAAAGTTGTGGCTGCAGATTTTCAAGAATACTTTATCCCTTTGCAATGATAACAGAAAAGCAAATGTGTACACATATAGAATTTTGAGTTTTCGTTTTCATATTTTACAAAATTTAATATAGGAAAGTGGATACTTTTTATTTTTGTTGAGTATATAGTGTAGCCTTCACAATGATGAGCATTGAACTTGAAAGTGTTAGTAGTATATATACCTTCAGATATTTATATCGTGCAAAGCTGTTTGTGCACGTTCTGAACGGAAGTAGGACCTCGTGAATTTAAATGATAAATTTAAATCATACCACATCATCTAAAGTGGTTAATTGCCGTTTCCTTAATGCATACGCTGCAATTAGATAAAAATTGCATTTTTGGGTTTGATGAGAGCAAAGAAGGTTTAAAATTTCGTATCAGAAATAAGTAATTAATAATTTGTTAAAACTAAAATTTGAATCTGTCGAAATCCGAATCATGATAAAAACAACGTTTTTGGTATTATGCATGGTTTTATTAGAGGTGAAAAGTGAAGTCTCTGTGGGTTTTCAAGCATGTTTAGCAGATCGCAGGATTTTCAATGGAAATGTTTTCCCATCTGGTTTTCCCAATGACGGCAATTATTATAAATATATTTGCCAATTATACAAGAATAAATATCGCTTTGCCAGTTTGTACAGTCTCGAGAACAGGATTCCAGTCTATTCGGCATATACAGGCGCAGTGAATTGCGAACCATACAACCGAACAACGGAAAATTGGTTCATAGAACCTCAGGTATTTACTCTACCATTTAATATCAAATAAAATATTATTTTTTATTTACATTTTTATAATTAATTAATTTTATTTATCCACGAATCTTCGTGATGATATTTTACAGTTATTTATAACACATAAAGTGAACTATGTATATCAGAATCTGCCACACACCTCGCCATGCAGCAAATAGACAGCCTCGCTGCGCAGCCAAAAAGAAGAGAGGAAAAGAGAGTATTAGTTAAAGAGTCATTACTTAAATTTAACCCGCTCTTGTATGAAATATTACATGTATTTGGAACTATAGGCACAAATTTGCAGCATTAGTTCGGGCTAATAAAATTATAATTTACTAAAATAAATTTGGTCCGCGCGACTAAAAGCGAAACTAGGATTTCTGAAAAGTCACAGAAATCGAGATCGGGCATGAAGTGGTCTCTTCAAAAATATGTTGCTATATATACCTCCACTTTAATTAGCTTCTTAAAAGTTTGTTAACGATAATTTAACAATAACATTGAAAATCCCGTCTATAAGAAAGAATTCGATCGGACCTTTTGTGTTCTGTTAGAGAGTTTTATATCGGAGTCTATATGGACGGATATGATTTTTCAATAGTACATTCTTACTTAAGATTAGGGCTTGGGCTTTAAAAAGAGTATCAGTTTCAACTAACAAAAATATGAAGCGTGTTGTGAATGCCTTGTGGAATATTTCTGTCACGTATAAAACAGTACTAATTAGGTAACTATACAATAAAGTCATTTCTATCCTTGATTCCGACTATTCATTCATGCCGGAATGATATTCGAATCATTAATCAGAGTTTTCTTATGTTTGATTTAAAATGTTTCAATTATTTTGCAACAATGTCACATACATCAACAATAAAGGCAACAAATCAAGGCAGATTGTTCAGAGGCGAGTGTTGGAAAATCCTAGAGTTTTATTGAAACTCCAATCACCGTTCCAAGGAGAAACTTCGAGTGGAAAGAATATTCCTTTAACCGTTCTGACGAAAGGATCTCCGAGCGGAAAGAAATTTTCAACTTCATCTAGAACGAATATTACACTGGCAATTTCAAAGAGGAACTCCAAATACGAAGAATATTCCATTTGCAATTTCGAGGAAAAAATCCAAAAAGAAAGACTATTCCACTGACAATTTCGAGGAGGAAACCCAATTAGAAAGAGTATTCCACTGGCAATTCCGAGGAGAAACCCGAAAAAGAAAAGTATTCTACTGGCAATTTCAAGGAGGAAACCCAATTAGAAAGAGTATTCCACTGCCAATTCCGAGGAGAAACCTGAAATAGAAAAACATTCTACTGTCAATTTCAAGGAGAAACTCCAAATAGAAAGAATATTCCGCCGGCGATTTCGAGGAGGAACTCTAAACAGAAAGAATTTTCCACTGGCAATTTCCAGGAGGAACACCAAATAAAAAAAATACTCCACTGACCACTTGGAGAAGGAACCTCAAATGGAAAGAATATTCCACTGGCAATTTCGAGGAGGTACCCAAAGAAAAAATATTCCACTTACCATTCCGAGGAGGAACTTCATGTGGAAAGAACATTCGTTATTAACTTATGTTTGGATTGCGTGTCGGGACGCTATCATCTGAACGCATCATTTCTTAATACACATGTTTCATTTTACATCTTGTTCAGTTTAGAAAGTAAAACTTTGTTAATGATCAGGTCGTACTTAAATATCCTTATTCCACGTCTTGGTTGTAGGTGGACAATCTGTTATGGAAATCATCCAACAAATAAATTAAGTATAGTTACTTATTATAAAAAGGCCCTTGGAAACAAAAACAGAACAGTCAGTAATTCTGAAAGCTTGCCGACAAGTACGTGTATTTCGGCGGAATTATTTACACAATGAATTGTGGAAGTGTTACTCTTTGTATTCTGTATTCAAAACACGATACCAAATGTATACAAAAAAATACAAGGTTGTCACTTTGAGCTCATTGACTTACAGCTCTAAGTAATAATGTTAACCTGTCGTAGACGACTTGTCATCTAAGCCCTCACATTAGTCACAATGTTCTATTTTAATGTACATTTGACGAAACAAGGGAGTTCCCGATCGTCTAGATTTTGTGTAGGAAACGTATGTAGCTTTGTGCGAGTGAGATTAGAATGTCGGAACGGAAACGCTCACTTTAAGTATTATGCTATATGCGTTTGCTTTTGGTCGACAATCCCCTAATGGTCGCAAGAAGCAGAATTAAGTGGTTTTAAACTAACATTTATAAGTAGAGACACTGAAACCAAAAACAACGTAGACGTAGAAAATATCTCAATCTGTGTTGTTGACAATTGTGAAACAATGAAGAGACGATGGTGAAAAAAACGATGGTACGATTGTGAATCAACGATGACACGATGAAGAAACCACGTTGGTATGATGATGCGCCTTCGTGTTTTCTCCATCTTGCTATCGTGGTTTTACCATCGTGTCTTAGCGTTTTCATCATTGTGCCATCGTACCATCGCCATTTCACCAATGTTCCATCGTGCATCGCGGTGAAGGGAGAGAAACAAATTAAGTTTGACTATACGGAACACCGTAAGTACGGCATAGTACTTTTTCGTCGGAATTTTACAGAGACATTTATAAAGCAAGAAAGATCAAGATAAAAGCTCACTTCCTTCACAAAATAAGTAACTTTGATTAATCAAGAAAACTATGACAAATATATTTTAAGTCGCAGTAATTGTGAAGTTTTAACCCATTTGTTTTCAATCATTACGAATTCTATTTTGATTGCACGAGTCCTGAGACTCATTAAATGGTTTTTCTGCTGAAGCTTTACTAAAAGAGATGGAAATTTGAATTTGTCTCTTTGAAGACCGTTGAGCAAGATACTTATGTATGTTTATAGTATGTCTTAAATTAGGTTTGCTATAATATTTCGGCCAGTTTTTAGATGGGCGGTTTCAATATTCCAGCCAGTATAGATTTGGATACTGTTCAATAATCCATAGGATATACTTCCTGGTTAGTAGTTGTTGCCTTTGGCGTTCTCTGTGATATGCAGGATATAAATCCTCAGATCCCCTGTAAAAAATTTATTCTATTCAGTTCCGCCGAATGTGTTCTTATTTGAATTGACATACTTATTACAACATGCTTTCTCTTCGTCCCTTCTTTTTCGCTGCGTGGGGAAGCTGTGTTTTGTGAGTGTGGTGATTCCTGATTGCATATTTCATTTTTTTGTTAAGGGCAAAGCAATTCTTTTATCCGGTACCATACCCCGCTGATCATGTAATGGTGTTAATCCGAAATACCGCATTGAAGGTTCCATATTCACCGCCATATTATGCATATTTAAGGATTTAATCAATATTTGATGGTTTTCATTTGGGTTTGGAAAACAGTTTGGTTGTATAAAGTGTGTTAAGCCCGCAGTGCTTCATGCTTACTTTAAACAGCCAAACTTTTTCTAAGCCAGATAAAACCCATTAAACATCGATTAGATCCTTACATTTTCCCACATAAAAATGCTCTTATTTTTACGGAAATTATTAGAAGAATTTGTAATATGACGGCTTTTTTGAACAGCCACGTTAACGACAAAGTGAATGACGACACGCCTTTTCGCAACAACTCGTGGCAAAATGTGCGAGTTTTTCGAAGTGAATCAAATAATTGTGCACAGTCCAACAAATTGTTAGCGGCTTTTACTGTAGGAGGAATACGTCACACTGCGTACCATCTGGAATTATGTTTCGTTAGATTAATGAATAAGACTTCATCGTAAAAGAAGAGTTGACGTGTAAATATCATCGTCTAGGATGGATCAAAATTGTTTTGTATACTGGTGTAAATCTTGAGTTGCGCTCAACCAGTGGCTAGGCGGCGTGGAAAGTAAAATGCATTTCCATTGCCCATGAACATGCTCAATCAAACCGAGCCTGCAATATTTCCATATTTGTCGAGTTCGATGGCTTTCACGTATCCATTTACCTCTATTTCTGCCTTTCATCATGACTATATTGGGTCCTTCTTGATCTTTGGTTTCAGATTAACTATCGAGAACTTTAATATCTGAACTATGGGGGCTTTTACTAGGTAAACTGAATTACGTTCGGATTGCTTATGTGTTGAGCTATTACCTACTCAACTGCTTTCTCTTTACGCCACCTGTTTAATATTTTCCTATAATTTAATAAAAAATATTGTTTTAGCCAGTTTTGTTGTAAAATTTACATATCGACTAGGTCGTACTAAACGCGTTTTACTGTTATATCATGACAATGGTCAATTTTTACGCAAGATTTGCATCGTTTGTTTTCATAAAATAGAATCAGTTTTAAGAAAGCGATTTGTTCAATACACATATGATATTAGTATTAAATGTTGATTGATTTGTTAAGTTTATGCAGCTGTAGGATTTCGACTTGTAGCCTTATTTTAGCAAACGTTTTAACGGCACTTAGATTTCGCCTTTTGTATTTTTCTAATACTTTAGGTTCTTTATTTTCTTTATATTATTTATAAGTGTTTAGTTGTTGTTTTATAGGAACTATGGATTAATTTAATTGATTGTTATGGGGACTCATTAGAGTCACTTTGTTATTTTTAGTTAATATTATGGTTAGAAATGGCGGAAGAATGCGCACGTTAAATCAGTTTACCCCAGGTGGCTAATATGTTTGAGGTTTGCAAACCAACGTGGCAGTTTTTCTTGTATCATTTGTTTTGTCCATTTGTCGTCTGTTTTGTCTTCTGTCGGTTTTGGGGGTTGTCCCGGCTATCTCAGTCGGAATTGCATGGCTAGCCGTTACGATCCGGGTTCGCTCTCTAGTAGAGGCAGTATCATTTTACAATAGCGCTATTTGAGCAGTGTGATGGCCGTAAAAGTTTCCCCGTACATAAAGTTAGTACTGTTTTAATTAAAATAATCCGTTATCGATGTCATGCAGTGATTTAAACGTTTATGAGCGGTATCTGATCAACCTTTGTGGGGTTGTCCCGGCTTTCTCAGTCGGTAGCGTTGTCGAGATTGCGTGGCTAGGTTCTGTCGCTCTGACGGTGCGGGTTCGTGCCCCAGTAGGGGCAATATCATATTTGTTGTTGGTTTTTTAACTTTGTATTTTTTGCATTCCGACTGGTATGCATGAAGAGGTCTTTTTTCTGTATGTGGCCACTCTTAACCATTTAAACGGTTAAAATTTAACCGTCAGTATGTATTAAGCTAGTTATTATTCAGTTCTAATTAAGTTTTTCCCTTGCTGTAAATTAGAAAATTTTAAATATACTCAAAAGAAAAAGTTTAGTCAGTATTTTCGTTTTCGCCCTAAATCTACAATATTGCAAATATCGTGTGTTGTACTAACTCTTCTTTCACATACACGATTATTTGTTTTCGAAAACCTTCCTTATTAGACCGTGACTGTATAAATTCAAAATGCTCGAGCTGCACGTGCCGATGAAAACCGACATGGATATTTTCGCAAATTTTCTTTGACATTAAAAGTGTACTGTCAACAAAGAAAAAAGCCGGAGAAAAATTTCTGGTAGCTAGCCTTGGTTGCCGTCCTGGCCTCTCCATTAATGACAGAAATATCGCTTTGAGAATTCTAGAAGTTTGTTTACACGCTGCTGACGTAGCAGGTCATTTTGGTTGGCATGAGCGAACAATATATCGTATGCAAGCGAGATTCTGACATTCGCAGCGTCAACCACCTCCGTCGTCCAGGTAGGACGTTGAAAACAACGTTAGTGACGTTAACACGACGTAATCGCTTCACACCTGCTAAAAGCTCGTTCAACGTCTCAGACAATCCAAATTCCACGAGGGTCAAGAATATTCGTTTGTAACGCTTGACACCGGCTGAGAGTAGATCGGTTGCGACCTCGAAGTCCTTACAAAAGTATTCTTCTAACAGCACGTCAGCGCGTCGCACATTTAAATTGGGCACACCAGGGCAGTCGCTGGAATAGATAGCGATGGAACAGGATTGTTTTCACCGCTTAGTCAAAATTTAATCTCAAAGAAGCTGACGGAATTGATTGTGTTTGGCAACGCCGAGGAGAAAGGTTTGATCCTGCTAACGTCTTCGAATATGACCGTTACGGTGTTGCGAGCGCTATGATCTGGGGAGGTATTTCTTATAATGGCAAGACAAAACTCAAAACAACACGGAATATCTAAAATGCCGTCCATTATTGTGCAGAAATTGTTATCCCTGTCATTGTTCCTTACATAGTGTAAGGCAATGCTTACGTTCTACAGCAGGAAAATGCACGCTGCCACACGGCACGTCATTCACGGAATGTTCTTGTTGTCAACAACATAAACATATTCGAATGACAATTAAAATCTCCTGATCTCTTCCCGATTCAAAAAATGTGCGACTATCCGGGAAGAAAGGTGCGTGACAGGATTGACGTCAACAACGTAAATGATCTGAAACGGTTATTGCACAAGGAATTGTCCCAAACCCCTATACACATCATTCGAACACACGTAAATAACATACGAAAGGCGTTTTCTGGCTTATGTTTAAGCTACATACAAAATATTGAGTGTAATGTAAATTTTTATTTTGACCCCTGACTTAAATCTTAATCAAATTGAATGGCTTTTATGACTGTATTCAGATAATATTGTTGAAATTCAATGGGTATTAAAATGATTTTCGTGGTGAATGATGCTTTTGTCTTCAATTTTAATGTTTAACAATTTTATCGTATCAAGTTTCCTACTGACTTACTTTTTCTTCTTAGCATATAATAATCTTATAGTAAATTTAATCATTAGAGCATCTCATTGTAAACAAATTTAGTATACCTTATCATATATATAAATCAGAAAAATTATTTAAAGTGATCAAAATCGAAACACATTTGGTCAACATGTTCCGGTTAACTTTTTTATCCGTTTTTGAAGAATATATTTAAAGCAATAATCTGAATTTTTTTTGTTTTGTTTTATAGTATGCAAGATGACTAACCAAAATATGTTGCAATTATTTAAGTCACCGCATGTGTTTACTTTCATTAATGAAACTTTGATTGACATACTAATTTCAACAAGTTCCAGATAATTCAATCAGTTCCGGATATAAATCGGGGGACATCTCTCAATGTGCTTTTGGCTGTTATATTTCACAGCTGTGTTATTGTTTTGACAGTTTCTGTATAAGAGTTTAAAAATGTTGTGAAAATAATGTGTAATTTATTATTTATAAAGAATTTCAAAACACTGCATTTAAAATGAAAGGGAGGTAATTGCAAATGCTTAAAATCTCTAGCGTCGTTTATTGAGTAGTCTTTTTTGGATACGGGAGTGATTTTATTGTCCACGTGAACTGAACAAATTTAATTAATTTTTAAAAATGATAATATTTTTAGAATCGCCTACATCTTCCTGAAACCCTAATTATAACAAATGGAAAGAGAACTAAATTGTGACTGCAGAAAAAAAACAACATCTTTTTTCTTTCCAGAAATACAAATTTGTTCAAGGAAAGCATTTTGAATTTTCATTTTCTAAATTTACAAAATAACACGAGGAAATTTGATACTTTTCATTTTTGTTAAGTATATTTGCCATCTTATTTTAGAGTCTTGAAATAGTTGGTGTTATATTCCAAAAAAATGAACGTTCAAAAACAGTTGATTTTGTGTAGGATTGTCTTATTTGAACTAGAGTTTATGAAAATAATTATGACATGGATATAATTATAGATTTCGGAAGAGGACAGTGACCTCAAAGAAATGACGAAAGAACGAAAGTTCAAACCGAAGGATTATAGGACAAAGGAAAAGCAGCAAAAGAATGTTGATTACAAAAAGAGCGGATATGACAAAGGACATCTATTTCCAAGATCCTATCCATGCAGTTATGATGACCAAAAAGCAACATTTACTCTGACGAATGCTGTTCCTCAAGTCCGATCGTTTAATACAGGTTCATGGAATAGAGCTGAAAATACTTCGAAGACGATAATGAATGAACATTGTGATGAAACGGGCGATGAAAGGTATTATACTTTTATGTTAACATGTCAGGGTAAGAACTGATGAATCGCCAGATTTCTAAAAGCACAAATATTACATAAAAATCCACCAAAAATTGCAAACATTTATTATTGTTAAAATATCGTTCTATGTAACAGGGATAAATGTATTATCAATAACTAAATAGTGTTTTGTTTTGATTCTGTTAGAATAGGTTTTTTTTTTTAAATTGGAAATTTTATTTCTTTGACTACATTTAACGAAGATTTCGGTAGTTTCCGTTTTTAAAAGGTTATGAATTTTACCAGTTCACTGTTTGCATGACATAGTCGAAATAGCCAAACTCGGTCGTTGAACAGAGACCAACATATTTTAGAAAAAGTCTCTCTCTTGCCAATAGATTACGCAACTGAAATTTTCTTGAAATAAAACAACCCAACAAAGACATAACATAAACAAATGTTGCTCTTGTAAGATTATTAATATTTGAATTCGGAAACTGCCCGCGGTCTTTTACGACATTTCCCGAGTCAGAAATGCTGCCGTTCCAACTGGCCCCAATGTCTAGTTAAATATACAAATGTTCGTCGGTTCATGCAAATACTTTTGATACTGTTTAAACAAGATGCATTACTTATTACAGATATTTCATTACTGGAGCTATCCCATCACAAAATAAAAAAATTAACAACAGAGTCAATATTCCGGACGAGATGTGGACGGCAGCTTGTTGCCTGACAAATGATGACAGAACATTTACGTTTGGATTCTATGCTCTCAACGATAATGATATTGACAAGCAAAATATTAATTTGATGGAACTTGCTGAATTACAAGCACGCATACGCATCCACTACAATAAAGGGCATGTCCAAATGTTTACCGGCAGATGTAATGATGTTGCAGGCACGGTACCCGAATTTGTAAAAGAAGCGTTTGACCAAATGGGAGAAAGTCGATTAATTTACCAGTGGAGAGGCAAGAAGTCATTTGCTTAGTCTTATAAAACATTCCATTGGTGTTGTTTCATTTATCTTCGGTTAAACTAAACTTAAATAGTTAATAGATTTAATGGGCTGTTAATTTTAAAAATATATTCGGTAATGTGATATCAAATTTCTTTTTTGTGTTTAGAATAATTTAATTTTAAGGACATAAGCAAATGTCTTACAATCTCCATTTGGGGCGATATATACTTCCCCACATTCTTAATTCAAACTAACTTTTTTCTTAAAGGTCAGATTACTACCAAAAGCTTGTATGTATTCATTTTAATGACACTCACCTATAACTGGTAAAAGGGCTAAGGAATGCCACTTATACGTAATATCTTATTGAGAACCATATAATTATTTTCTGTTTAGTTTCAAAAATTGTTGTCTCTGTTAGAACAAATCCATTCTGTCAAACGCCGTTGATCTCGTAACGATTTTATATGAAAATACCGCATCGAATATTTCTTACACACTATTGTTTATAATGGATAAAAAGACTGTTTTAATATGGAGATGCAGTTAACCTGCCGATACTAGGTAGTAGTATACGCTTCCATTAATTCAATGAACAGACTCAATCATACCCAGCCTGTAGTGTTTTCATTTTTGTCGATTATGTTGCTTTCAAAGTTCTATTTTATTATAGTTCTTCCATTAAACTAGATAAAAAGGGAACTTTGAAAGCCACAGAACTCGACAAATGAAAATATGGCACACACGGATTGATTGAGGCTGTTCATGGTCAGTTATGGAATGTATATTACTGCCCATGCTACCTAGCCCCGGGTTGAGCGCAACACAATATTTACATCAGTAAACAGTAAAATTTTGATCCATCCCAAATGATGGTCCTTCTCACGTAATACTTGGAATATATCAATATATATCAAAACAACGTCATATGTGACAACACGAATTTTAACTCCTGTCTCACTGTTTTTTTTTAGTCAGCACCCTTTCAAATGCAATTTTAGGCGACACGTGTTCTGAGGAACACCAAATTCAAGTTTCTTGTTTTTTAATCACAAAACCATATTTTAATGTTTATTTGTGTTTGTCAGAAAACTTGTTTGTTTATTTTGAAAGGTGTATGTGTAAATGTGTAATAGTCACGGAAAAAAGACTTCTCTTTTGATCGAGATGAGCTAGCGTTTTTTTCGTAAATGTAAAATGTGCTTTCTGGACTAAAATTTTCATGTAAATCTTTCATGTTCTATGTGCTGTAGTAAATTTGTTGAAGTTGAGTAAAAACAAGACGTTCAAAACTATGAAGAAGGTTTTTGAAAAATATGTTTACAAGTTTCATAGCCGATGACAAGGACCAAATATAACGAAAAAAATATAGATTTCATTCTCAACTCAATGGGATATTTTTAAATGATAACATACAAAAATAGATTTTTTAGGTTTAAAATACAATTATTGGTTATTTTTTGTATGTTGGAGTTTTATATTTGACTATTTGTTTGTGACTATATAATATTTATTGTGAAGATAACGGGAACACTGTATACAAGATTACACACACGTATATTTTTAAAATACTGCACACTTATATTTCAATTATTTTTCTGTGAGTCAGTTTATATTTTGTGTTTGAATGTAGTTAAATGTTAAACACATCTTACTACAAATTTCGAATTCAGTTCGATCTCGGCTTGCAACCAAAACATCAACTGATTTCCGTTGAGAAGTAGTTCAAAAGTTTATTTAACACAACGCTGTTTATAATTAATCACAACTTCGGGTTGCTTTACTTTAAGTCACACCTTTTGATATGGCCTAAGTGCTACAAGTCATGTACAATTTAATTCGTAAGAAATCACAATTTTCAGTTCATCAATTGATTGACCGCAAAACCTTATTTTGAAGTAGAACACAGCGTCGTCTGACAGAAGTCTCATGACGAAAAATGTGATCGGCGTCTTGTGAAGTATTGCAGTGCAACAGACAGTAGTTATTTACGGAAGTCGCTCGCTGAGCCACTATCTTATTGAAATCGAAATTTGTAGTACCAATGTATATGATTTTACTCTATGTGTAAGATTTTTTTATTTGCCACTTGTCCAACTTAGAAATTTTATCAAGGAAAAGATTGCATGTGGAGTTCTAATAGCATGCTACACTACTACATTAACCGGTAGCTGAATAAGATAGATCTATTCAAGGATTTTGAGATAACAATGATAATTAAAATATAATGGAACCATACAGGTTAAATGATTTCAAAGACGAGGTTTTGCTACTTGTTCAACTGAGAAATGTTATCAGAGAAAACATTGCATGTGAAGTTGAAACACAAAAACATCATCGAAACACATTTCGTCACGTAAGTGCAATAACGGTATAAATACCATTGAAATATGAAGGAGATATACCATTATTGCACTAAAGTGACGATTTGATTGTGAATATTTCAAATCTTGTGTTTACAAGCTATGAGCATGCTAGGTTATAAAAATGCTACGCTCTTGGTTTTACCGCTAACTGAGATCTATTCAATGAATTCGATGTAACAATGATAATTGATGGCACCATACAATTCGTATTAATTAAATGATTTTCAAAGACCAGGTTTGGAACATTCAAACTGGCAACCTGGATACTAGCTACGTAAGAAAGATGTTTCGCGTTTTATCCAGTTATTATAAAAACACTTTATGCGATGGAAAACATACCGTCGAAAAGTAATTGAAAAACAAAGAAAGCATTGACAATGTGTGAAACGGACCATTCAAAAACAACCAAATTGGAAAAGAGCGAAGAACAGTTATTTGTCTTTTGCACTGAGGTAGCCATAATTTTATATGTTGTCTGAACAAATTAAGATTTGAAATAAAAAAATACAAATAAATAGAACCTACCATACATATATAAATACTTTATCTTGATATTTTATTACTTCCATTGTATTTTTCTAGTTAAAACCTACCCTACACATGTAAATACTTTATACTCAGTCTGATATTGTATTATTTCCTATGTACTATTCTGCATTGTTCTAGCCTAAACCTACCCTACATATGTAAATACTGTATACTGGTATTTCATTATTTCCAGTGGTGTATTAATCTAGTCGAAACCTACTCTACACATGTAAATACGAGTGTTCGAAAAGTACTGCAAATGCAGTTATATTTCAGAACATAAATGTTCGATTTCAATTATTTTAAATTATTTTTCGATGCATCAATCATTCCACTAAGTACATTGTAATTTAAAAACTTTGAGTTTTGAGTAGAAGAATGTAGCAGTGTCAGAATTTTTCTAGGGTATATAAAGGACACTGCGAGGTTTCCAGGGAAAAACCAAAAATAATTTTCCCTTTTCATCTTTCTTATTTCTTAATTATTTTTTTAGAAATTGTGTGTTTCTTGTTTGAAAAATAATTTGTATTACTTTATTGCAATTACACTATTAACATTATCAGTTTCAAAAAGTTGAAACTTGAAGGTGTCTTAGCAAATCCAAAAGAGAAGCACTAAAATTTTCGATAATAGTTAGACTAATATTATTTATTGGAATCTGAAAATGTATACACAAATGAACTGCTTGAGTAGTTATGTTTAACACACACCTGGCATTTTTAAAAATTCATGTGTCTATATTTACCCAAAAAGAGTTGTAACGAACCCCTGTCATTACTCATTATTTAAACTTACCTCCCCTGTTTAGGACGATGTTATCTGAACCCAAAATAGCATATCATATTAGTTTTATAATCAATTGTACAAGTATAAAAGTCCTTACTTTATGCTGTATTCAAAATGTGTAAGCGTTGCTGTTTACTTTCCATTTTAATTATATAAACCATGACAATGATATTTGCTTTAGCCGATAACTATGCTAGTATAGTTCAAAATATTAAAAGACAGCAGACATTCTCATTACGTGTTTAAACTCAATATGAGTCCTGGAATGGCTTTTGCATTACGTTTTGAACACCCCTCGTACCGTGTACTGCTATTTTTTATTATTTCCAATATTTTATTCTAGTCGAAACCTACTCTACACATGTAAATATTGTATAATGATTTTCTATTATTTAAATTATATAAATCTAGTTAACTTTATAATCATATAGCTATTGTCTCACAGTCCATGGTACCCATTCAACAACAACAAAAACAAAAACACTGCAAAACAAAACAAAAATGCAAACCGCGAACAATAACAGATTAACCAGTTTTTATAAACATAAAGGAACTAAGAACCATGACATATTTCACGATAAGAACTTAGAGACGATGCATAAAGTAACTTTATAAACGGTCTAAGATAATAAATAATTGCTTTGTTTCTTTTTTCCGCTTCAGAATGTATGCATGTCCAGTTATTGTGAAGGGCAATACAGAAAATTGTTATCTCTCCTTTACATGTAAATTTGTTCATACACATACTGTAACCACTTTTCACAATAGCATAACAAAAACCAAATAAATTATTTAATTACTGCTTCAAAACCGTTCTTAAACAAGAAGGCACTCGGGTTTTAATGATCAAATTTGCTTCCGACATTTTGGAAGCACTATTACACACTTTCAGATCTACGCATTAACCCAAGTTGTGTTGCATAAGATAAAACACAAGTAATAAAGTTTTAAATATTATACTGAACAAAAAAACCTAGACGCTATGTTTTGTTTAATTCAAAATTTGTGTTTCGTGATGCTATATTTTTTACAATAAAAGTCTCAAACATAATATTTCACTGTCAATTTAAGAAGTTAAATGTACAGAAGGAAAACAGTGAAAGTCGTTGATGCAATTAAATACGATGCAGTTACTTAATACATATCACTTTTTACCAAATTACCCCCCCTTTTAGTTATAGAAAATATCTAACCCTTAATTTGCCATGAACACATAATTTTTGTTTATTTGATTTTTTAACCGATATGTACTGAACCGAAAACTTCGAAAATAATCATATTGGTGATCAAATTCAACGAGATATTTGCTTTGACTAGCATCATCAATGCAATATGAGTGTCCCGTGTTTATTTTGTAATTTTAAAGTTTCTTTTGTTCAGTATATTTTAATACCTTTATTATTTCATTTCAAACAAATCATCGAAGACATATTTTTTACACTGACAAATTGTTCTTTAAATTCTTTATCAACCTTAATTAGCACTTTACATTATATGTTCTCTGATTTTATTGTATAGTTAGCATGTTCCCTCCTATTTACCATAACCAGTCTTCTTATTTTTAATTATTTATTTAATTTAACAAATGAAATCAATATCCTGTTTAAAGTCTATGAATGCATAAACTAATTGTTTATTTTTATCACCTGTTTGCAGCTCAAGTTGAAATATTGGACATCTTAGGTATTTGTGTATAGAATTACGCATAACTATAAATGATGGCTGAAACTAAATATTTGACTACTTTTGTAGAACTTCTTTTACTATTTTTATTAAAAATATTTGTTATTAAAATATAATAATAATGTGTTCTGTGAAATAAAAAAAGCACTAGTACAGTAGTTAGATATGTATACAGAAAAACTGTTATTAGTTTTAGCTTTATTCATGTTAAGAGACAACCCACATTGAATTTAGAAATATCTTTATATTGACAGGATACTATTTACTATAACATTTCATCATCGTTTATATTTTTTAAAGACAAGTACTGGGATTGTATAACGATAAAGATGTCTTCTTCACAAGATAATTTGGCAGATTTTAAAAATACGAGTACAAAAATACAAGAAGTTGATATTACAATGAAACAATTTATACGCGAAATTTATTCATTTTTCTTTTATAATTACATATTTCAACTGTTTTCTTTTGCAAGCGTCAAGAAAAAAAGGAATACATTTCACATGATGCAGTCAATGCTGTGCTTGGGAACTTAATCGACCAGGAGATAAAGATGTGCATAAAACAAAATATAAAAATAAAATTCATTTAAATTGATTGAATTATTAGCCATTAGTGAAAAACCGTATTAACGGATCGGCTCGCGTCTTACCTTTATTATTTTCCGCCATTTTACAATTTCTTCAAAATTATCACTATTTAAGCCGTTTGGCCAAATCAATAAAGCATCAATCTCTGGGATTACTGAAAATATTACTTTTGATGCTTAATAATTAAGTAACATATGTGTTGAGATGATTTTGAGTTTCTCAACGGAAAATTTGAAGTGTACGAAATAAAAAAGATCTTAATTAATAAGAAAAAAATATTTTCTAAATCTCATAAATTATATATTTTTTAAGGATTTGCAGTAAAAAAATAATTTTGAAACGGTATGTGAGAATAATTTTTAAACGGTATGTCGAAACGGTATGTGAGGTATGTGGCGCGGGTATTATGACAATTAGACCGACAATTTAATTTTTAACTTTCCCTGCCAAGGAACCATATAAATCTGTGTTATTTTATTAAAACTTTAGCTTAAAGGAATCTTTATTTAATTGTTTATAAACAAAATTCTAATGGCGTTGAGCTAAACGTTTATTAATTTTGACAGCGCAATTTGATAATCTACTGTTTTTTTTGGTAAACTCTAACAAAGTTGATAGCTGATACGTGTACTTATAAACTGCAGTTGCGTTGTTTCCACCAAATCGAGAACATACACAGCACTATGCGAATATCTAACCTACTTGAATTGCTTATGTCACTGACATCCAGCAACAAATACATTACAAATTTTACAATGCTTCGAATAGTTGAGATATTCCATTTGTTTTACATTGTTTTGTATTTAACATACATACTCTTGACTGATTTCAAACCAGACAGCGCCTAGCAACATATATCCGAGCACGCTACTAACGCTGGCATACTCATTTATGTGACATTATTGGTTTGTTTATACAGATAAAACTGTTGTCTTTATTCACGACGGCCGTCACGTTGCAGTTATTGCTGTTGTACTTATGTTACAGTCTCAGACCATGAGTCGAAATAGCACACTTTCGCCGACAGTAAATGACCACAAAAATGTTAGTTATCGACGACTTATCGTAGGATACAGTTTGGAAATTCATTAAAATGATGCATTGTACTACAAAAACATTTTTCAAAACAGAGCAAGATAAAATTAGTGTTGTTTTCTATAACTTATTTTTTTATCAATACTATATCATTTATTTCGTCTGTTACGAGGTTGTGGTCTACAGTAACTCACATGCTTGTCTGGGGATGACGCCAACTTATTGATAAGTTTAAATAATATTTGTAAATGAGAGAGTATTCGCATCATCCCCGATGTCCGAATGAAAGTTATTACATAATCTTATCTGATAGGTTTATGGTGAATAATAGTTTGTCGCTATACGCAACAGTAGGATGGCTCATAAATGATTTAGCAAAGTTTAGAATTGATGATTTAATACATTTATTTTAAAACACTGAAACGTACTATAACAATCGTATTGTTAATGTTCTGTTTATCACCAGGAAACATTTCTTAAGCCTGAAAACATAAAAAAGTAGCGGTAGAATTTAGCCAACCATGCAAGAAAACAGCCACAGTACATACCATCCATAAACACCCAGAATGATAGTTTAGTAATGCCGCTTTTATGCCAACCATAATAGTTGACATTCTGCATGGTTTTAAATTAGCATATTACCATCAAGGGAGGTAATTGAAACTGATTATCACACTAAATGTCAATTCATCTGATATTTTAAGTTTATTCTTACACGATCTTCACATGGTTTAATGGCGTTCAAGCACTGCTTGTATTGTTATAAACCTGATTTAAAAATTCATATTAATAATTTTACATGTATGTACCGGATTTCATTATGGATTATGTATTGTCACTGTTATGGACGTCACCGTTTTAACTAATTCTCATTTTTATGACATCAACGTGATGTCCGATTCTTGTTTTGTTTGCTAATTTGCACGTTAACAAATCCAAAGTCTATGAATACCTTATTGAGCGTTAACAAAGGGCATTTATGCAAGAGTAACGACACATAATTTGTTTCTGTATCCTTATCTTCAAAAACCTTCACAGTATACCGATTATAGAGAATTAAATGCCACCGAACACCATAAATATAAAAATACACACACCCAATGTTCTAAATAGTCACTTTTTGTCCTTAATTTTCATGAAAATGTCAAAGGGCTACTTCGTACCATTTGTATTATTATCATTCATGTAGTGTCTCGTATTGTCCACCATAGTTTGTCTACCGTTATTGTCTGTGTCTTGTTTAATTTATTTATAAATTTTCCCATAACAGCATACTTGCCACCAATCATTCATCTAATTATACTAATTCTAATACCAGCTTGTCGAGCCTCTTTCAGTTTCTAACTCTCCCGCAATACTATAGCCAAATCTTACTTTGAAAGTCATCAATGATGGTTCACGCCAGACAGACTTGTAATTTCCATTTCCCAATTTGAGTGTTCATGCTTTTGCAGGTAATTTGTCATTACTCACTGATCATTATTGTAACATCTCCATTCATTTTATTGACGCTATGTCTGTTATTTTTTATGCATGCGCTCTTACTTTGAAAGTCATCGGTGATGGTTCACGCCAGACAGACTTGTTATTTATCCCAATGCGAGTTTTTCTGCTTTTGCAGTCTGAGCGACAACCACCTAAATTTGGGATCGAAACCATAGCCTGTAGAACCCCCTCTACGACAAAAACATTAAATTAACACTTTGTTTGTGATCCGTTGCCAACAACTGTCTTTAATTTAAGCTTTAGTCTTGTAATAATTGTCTTTAGTCTAATAAAACAGTTTGGCGAGAGTTATCCTAAACTTTTCTAAAATGCAACTCGTGCAATTAAAGGTCAAGCAACAAGAAAATTTCTCTAAAAGTAACAACTTTTTAAAATTACTTTCATATCAATCAACGTATGTTCTTAATTTGACCCTGCGTTGTCAGATAAAAGTAATGGTTTCATTTAAGGGCCCACTTATGCGATATTATTAAATGTGTGTTTTACCTTCAATTTCCTGTTCGCTTCCTGGTCGCGTAAACGGATGACAATCATTGATTTATCTTTAAGTAGTTGAAAGTTCTTTACAAAGTATACAACATTTTCTTGTCTTTTTCATTAAACTTACGTGGGAATTTAAAATTATGTTTTGTTTTGCTTAGTTTTTTGTGAATTTATGTAAATAGAATTTTAAGGAATTTTTAGGTCTAGCTTTATTTTACCTTTCTAACGTGTCTGACTGTATCCAAAATAAAGATACATAAGTAACATTCATTTGTGCAAAGAATAATTGAACGACATTATACCGTTATTGAGATTTTGATAACTTTCTTTTTACCGATAAACGTGCAGGGGAGGAGTGTAGTGGGCCTTATGAAGACAATCAATGATGATTAAAAATACATAAAATAATTGATTCCAAGACAAAATGGTTCTTTTCTCGCCTTCTCTGAATTTCAAATGCCTCTACCTGGGAGCGAACCCGCACCGTCATGGCGATAGCGCCGAGCACTGAAATTCCTGCAACGCAACCAACTGAGCTAACCGGGACAAAGCCATATGCAAATTGGTGACCAATTAGAATTTTGGGTGAGTGTACTTGAAACTCGGATTAATTAAGCCTGTTCAAGGGCAGTAACAGAAATTCATAAAACTGCCAACTCCGACTAGACTTACCCCTAATTGAGCTGAACTCGATATCTACAGAAATATACGATACAAAATTTGATCCATATGACGGTGAACAAGGATCCTTCGATGCGGTATTTACTGACTACTGTTTCATGATCAGACACTATGGCCCAGTTAAAAATGGGTCAACAATCAACGAGCAAACAATGGGCTAAATAACAGAATTATGACATCGGATCTAAAATTATAAATCGTGCTTATCATATAGAAAGGTAAAGAAAAAACTATGGTGATCGAAAAAGCTACACTGATTTTCATATTTAGTTATTTGGAAAGTGTTTAGGGTTACTATTAAAAAACATAGTACCATTAACAAAGTACCGTGCAGGACGGCCTGCAAATGACGTTTCTGATAACAGCAATTTTTATAGATGCTAGATAGCAGAAAACAACTAGCCTTCTGCAATCTTATCCATAGGAATCAATAGCCAACTTTCAAATGGGCTCTTACTAGTGTTTATAAATGCTTAAAATGACAATTGTAAACGTATTCATTTAAAAGCTACTTATAAGGTTCTTGAACAACGAAAGACTGTATGATTCGAAATCATGTTAAAACATGCACACTCATTCAGGTAAGCAAGTACTTTTTGAAACACTGACAAAAAAGGCAAAACTTTATAGCAATGAAGCAAATATTGCCACAAACGCCGTGGGAATAAAGTCCTAGGGTGCGCGATCTTAAATACATACATAATGAAGCCGTCAATCGTGTGTGTTTATTTTCACAATCTATACAAAACTCCAAGTAAAAACATAAATAAATGTTAAAAACTAGTGCATGTAAAAAGTACGTTAAGACCAAATCAAGAAGGGAGAACGAATATTGTTCAATCACCCCAAGGATATACCTCCTGCTTATTAAATTTTGCCTTTGGCGTTGTCTGTGATATGCAGGATTTATATTCTAAGATCCCCTGTAAAAATTCTATTCTGTTTAGTTCCGCCCATTGTTTTCTCGTTTAGGGCAAACCCATTCTTTTATCTATAGACCATACGCCGCTGAACATTGAATGAAATTAATCTAAAATACCGCATTGAAGGTTCTATGTAAACCGTCATATATGCATACCATCGTTTGGATGGATCAAAATTGTACTGTTTTTTATTGGTGCAAATATTGATTTGCGCTCAACCCGGGGCTGGGCGGCGTAGGTAGTAATTTCCATTACTGCCCATGAACAGGCTCAATCAAACCGAGCCTGTAATATTTTCATATTTGTCGTGTTCGTCGGCTTTCAAAGTTCCCTTTTCATCTATTTTATTTATGTCATCCTAATAACTAGAAAAAACATTTTATCGTCTGAGCTTTCGGAATTCACGAACTTATTTCAACTACTATAGGTCGCCCAAGCTAAATTGGCGATGTTTACAATTATTATTAGAATGTAAACACGGGTTAAGACAAATTTACCCGTTTAAATTAATATTTTGCAAATGTACATCACACCTCCTTGGTTAACGCGTCCGGCTGGCATAGGCCTAACTTTTTTTACGGCACGGGTTCGATTCATACTGACACACAGTGTTTGAGGAACTATTTTAGATATATATTTTTTAAGTTTTATCGCAGTTATTTCATATTTATTTAATATATATTTTGCTACAATTTTTTTTTCGCGGAAATAATTATGGTGTAAAAATAAATTAAAAAAAAAGGTGAAAAAAAACAGGTTTCGAACCTTTAACCTATAACAGAGTTGCTACCATTACATTAAATATTGACTGCGTCTTAGACCATTCGGCTAATGGGACAAGTATTGGGAGCTGTACGCTTTGTATAAAACAACGATATTAATTCATTGTTTTGATGAAACGCCAATGTAAACGCGCCAATGTAAACACTGCCAAATTATTATTAGGCAACGATAATTTTGCAATGTTTACATTGGCGTTTTTACATAGACGTTACATGTAAACAATGAATAACTATTTAAATCGTTGTTTAATACAAAAAATACATGTCCCATCACCCTAGTGGTCTAAGACGTTGTCATTTAAAATGCAATGGTAGCAAAGCTGTTATAGGTTGTAGGTTCAAAACATGTTTTTCTTTACATTTTTTTTAAATATTTGTACACAATATTTTTTTTCTGCGATAAAATAAACTGAAGCAAAACACATAAAATACTTCTAAATGAATGCAATAAAACTTAAA
This sequence comes from Corbicula japonica, assembly GCA_038501625.1. NCBI lineage: Eukaryota > Metazoa > Mollusca > Bivalvia > Venerida > Cyrenidae > Corbicula > Corbicula japonica. Next base: position 184,805 of record JAZAYU010000403.1, on the reverse strand, counting down.
AACTATAAATCTAAAATATTTCGTCAAAAGCCGTGTGCCAGTGTGAATCTAACTCGTGCCCAAAAAATTTTAAGCCAATGCCATCCGGATGCGTAAACCACTGAGCTATCCAGGCGATGTGTTATTAGCACGCAAAATAGTACTTTTAACGCATAAATTTGCCTTAACCCGTGTTTACAATCTATTAATAATTGTAAACATCGCCAATATTGCTTGGTCGACCTATACCTTTGTCCAATAATAAGATATACTGAATTTTAACAAATCTAATGTAATTATTTTTCTATCTTTTTAAATATATACATGTTCTAACACCTTCATACCTTTTAAGCATTTATTGTATTTTTTGCCGCATTGCCATCAATATTACCTTTCTTTACCGTAGGAACCTGTCTCTTAACAGCCGAACCTGTTTTGGAACTTCCGAGCGAAGCATCCAAATCAACATTCATTGTTTTACTGGCAGAGTCGAGGACCGGCTTAGGGTTAGTATGCTCAGGACTACCACGCTTCTTCTCCAAAGGAACCGCCAATACTGTTTAAAATGCAAATGTTTTTAAATGATAGTGTCTCTAGTTGGGAGCGAACCAGTACCCTTACCCGAACTGTGCACGTACGTTAAGGAACACGTTATTCGTAAGTATTATAACGTTGTCAACCCTACTTGTCGTTTACTAAAATATTATTAATATTTAAATATACTGATGGGAAAACGGTTTTTACGACTTTGATTTTCCTTTATTTATCAATGTGACTAAAACGTTTCCGTATTGACAAATTGTGCCCATCCATTGACAACATGATTTCATTAAAACAAAAACAACAACTACACCATTAATATGTTAACGTAACCGGAACTTTAACGAAAATCCCGTGCCATCACCGTTACCATTCTTTACCATAGGAACCTGTCTCTTAACAGCCGAACCTCTTTTGGAACTTCCGAGCGAAGCATCCAAATCAACATTCATTGTTTTACTGGCAGAGTCGAGGACCGGCTCAGGGTTAGTATGCTCAGGACTACCACGCTTCTTCTCCAAAGGAACCGCCAATACTGCGTAAAATGCAATTTGTTTTTAAATGAAAGTGTCTCTAGTTGGGAGCGAACCCGTACCCTTACCCGAACAGTGCACGTACGTTAAGGAACACGTTATTCGTAAGTATTATAACGTTGTCAACCCTACTTGTCGTTTACTAAAATATTATTAATATTTAAATATACTGATGGAAAAATGTTTTTTACGACTTTGGTTTTCGTCTTTTAATCAATGTGACTAAAACGTTTCCGTATTGACAAATTGTGCCCATCCATTGACAACATGATTTCATTAAAAACAAAAACATCAACTACACTATTAATATGTCAACGTGAACCGTAACTTAAACGAAAATCCCGTGCCATCACCATTACCATTCTTTACCATAGGAACCTGTCTCTTAACAGCCGAACCTGTTTTGGAACTTCCGAGCGAAGCATCCAAATCAACATTCATTGTTTTACTGGCAGAGTCGAGGACCGGCTCAGGGTTAGTATGCTCAGGACTACCACGCTTCTTCTCCAAAGGAACCGCCAATACTGCGTAAAATGCAAATTTTTTTAATGATAGTGTCTCTTGCTGGGAGCGAAAACGTACCCTTACCCGAACTGTGCACGTACGTTAATGAACACGTTATCCGTAAGTCTTATAACGTTGTCAACCCTACTTGTCATTTACTAAAATATTATTAATATTTAAATATACTGATGGAAAAATGTTTTTTACGACTTTGGTTTTCGTCTATCAATCAATGTGACTAAAACGTTTCCGTATTGACAAATTGTGCCCATCCATTGACAACATGATTTCATTAAAACAAAAACAAGAACTACACCATTAATATGTTAACGTGAACCGTAACTTTAACGAAAATCCCGTGCCATCACCATTACCATTCTTTACCATAGGAACCTGTCTCTTAACAGCCGAACCTGTTTTGGAACTTCCGAGCGAAGCATCCAAATCAACATTCATTGTTTTACTGGCAGAGTCGAGGACCGGCTCAGGGTTAGTATGCTCAGGACTACCACGCTTCTTCTCCAAAGGAACCGCCAATACTGCGTAAAATGCAAATGTTTTTAAATGATAGTATCTCTTGTTGGGAGCGAAAACGTACCCGTACTTATTCGTATCCGAACTGTGCACGTACGTTAAGGAACACGTTATTCGTAAGTATTATTACGTTGTCAACCCCACTTGTCGTTTACATAATAAATTATATATATTATTAATATTTAAATAAACTGACGAAAAACGTTTTTTTACGACTTTGGTTTTCTTTCTCAAATCAATGAGACTCAAACGTATCCGTATTGACAAATTGTGCTTATCCATTGACAACATGATTTCACTTAAAAAAACTAAACCATTAATATGTCAACGTGAACCGTAACTTTAACGAAAATCCCGTGCAGTATGTGCACAGCAAAACGCAGGTCACAAAGTACATACTCCGATAGTTTTTGTTATTGTGAGCACAAAAAGTGAACAAAAATCTTTGAAAATAAATGATGAAACGTCGGCCTGGAATGACCTAAGATCGACGTCAGTGAGCTATCAGTATGCTTACGCTGGCATGTTGGAAAGAGACGTTTCTCGGCATTTCCATTGCCACGAATCAAAAATATGATGGTCAGATTTCAGCAAACTGGGAACGTCGCGGACCGACCCAGATCAGGCAGACCTCGTAAAACCACGCCGCGGAAAGACCGTTTTCTCACAACGTCATCTCGACGAAATAGATTTTTCCAAGTCGAAAGTTAGGTCGTTTGCTGAGGAATGCTACTGGCAAATGAATTTATGACAGGTAATAAATAGGCTACTCTAGATTGAAAGCGTGCCGTCCCTACATTGGCATTCCGCTGACGTTGCGACATCGTGAAAGAAGACACCAATGGGCCAGGGTTTATCAGTACTTGACTCGCAGGCAATTGCGCGACGTTCTGTTTTCGAACGAATCGATGTTTAACATGTCTGACTCATTTGCTGTTGGCAGGGTTCGAACTTAGAGGAGACGACGGGAGAGGTTTGACCAAGATAATGTCTTCGAACGTGACCGTTAAAACTAAGGGGTGGTAGCGTGATGGTTTGGCAAGCAAATTTTTTTTATCTTAATCTTTCCATAAATAATGGCAGTGTTACTTCTTAAATTATTACAGGATTATAGGTACCACACATTAAGAAAAATCCAGATTTAATTTAAAACATACAAAGGTAGTTTAAAATCATTACTGCATAACGATATATGTTAGCCAGAGTTTTATAAAGAATTTTTAGTAACTAAAGGAGGCATTGCTTATTTATACAGAAACTATCTGTATTTTCAAAAAAAAGGAAACTAATACTTGATGATTAACCCTTAATCTAGTTGATCGTTATGATAACCTATGTTGTTGCATGAATGTAGCAGGGGTTAAAGATTTTATGAGTTTAATAGAGAAATCTTGTAAAAGAACCAAGATGCTCAATCTTTTTATTTTGTCCCTGTCATCGTGTTCTTGCGCCAACAAAGACGCATCACTTAATCAAGACTAGACTTAAATGTAGCGTGAAGACATTTCAATTTTGAAAGGTCAATATAATAGTAACGAATCATATTAATTTAAAATACTGCTTTTGTTAAAATTAAACATCATGCGTAGAATGTTAATACGTCGTTTATGTTGTACAGGTGAAAATTGATGTAACAGATAGTTTAATTGTAATATATTTATAATGTAAATGACATTTTATAATCAAATTCCAGTGTGGAAACAGATTAATAACTTACAAAAATTAACAGTTTAATCATATCATTCATATTCCATTGAGCAAACATATTAATGATGTATATATACATTCAAATTTCATTTTGCATTCAATTTACTGATAACCTCAACATTCAAGTTCCAATTGTGACGTTACTTAGGCCAGTTTTATTTTTATTATATCTTATGTCAAAACAAGTACATTTTAAATTAAAGCTTAAGAATTAGACTTGAAATATATATTGCAGATTTATCAGCCATTAAGTATTAAAGTATTTAACGTGATTAAGCATCACCACAACGGTTCTTTGACACTTCAACCTTTTGCTTGCCTCCAATACATTTGTAAAAATATGTATAAACCATCCAATTCATCGATTCACATCATGTTTTGAGGAGCAGAACATCAATATGTTAATAACAAATGTGTTTAAAAGTCAAATTTAGACTTACGCCACACAAAGATAAAAGTATCCACGAATTTTTCGGTTTTACCCTATTAAACTTTCACTTTTACGCACCTCAAAACACGGTCCTAATTTGTCATTTTCCTCAAACATATGCTTAAGAGTAAAGCCTTGACATACTTCTGTAGAACAACATTGCCCGATATTTAAAATTTCCGCTAACGAGCATAAACAAAAAGAGTCAAACTCACTGTTGACCTCTATTTCAATATATTGACCCCACAACGAAATTAGCATTGCGACAGTTTTATTACATTACATGAAAGTTGTGGTCGCATTGATTCCCGTGAGTGCATCAATGACGTCCGAAAACTTTTAAATTTTGCCGCAACATGCAACAATGTGGCTTCTTTGATAGTCTACACATTTTTTTTTAGTTTGTTTTCCAGAATAGAACCAAGCTTATATGTTTTCTACAGTATGTGATTTTGTGACAACGTTTGGCGTTTTATATCTATTTCCCACGAATTACATAAAGCAAGGTGTTGTGTTTTAATAACTGCATGAAATGACTTCAAGTTCCAAAAGTATCTATGTTCAGTTAAACTACTGCCATCGATGGTTTTTGTTTAAAATCATAATCAGCTTTAAACATGTAATTGGTAATGTTATAACTTAAACATGCTTAAATAAACTTCAAGTTAACATGAAACGCAATGCTACATTTATTTTTTCCGACTGTCGAAAGAACAACTGAAATAACTTTTACCTGAGGTAAAACCAACTACAAAAGCCAACGTTAGCAGCATTTTTAGATAAAGTTGACCACGATATTTAGTTTTCTATATTTTGATCCTTATATACGCATTGCCCCTGCCGAACGACAGTGTTTATCAAGTGTGATTATCCTCTTTAAAAGAGGTTACAATGGACATTGTTTCTGCTTTGGTTTACGTATCTAAGTAGAATTAAGGTGGTTTCAATATCATAAGTAAGACGATTAAATTTCCGATTGCTATGTTAAATTAGCAGATTTAAAAGTTGCTTCTCCAAGCACACCGCAAATGCTACCTTCCAAACTAGCTCATAGCAAGTACAATAAAAAGCAAACAAAACAAAACATCTTTTTTCCCTTACCTCATCTCATTTCAATCGTGTGGGTATAATCAAACAATCCAATATTAGATCTTTATGACTGTTAGATAATGCTGTAATGTGACTCTAAATGGCAAATTCACTGGCTTATTTCTAGAACCTCATTATTGATATTGCGATTAAAACCTTTCGTTGAGTCTTGGTGTGCTAACATGCTAACAAGCAATATTAAGTTCTATTTAAATTTATGTTTTATTCCCACTTTTTGGAAAAAAATACAAACAGTCTCATTGTGGTTTCAGACTAAATAATGGTCAATAAAATCATATAATCGGCAAAATCAAAAATAATATACTGATTAAAATTACATTTGTTATCATATAAAAACGCATTTAAGATTACGCTTCATGTTCATCGTAAACGTAGAGTAAGCGGAGTATGTTCTTTGCGTTTGTATTATCAAGTTATTTGCGGAGTCAAAGTTGTCCCCCTTCTTACAATGTGGACACACACTCTTCAGCACAAACAATGGGAAAACTGCCAAATTTGAAGATTTTTTTTTTCAATTTATCAAATGTGGAAAAATATATATAGTGCATGAAAAAGAGTATTTGCATCAATAACGATGTCCATAATAGTTTGGTCACACCAAAAGGCCCTGATACGTAACAATAACGAGAACGTTTTTCCATGATTTTCATCGTCAAGCACCTTCCAATATTGTAAACAATGAAGAAATACATCTACCAATCATAAAAAGTGCATTTATGAAAAAAGAAATATGCATATCAGGCATTTCCACACCCAGACAACAGAGCCTCCGAACGCAGCGAAAACGTAGATAAAAAGTTTTTTTTCAAATGAAAACCTCAACGAATTAACAAAAAACACAGTGATAACCGCCATGGAATGGTAATAAACGTTAAATGCAGAAATTGTAAATATGGATTTGTCTATAAGAATGAACCTATTGGATTTGAAATTATTATAAATATTCAGATGTACTACTCAGTTGAATTGGCTCTTTTTTTAAAAGCTCAACAGGTTTTTATTTATTATCGTTAATGTATTATTCCGTAGAACCGGTTCTTTTACCAAGTAAAACAAGTCTTACTTTTTAAAATATTAAATGCGTAGTAAATAATAAAAATTAAAATGAATATAAACATGTTTAGGAATAATATTCATATAACAGGTTCTTAAAAAAATAAATCTATTTTAAAAATGTTAAATGCCTAAAAAATAATACAGCTAGCGGAGCTGATAATATACAAATGATTATATCAAATCCTCGAAGGTACCGAACCAAGATATCCTTGACCCTGCACCCCCTTTCCCTCTCCTTCACAACCACTCAACAACACTTTTTACAAAAGTATGTTAAGTTCATTTGTATTAATCCTTTTCTATAGCATAATGCAAGAAAGGAACGAGCATGCAAACTTTAACCATAATTTCTAAGTCTAAATTTCTAAGTGAAATGGGGCAAAAATTTAAAAAAGCCCGGTAGAGTTATGGGCAATTGAACATCGACCTGATGTATGATTATAGAGGTGTACAAAGTTTGAAAGGTGTAGTATTGAAGTAGTTAGTTTGTACACTAGCTTTTGAATGAAAATTTTAACCTGAACTTCTAAGTCAAAAAGGAACAAAAAATAATCAAAATTAAAGTTAGAGTTATAGTTCTTGGCATATTGGCATACATACTCAGGGTCATGATGGTGAACAAGCGTATAAAGTTTCAAAGCTATTATGGTAGAAGAAGTATGAACTAACTTGCTTGCACGATAACTTTAACATTAAATTCTATGTCGAAAAAAGGGCCACAATTTGAACAAAATGGAAGTAAGAGTAATGGTTTTTGGCACACACATTCGAGATATGATGATGAACATGTGTTGAACGTTTCAAAGCAGTAGTATAAGTATGGAAGAAATTAGTTTTTACACTAGCTTGCATGCGAACTTTAACCTGAAATTCTAAGTCCAAAAAGGGCCATAATTTGATCAAAATGAAAGTTAAAGTCATGGCTCTTGGCACTCGGGATATGATGATGAACAAGTGTGCCATGTTTCAAAGCTGTTACAGTAGCTATAGTAGTTTTTAAGATATAGGTAGGTTGCACGCAAACTTTCACCAAAGCGGGACAGCGACGCCGACGACAGAGTGAGTACAATAGCTCGACATATTCTACGAATAGTCGATCTAATGATCAGTTTCAAGAATGACACCAGCAATAATTAACAACAATGAGAACCGGAGGGGTTACCGCCTTGGAACGGTCAGTGGCAAATCAAATTGCCACTGGAAGTTTAAACCAGATTCATCGGTTCTACATTTTACCGACCATTAACACTGTTGAGCTGTTAGACATATTCTTTCAAATGCTTCAAAATCTTAGAATAAATTTTTTGTGAGGTATATTAACAAATTCTAGACTGGTCTTTGAAAAGGCCACTCAACTTCAGATAATCTTTTCACTTTTAATGATATTACGTCTACCTAGGAGCGGACCCGCACCGTCACAGCGACAGCGCCCAGCCCTGCAATTCCGACAACGCAATCTATTTAGCTAGCCGGGACACACTTTAAATATTAAATTCACTGTTTAGATATAAAATAGCATTGATTCAGTTTAGAGAAACGGACTTTGGACGAACGTCAGTATGAATTATATAAATGCTTAATTTCTTCAAACTTTAAGGTATATATCTAAACAATAAGTCATGTGTATTTGTAAATGAAAATACAATCAGACATTTCCCGATGTAATACAGAAGTACGGCAGGGCGTTATTCTATCGACGTTGTTATTGTCATTATTTGTAATTGACTTACACAACACTATTATTAACAACAACAACCTTACGGTTATTTTTTTAAACAAACATGAACAGGAACAAACAACCATTACATTTTTAAGTCAAGCGTACTTTCCTATGCTGATAATACTATCTTTCTTGCAGATTTCTCTGATAAGCCGCATTAAAACACAAATGCAGCAATCAAATCGGCAAAACATATAGAGAACGTGTTTATTGCAAGCCCATGTGTGTTTTAGCAAGGCCAAGTACAGAAACGAGAATGTAACGAAGACAAAAATAATTTAAATGTAAACAGTTTCTAGGATGCATCAGCCCTATAAATTTTTGTTAATTTAAAAGACTTTAAACTACCTAAACGAGAACCTATGCCGTCATGATCAGTCACGTTATAAGACAATGCATTCCGAAACTGGTTCAAACCGTCTAATTCTACACACGATTTCTAAATGCTTCATGGGACATCGTGACAATAAAGTAACGAATTTAACCTTTGTGTCACGCATACATGACATCGAAGGACTAAATATAAAGATTAAAAACCGTTAACTTGCAATTACTAAAACGCTTTGAAAATGTTAAGTTTATGTACTTTGCTGGTTGCTTTACTCAATCATGGATGTGTTGGTATGGAAGAGAAGACACTTTTTATATCTATGCCACCAGTTGAAACAACCTATGTACGTATTTAGAAAAAAAAATAGCTTGCTTTATTCTCAGTTTGATGTACCTTTTCTGCCTTAGTCTCTCTATCTGTTTCCACTATTCAAATTTGAATGCCGAATAGCCATATTTTCGAACTATTCAAAAATATATTAAAACTTTAACTGTAAATAAACACAATACGGTAAAATCTGAGTTTCCGAAATGTGGATCTGTGGGCGGCAACAGTTATATCTGTTGTTATTGATACATGACGTCGCTATGTGTTTTTGATTAATGAAAACAGTACATTTTGATACGTTTGTTCTCAAATTTAGTGAGTAAACTCGCGGAACTAAAAACATTAAAAATTTTAAGTTTTCTTGTTAAACTTAACGCCAACTATTTATTGATTCCCACAAGTTATGAATTGATTGAAGGCAGGAAAGAACTTACAAAACATTGAGTCATAACACGTGTCCTTCGTGAACAACATGTTTATTCGAAAACATAATTTTGAATTTGATATTGTCTTTTTAAAATGACTTCTTGATATTATTAAGGCATTTTTAAATGGCAGTTCGAACAGCCAAGTTGACTTTAACAGCAAATGGTGGCACGATTTTTACAGCAACTCTAGGCTCGGTGACGTCACAGGTCAAAACATTATGCACTGTCCAATAAACTAAGCGCTTTAAGTGCAGCAAACGCCTCTTTAAAGCGGCTTTACTTGTATGAAATATAACATGTATTTGGAGCTATAGGCACAAATTTGCAGCATAAGTTCGGGCTTATAAAATTTTAATTTACCAAAATAAATTTGTCCGCGCGACTAAAAGAGAAGTAGGATTTCCGAAGCGTCACAGAAATCGAGATCGCGCATGAAGTGGTCTCTTCGTCGGTGCCAAATATAGCTCCATTATATTTAGCTTCTTAAAAGTTCGTTAACGATAATTTAACAAAATCATTGAAAATCTCGTCTTTAAAAAAGAATTCGATCGGACCTTTTATGTTCTGTTAGAGAGTTTATATATTGGAGTCTATATGGACAAATATGATTTTTCAATAGTATATCCTTACAAGTTTAAGTTTAGGACCGAGGCTTTAAGTAAACCGTCACATCATACGCCGGTATATATGATTCGTGAGATGAATGTTAGATGAATGGGGTCCTACCGATATACAGAGTTATCTCAATATTTGCCCTAAGTTACCTCCCTTTGCAACGCGCACCTGTTACTGGGTAGTTCAGGTCTGAGATTGACAATTAAAATAGACATGCAGTAGTCATCCATGGTCCTTTCAAATACGTTTTAATATGGTCTGGTCGATCAGAGATCAGCGTTATTCATAGAAACGTTTGATTATTACATACTGAATGGAAAAATATAAAGTTTAATAGAGCAGCGCATAATATTTCTCTTCTAACCGTTTTATTACGATGGATAGGTTTGTGTTTAAAATCGTTATGTTCGACCCCTTCGTTAACTGGTAGAGAGTAAAAAATACGCATTTTTATGTTTAAAAAGGCGGATTTGAAAGAAAGAAATGTTACAAAAACCTTAGAAAAATGTAGTAAACTTTATAATTTTTGTGTAAAATTTTCCAAATGGCTATTTTATTTCGCTCAGTTCGGAGCACTTTAAGTTACCAAAATCAAATAAACAATTCTCGAGTCTCAAACAATAATGTGACAATTAATTGAAATATTTAATCCCTAGTCAGTTTCTTAAAACAACACTTTTTCCCCTAACAAGCAACTTTTTCAACCGCTTACAAAACTACAACTTAACTTAAAAAGACCTTTATCATACCTCCAGCTGGTAAGACCATGTCTTGCTAATTAGATTACGTAACTTGGTCATAAAACACCAGGCCCTTTTCTTAAATAGCATTTTTTGCATGACTTAATGGTGATAGGCTGAAGACATAAAAATCTATGATTTCCATGCCAGCGAATAAATAAACTTTAAAAGGATGAAGTTAAGTAAATAGGTAAAGTTGTATTTAGTTATTAACTTAAAATCAATTTACAAAGATGATGGTTATTTCTGATATGCCTGTTTCACTTTTTTGCTAAGTCGACAATGAATTTTTACTTTAAAATGCACTTTGAGAATTTTTATCTAAACTTCTAACGCTACGCTTATTACCACTTCTAAACCGGAACTACCCAATCAGGGAGGGAAGCCACTCTCAATGGGAGGTAACTGTATATATCGGTAGGCCCCCATTAGACCAGAACGTAGACGATGCAGCTGAAGTGTACATATTGTTTTATGACATCGTGATGTAATATCTCCCATTATTTAATAAATATATAATTATACATACAATTTATAGACACTAAGAAAAAACACTTGCCATTGAAGACCCACATTATTCAACTTGCGCAAAACGTCTATTTTTGAATTTTAGGCGGATCAATATATTTGCTATGCGAGGGCACTGGAAGAGTTTGAAGACATTTCTGTATGTATGTATAATAATTTTGTTTAGATTGCTATTCAATATTACCATTGAACTAGAATGGTGTTTTAAATGTTGAAAGGTTATTGTGTAGCACATAGATATATATGTTAAATAACTGACATTGTAGTAATTTCTTCTAGCTGTTTAATTAAATCGAAATTTTCGTCACTGTTGTCAGTAACTGCATTGTACGTACAGTTTATTCTCACTTTTTTATCAATAATGAAATACACAACGATTTCACGACCATTTACAGTTCCTCCAAAACGTGCGTAGCTGGTGTTTTTGCGACGTCATGTACAGTTATAGAATAAATAATTGTAAGAATAAATGTCCTGCTTGTATCGAAAATATCTTGAACTTTCATTTGATACCACATTCCACAGATTTGATGAAAATATTTTATAGGTACATTCCACCTTAATCAATAAAGATCTTTGAAGGTCGTTGAGCACGATAAACAAATATGTGTAAATACGGAGTTGCGCTCAACCCAATTCAAAATAATTCTACTGCGATATTTTAAATAGACGAAAATAGAACTTTGAGAGCCACCGAACTCGACAATGAATGAAAAAAAAAACAACATATTTTCAAAAAGTACAGAAACAAATAAAAAAACTGCATACGCCGCAGAACATGGAATGGCATTAATCTGAAAATACCGCATTAAAGGTTCCATGTCCACCGCCATATGGACACCATAGTTTGGGATGGTCAAAATTGTACTTTTTATTGGACCAGGTATAAATATTGAGTTGCGCTTAACACGGGGCTATATGTCGTGGGCATTACTATGCATTTTCATTACTGTCCATGAACCGGCTCAATCAAACTGAACCTGTAATATTTTCATATTTGTCGTGTTCGATAGCTTTCAAAGTTCCTTTTTCAACTATTTCAATATCACAGAAGCGTTGTTTGTGCCGTGTGGCGTCTGTAAACAGTCTCACCGTACATTCAATCAATAACGACCTTATGCGAAAACATTAAGTGGAAATGTTTAAATACTGAAATAACATGTCAAAGTGAATAATATAAAAAACGTCGTAACGGTTGTAAAATTTTTCGAAATCATGTTTTTTTTCTTACTAAGGCCACTACTTTGTCATTACCATGTACACAGTTTTATTCAAATTTTAGTAAGTTCTGTCACCAAGGTAGACAAGTCCATTGTACATCACGTTTCTACTGGAGTTTGTGAAAGTCCATCTACATTAGAAAGCACGTGGTAAGGCAATCCTTAATTTTGCTCTATGCACTTGCATTTATTACATTTCGTATTTGTTAATCACATTGAATATCATTAACAAATCAAACTATTCCAAATAACAAAAATGTGTTCGTATTTTGTAATTTATGATTGAAATCTTTGAAGCCTTTTTAACGACAAAATATAACGTTCCAGTACGACAAAATATAACGGTCCAGTTCGCATGCACTTAAGCAGATGCGATATCGCTAATCATATTGAACGTTTAAGTATGGCAATCACACTTAAAGAATTCAAATATCCTTACAAAGTCTGCTGAGATTTGAATTGAATGCGTTCTCTTTTCTGTTTGGCATAATTATTGTTGTTGAGTTTTTTAAGAAGAGTATTTCCTATAAACTAGCTAATCTACATGGATTTAGTGTTCACCACAATTTTCCTTTCAATAACTGTGCCAGAAATACTTTCAAATATTCTACGCCTCTGATCTCTGAAAAGCACACGTTCAACCACTTAATTATTTAATGTCTGTTAAGTACTGAATATTTATTATATCATGTAGTCATGTTTGATAATTTTTTGGCAAAATTGTGGTGATCATGAAGTTATTAAGTGTATATTGAGAAACGTTTTAACAATTTACAAATACGGTCACTTTTGCTACGCTGCGTTCTTTTTGAGTTTCTTAATTGTTTAAACTTCACTTTATAAACACTAAGTATAATTTAAAAGCACTATTGAAAAACAAGTAATTTAACTTAAAAATAGAAAGAGCTTTCGGGTTAAAAATAAATGTCAAACTAACCGTAAAAGATGAACAACAAGAAGGAAATAAAACACTGCATGTGACATACATTTGTACACATCCATGAAAAAATATTTTTAAGCAACAACATCAAAGTAAACTATTATCCTTCTTATTAGTCAGTTTCAGTAGCAATAATTAATTCTATATTACTACGTTTGTATTCCTGTAAGGAATCGCGTTTGCATCTTCCAAAAAAATGATGTATGCATATCAGGAATCGCCACACTCACAAAACACAGCCTCCCCACACAGCAAAACAGAAGAGAGGAGGAGTATTTGGGGGAAAGGGGAGGGGTTTGAAAAATGACTGTAAAATACACTACCTGTGCGATGAAACGATAACAGTATTGATTGAAAGTACGGGGAGACGTTTTACGGCCGTAACACAGTACAGACAAAACTACTGTGATTATAAAGGGATTATGTTAAGATAGAAATGTTAAGAATAATAAAAGTAGACAAGAAGAAGCATCTTGCATGGGACTCATGTTTAGATAGAAAACTCGTGTGAACTGTTTTGGAGGGAGCTCCAGAGAGCTTCGTTCAAGCCAGAACAGTTCACATTTGGTGAAAGAATTTCTTTTCCATTGTTCACCTCACTTCATACAAGAATATTGAATTACAATGAAATATTATAACAGTATGCAGACAGTTGGTTTGTATCATTCATTTAGGATTATAATTGACTAACATCAATTTGACTTTTCAAGATTTGTTTTATCAGCAAGGACTCTAACCTAAAGTAAGAAGATCGATGCTTTAAGACGGCCATTTCATGGAGAGTGGTGTCAATTGGTGATAAAACAGCATTGTTTTGTTTACATCGACCACTAATTCAGTAAAGTAAGTACATTTTCTTGTATTATAGGTATTGTGTATGAGATAACCACCTAGCCGCTTGTTTCAGACATCTGCTTCTGGTCCGTTTTTGTCTGTCCATGCAGTGGTTGAAGCGTGAAAGAAGGGATAACGACATAGGGGTCCAAACTCTGCAATGTCTGCAGACTGATTTTGGGAGCTTTAGAGAATTAGATTTCGCCTTGCTGTGTTTGCGGGGTGCGGCATACATTATTTAACACTTTAGAACGTTTCCTGTGCTAATAGGAGCCTCTGTGTTCATTTTTTTACATTTAACACGATTTCATGGAGAACTGTCTCACTTTAGGACAATTTCATGGAGAGCTATAAATTTTGGAGAGGTTAGACACTGATTAGTTTATAATGAACAGAAGTATATCTGTAAATTTTATTGTAATTGTACCATGTATTGAACATGATTATATTGGCAAGTCAAGAACTGCACCCATTAACTGCAATGAGCACAATTAAGACCAGTATATCATTGCTTGTTAGGTATCCATGACTGTAGTGCTTAAATCTGGCCACCAAGAAGCCGTCTACCAGTCCAAAAGAACTGTTTTACTTCCTCCGAATATCGCATGGCTGACACATTGCTGCATGCATGCCATCTTAGTGAGCCTTGTAGCAATTTAAAAACTATATTGTTGGTTGAAAACGACCCATTTTCAACTAATGTTTTCAATTGATGGAGTGTTTGGTCAAAGTCTGGAGTGGTTTCCGTTTGGGTACTTTCTTTACTACTTTGAGTTATTACTGATGTTCGTTGCGATGTTATGGGTGATGGGGAAGCTAAAAATACTTTCGTTGATGATACACAGAGTTTTTTTGCAAATTGTTGATTTAGGTGAAAAATATTTGAAGGGTGATGAAGATGTTGGATGAAAACGTTTCACAGATGTTGATCTAGGTGATAGTAATTTTAGCGGTGATGGAGACGTAAGACGTATTTTTTTCTTTGTCGTCTTCAGTGGTGAGGAGATATGGGATAATTTTCTTTTTCTTTCGGTTTCCTTCCATTTTCTTCTTAGATTCAACACGGGTTTTCTTTTTCTCATGTTTGGAACTAGACCTAAAAAATGAAAACAAGAGTTGGTGTTAAATCCATTAACAATGGCTTTCTTATGTAAGTCTCCATGAAATTGTCCTAAAGTAAGGCGGTTCTCCATGAAATTGTCCTAAAGTGAGACAGTTCTCCATGAAATCGTCTTAAATGTAAAAAATGAACACAGAGGCTCCTATTAGCACAGGAAACGTTCAAAAGTGTTAAATGATGTATGCCGCACCCCGCAAACACAGCAAGGCGAAATCTAATTCTCTAAAGCTCCCAAAATCAGTCTGCAGACATTGCAGTTTGGACCCCTATGTCGCTATCCCTTCTTTCACGCTTCAACCACTGCATGGACAGACAAAAACGGCCAAGAAACGAAGCAAATGTCTGAAACAAGCGGCTAGGTGGTTATCTCATACACAATACCTATAATACAAGAAAATGTACTTACTTTACTGACTAAGTGGTCGATGTAAACAAAACAATGCTGTTTTATCACCAATTGACACCACTCTCCATGAAATGGCCGTCTTAAAGCATCGATCTTCTTACTTTAGGTTAGACCCCTTGATCAGGTTACTTATTAGTATTAATAATTCAGCCATTAAGCGCATTATTTAACTGATCAATACATTATCCAGGAATCTTCCTGAAACCGAAAAATGTGCTCGATGATGATTTGATGATACCTAATTAGAAATACTAGGTAACAACCTGACAGAAGGGTTAAATGAGATGGAAGATATGATATTAAGGGCTAAAAGGACGTTTTTCTAAACAGGGACTGTACAAAACAACAAGGAAGTATTTGTACTGGCGCTGGTATAAACTTTGGAGGATGGGACGAATACAATCAACCCAATGGAACATTTGTGTTCCCAGATGGTAAGTAGGAACTTAAATTGTGTTATTTACTTTAACAAGATTATAATGCGCAATGACATATGTTTGCTTTCTAACGATAACATGGAATTAACCTGATAATTACAGTAATACAATAAACGGCGTCGATTCCGGTAATGGTATTGTGCATGAGAAATAGCAATATTTGGATAACAAACTTTGTGTCTTCCTGTTCGAAAAACGTGGCTTCTGATTGGACCATGTGACTAACATCCGGCGAAAGACACACTGCTTAGGGTGCTTGGATCTTGAAAGCAATGCATTTGTTTATCTTTGGTTCACAATATAGGTCATTGTAATGCAAGATCATTAACAATCAAGGTACCAATCTCAGTTATTTTATTTATTTTACACAGAATGAGGATAATGCATGTCATCCGTTCTCATGCTAGCTTAATTCTCATTGATCTCATATTGTGACAGTGTTTGGTAAGATGTGGCATGACCCGAATCACGTGCATTTTATGCTTTTCTCTTCCAATCTAGGTGGTGAAACACGTATTAATCTTAGACTTGACAAAGCCGTGTTTGCCATTAAAAGAAATATATTTAAAGTTCTACTAATATTGCGCATTGCACATAATTTTTGATTGAAGACCTCTCCGATGTTTTCATACAGGAGTTTTAAGTATTAAATGATATTACTAATTTAAACACATTTTTAAAAATCTTAGAACGACAAAAGCGTCTTCTCTTAATTAAAGGCAATCATATATTCAAAACTAATTAGCGATCAGATAAATAACTCCACTACGACTAACAATAAAGCAATTGATAAAAAAACAACATGTTATTGCCTTGTCTTTTCATTGGTTTACAAGTTGAGTAACTCTTAAAATAGTGAATCAATGTAATTTAAGTTTAAAGGCAACGGTGTTTTAAAAAAATGTAGTACACACATACCTAAAAGAAATACAATCAGAGGTGGGACGATTAACAAAGAAGTGAAAATGGCTGGGTGTTGAGCGGGTTCGCGGGATTAAAAACATGTAATGGGACACAGTCTTTACTTAGCAGTTTAGTTAACAAAATGATTAACCTTTATATTTGTGTGTGCATTTGCATGCAACATTGTCGGATTGATGGGTTGGTTTGAGATAACATGTTTATTCATATGAGAACCTGTTTGGGCAAGTGTGAGAATAGTTCACCCTTGAACCTAGTTTAAAACCCCAATGGCAAACTTGTTTTTCCATTGACCGTTCCCTGGTGGTAACCCCTCTATTTATCTCTATTTGAAATTGATAATTTAATCCATGTTCTCTTTCTTTTTTGACTGTGTTTTCTGTGTGCGGCTAATCCTGATATGCATATTTCACTTTTTTGTAACCGGAACATAACATGGCAACTCCTTTTTTTAATTTCAACTAAACAACAAAATATTCCTCACTTGTTTCCTCACTTGTTTCCTCACAATCCTTTATAATTGTTTAATACACGTCCTAGAAATTTAAAATAGGTGTAGCAAGTGGGTCGTACTTGAAAAATGCATGTGTTCAAATATTGCTTTTTTAATGAAGATAACGTTGTAAGAGTTGAAATCCACAGAGCATTGGTTTTACAACAAATGTGCTTACTATGGTTACCACATCACTGGATTTGTCTTTCCAAATAAAAGCTACAAGCATCAGTATATGTTTCGAATGATATCGCCTCTACGTTGGAGCGAACCCGCACCATCACGGCGACAGTGCCTAGCCCAGCAATTCCGACGACGCAGCCAATTGAGCTAACTGGGACAACCCCAAAGAAGGTTGATCGGAAAGCCCTGATATACTTTATCATCGCTTCAAGACATCGGCAACGGGAAAAAGATGAAAAGCATTTTTGTCGATAATCGACACATTTTTTTCAACAACTACTTTGCCACCCCAACCCCAATCATCACTGCGTTATCCTTGCCTGCCCCGTCGATAAGTACCGGATAACATTCAATAAATTATTTCAGTTATATTATTTCATCACTATCAAGGGGTCTAACCTAAAGTAAGAAGATCGATGCTTTAAGACGGCCATTTCATGGAGAGTGGTGTCAATTGGTGATAAAACAGCATTGTTTTGTTTACATCGACCACTAATTCAGTAAAGTAAGTACATTTTCTTGTATTATAGGTATTGTGTATGAGATAACCACCTAGCCGCTTGTTTCAGACATCTGCTTTTGGTCCGTTTTTGTCTGTCCATGCAGTGGTTGAAGCGTGAAAGAAGGGATAGCGACATAGGGGTCCAAACTCTGCAATGTCTGCAGACTGATTTTGGGAGCTTTAGAGAATTAGATTTCGCCTTGCTGTGTTTGCGGGGTGCGGCATACATTATTTAACACTTTAGAACGTTTCCTGTGCTAATAGGAGCCTCTGTGTTCATTTTTTTTTACATTTAAGACGATTTCATGGAGAACTGTCTCACTTTAGGACAATTTCATGGAGAGCTATAAATTTTGGAGAGGTTAGACACTGATTAGTTTATAATGAACAGAAGTATATCTGTAATTTTTATTGTAATTGTACCATGTATTGAACATGATTATATTGGCAAGTCAAGAACTGCACCCATTAAATGCAATGAGCACAATTAAGACCAGTATATCATTGCTTGTTAGGTATCCATGACTGTACTATACTTTACTGCTTAAAACGGATTACGCAACACAATTTCACCTTAAGACATCCCATTTTAACGTATGCACCAGTCGAAAAGTCATATGAATCCACTCTCCCACCCCCACCCCCTTGCCGGAAATACGGGCGGGAAAAGCCATGTTTAACCATTCGGATGTCTCGGCACTGCGAGGCAAGTGTGATGGTTTTGATTTAGCGCCAAAGTGTCCTTGATTTTTATTATTTACACTAGTCAAAAGTTCTAAGTGCACACTTGATAAATGTTAATTTTTCCAATAATTTGATTGAATCTTTCAAAATAGTGTAAATTACAATGAAGAAGAATCAATATTTTATTAAAGCACACCAAAAATTTTAAGTCTGCTTAACCAGATTAAAAAATAATAATATTTTAGCTCACTTGTTCTCAGAAAGCAATTCTCAAGTTAATTATCATTGCATCGGCTATCATTTGTGATCGTTTTCTCATCTCTGTATAATTTAAATTTCATGCAGATTTAAAGGAAATACTGTAGTTTGCCATTCCATTGCACTGAAATAGCTTTCTGTAGCTTTGTAATGGTCTGCTGGGCACGATGAGCCAACACACTCAACTTTATTTTATCCATAACGTTTTTACAGGATTTCAAGGAGAAAATTCCATTTTTCACACAATGTTTTGTGCCAAAAGTTTTTGAATTGTCTAGCAGTTTGGGATGATACAATTTTCTATTATATATGTGTAACAGCCTTTCCAAACGAAAAAAATGTATTCATTTCCATAAAATTGACCAGTTTTCGGATACGCCTTTTGAACGAATAAGCGTCATTTTCGAATAATTCGATTTTGAAGTTTATTGAATTTCTATAAATTTTAGTTTTAAATTTTATTTATTGGACACTTATCCAACAAATTTTACACTAATTGTTTCGAGTTTACGTTGTTTTACGTAAATATTTAATGACGTAATTGAGTAACATCAGCGTTCAACATAAGCAACGTAATCAATCTAGAAAATAATATCGTTTGATTTTCTTCTTAAATTAATAATATATGCAAAAATAAGGTATTTCTTTTGCATTTACGAAAACCGTCAATATTTGTTTACAACAAATTTGAAGTTGTGCCTGTGAAAAGAATTTTGACGGCAATGTCGTTGTCTGCTGATGTCAACCGTTTCATGGTTACAATTTGTTGGTGTGTTTTTCGTGTTTGTCTTGAGTCGGTGAACATGTGAAAAACAAAAACGATTGTAAAAAAATAAATTTCGCTTGCCGCACGGGGATAATGCATAAAAAGCGTATGCCGACGTGGATGACGTAAAACGTAAAACATATGCACAGTTTTCAAAAAAATTATTGTTGTTTGATCATTATTAACATTAAGTCAAACTTTCATTCAATTTGAATAAGTTTACTTTAAGATATTAAAAATTGAAAAGTGTGCACTTAGAACTTTTAACCAGTGTATTTAGCGGTAATTTTACCATCAGGCTGTTCCCACATGGTGGGTATTTTACAAGGTATCTGCTTGGGCCAAAAGCAAAGTGTCTGCTAGTCTGCAGGGTTACGATCCCCTGCCTTTAATACCATCTTCAGATATAATCAAGTTCTGATTAAAATCAATTTAATCCGATATTTTTAGTAGGTGCACTTAATCCCTACTGTTCCCAGTGTTATTGGCTTTTTTGCTGAAACTTTCAAAGTTTATATAATTTCCAATCGACCAGTATTTCGACATTGTGTTAAATTGACTACATGCAAAACATATTTATTATGATGATTTTAGTACACGCATTTGTTCTCATCACCTTTTTTATTTTTATGTGGATGTATTCTTTTTAGGGATGGCAACGAATAGCAAAATTGTCATTAGAATATTTTGATGTACAAGTATTGTAATATTCGATAGTTATTTGTATTTGCGATCTCTTTGCTGGAGTATGCCGTATGTGTCTGTCAAACAACACTTCCGGCTTAATAACGACTTTCCAATTATAATAACGTTTCACATCAGGTCATGCTAAAGTAAGATCAAATCTCGATTTCTAACATTTAACGATCATGTTCTGTCCGCTTACTGATAAATAACATTAAGTTACTATAAAAGAAGTCAGTGTACTTTCGTCGTCTTTTGTACGTGCATTTACGGGACATAGTAATTTTATGGTGATACCGTTGTCGTCACGGCAGTTACGCATGTTGAATTGAGACGATAACTGCATTAAACTTTTAAGTTTCTAACTATTGGAGGAAGCAGAATGAAATCCAAGTGTTGTTAGCATATTTAGCATTTCACTTGTTTGAGTTTGCACGTGACTGCAATACCGATCGGGATTTGATGCGCGTGATACTGATTATGCAAATTATCTTTATTATGACAATCATTTGATAGGGCTTTTTACCTTTTTAGCTTTACCCAATGGTAAAGTTTTGAATTAAAACATACACCGGCATTAGTGAATTCACACCTCATGGCAAAACTCTTTATTAAACACCGGTCCGTATTGTTATCAAGAAGCCCTGATAATTGATATTAATGGTCACTCAAACTGCCAATCACTGTTAATTGGTGGAAGTATATTGACTATGACACTTCTTATAATAACACCAGGTGTTTCTGTTCATTGTACATCGAATTTAGTGGAAAATTGAATGTCCTGACCAGAAATAATTTACATTTATTCGCTTTTCTTTGTATTTCGTTTAACAAAAATTAATATTCGAACACTTAAAAGTATTAGAATGTCTCGTTTCACAGATGTTGATCTAGGTGATAATAATTTCAGCGGTGATGGAGACGTAAGACGTATTTTTTTCTTTGTCGTCTTCAGTGGTGAGGAGATATGGGATAATTTTCTTTTTCTTTCGGTTTCCTTCCATTTTCTTCTTAGATTCAACACGGGTTTTCTTTTTCTCATGTTTGGAACTAGACCTAAAAAATGAAAACAAGAATTGGTGTTAAATCCATTAACAATGGCTTTCTTATGTAAGTCTCCATGAAATTGTCCTAAAGTAAGGCGGTTCTCCATGAAATTGTCCTAAAGTGAGACAGTTCTCCATGAAATCGTCTTAAATGTAAAAAAAATGAACACAGAGGCTCCTATTTGAACAGAAAAACGTTCTAAAGTGTTAAATGATGTATGCCGCACCCCGCAAACACAGCAAGGCGAAATCTAATTCTCTAAAGCTCCCAAAATCAGTCTGCAGACATTGCAGAGTTTGGACCCCTATGCCGCTATCCCTTCTTTCACGCTTCAACCACTGCATGGACAGACAAAAACGGACCAGAAGCAGATGTCTGAAACAAGCGGCTAGGTGGTTATCTCATACACAATACCTATAATACAAGAAAATGTACTTACTTTACTGAATTAGTGGTCGATGTAAACAAAACAATGCTGTTTTATCACCAATTGACACCACTCTCCATGAAATGGCCGTCTTAAAGCATCGATCTTCTTACTTTAGGTTAGACCCCTTGACTATATGACATCTTTATCGCCTTATTTTACTGATAAGAGTACTGACTTTACGGCCGCCACACTGCAAAAAATTGCGCAACAGTAACTGTAAATTTTAAAGAGGCTGTATTCGCTCGTTGAGTTCTTCGGGTTCTGTATTCGTACACGTACACCGAATACAATAATCATATGTGAACGTATAGTTTGCTTTCGGAATACATTTATTTATATTGCTTTGAGAAATACCCGACAAATAGAGTGCTGCGCTTGAATCGGATTCATGTGGAATTCCGATATATGCGAGAATATCTTGCATACTAACAACAAGAGCCATTAGAGGTTACATGTTCTAAACTGGTTAAACGTCAAATTCGTTGAATCAGTTATATAATAACACATGGAAAGTATACTGAATTTAAATCGTTGATTGATGTCAGTCTTCCTTGCAAATCATGTAGTACTTAGTTCCATTCATGCTAGTGTTCTGTGTCAATTTTTTGCAAAAGTCAACCTTCCTCGCAAGTTATCATCTGCACTTAAGAGGGATGGAAGAAAGCGAGATTAGCACCGATGGTAATAATCCCAATATTTTATCCCCCTCTTTGTCTTAAAACAACTTTATATTTCTAAATTTAGATGTTTCTTTGAGGGTTGGAACAAAAACGAAGCTGAAATACTTTATCATTCAAGTTCACTTCATGGAACCTGTCACAAGTAAGAAAATTATAATTTTATTATATCTTAAGAGATTTATGGTAAATTAATTTAAACACATTGTTTAACAATTTCATAGACTGGTGTTCTACACTTTTAATCATTGAAACAAACTGTTATATTAAAAATAGTCATGACTATTTTGTAAATCATTGCTGGTCAACTTGAAAAAAGGTAAGTCATATGATCCGCGAATATTTTCGTATGATCTGTCGGTAAGATACTCTACAACGTTCGTTCTGAATGTTTAGAAATAGATAAAAGGGAACTTTGAAAGCCATCGAACACGACAAATATGAAAATATTTCAGGTTCGGGTTGAATGAGCCTGTTCAGGGACAGTAATGGAAATGCATATTACTACCCACGCCGCATAGCCCCGGGTTGAGCGCAACTCAGTATTTACACAAATAAACAGTAAAATTTTGATCCATCGCTAACGATAGTGTGCATATGGCGGTGGACATGGAACCTTCAATGCGGTATTTTCAGATTAATATCATTCCATGTTCAGCGTCGTATCGTCCCTAGATAAAAGAATGGGTTTGCCCTTAACGAGAAAACAATGGGCGAAACTAAAAAGAAAAGAATTTTGACAGGGGATCTTAGAATACAAATCCTGCATTTCACAGACAATGCCTAAGGCAAAATTTAAAAATCAGGAAGTATATCCTTGGGGTGATTGAACAATATCCAAATCTATATTGGCTGGAAAATTAAAACAACCTACCTTAAAACTGGAAGAAATAATAAAACAAAGGTAATTTTAGAAGTACTATTTACATAGGTCATAATTATCGTGCTCAATGACCTTCAAAGGACGTAATTGATAACAGCACTTATGAAAGGAGATTGTCATGTTTTATTTCTACAGTTGATCGCCCTATCCTTTAACCAACAATAAAGTTATTGGCTATAATATTTAAAACCATATAAACCACATCGAATCATTTGGAAGATTAAACTGTGCCATTTCAAGAGCCGCTGGGCCAATAGGATAATGAAAATGGGCCAATATAAGTTATGGAGATACTGACTTGCTGGCACCATTGTGTGTTGTGAAACTGCCACAATTTTTAAATGTATACTGGCTAGTGATACGTTTCGTTACTCGGAAATATTGTTATGACATGTGTGCTTGTGCTGAGAGCTAAAGATATTCAGCTATAAAACGTCACATCGCACTTTAAAAATATAAATCGGTAAAATATAATTTTTGATATCTTTTAAACTGTCACAGTGAATATATTTTTTTATTTTAGATCCGCAATCGTCGGCAGCAAATGTTACTCTGAAGTTTATTCAGCATCCGTAAGTATAGACTCATCACTTCGGGTTGAAAATCTTTATTCCAAAATCATTTTAGTTAAAGAACAAATGCAATGCTCATTGCATATAATATATGTTTTGTTAGAATTGCATTAGTGTTTGTGTGCATTAGTGTTTCACTTCACCCCTCATCCCTCCAACCGTAATACTTGGCCAACTAAGGAAATTTTAACATTGGTTCAAGAATACGACTTTATTTCAGGACAAAGTTTAACTTTCAAACATACTCCTTTGTGATTAATGGACTGATACCTGGAAAAAGCGATAAAGGTACATATTCGTTTTTGTAAAGTTGTGGCAATCAAACTGTATTAGATTTTTAAATTCGACAAGCTTTTAAGATAGTTTATCACTCTGAAAATAGGCTAAGCGTGATTATAGACAACATTACATAAACCAGTGGATTTTGAAAGTAAATATTTAAAGTGTATAATATAAGAATATGATATGCTTTTCGCAAACTTTAGGAAAATTGCAAGAGATAATATCAAACACTCCTTTTAAAGGATATTTTGGTGAAGCAGCATGTGTGTGGAAGAAACCTGAAGTAAACGCATACAGATACTATCTTCACACTCATCATTACGGTATGTGGGAATTAAACAAGTAGCAATGAAACAATTCCTTTTGAATCTTAAGTTTAATCTTCTTTGAAAACTAATATATACAGCTAAATCAGCATGTGTTAAAATATCAAAACATCCACACAATCGTCCTTATTATAAAAAGGCATAAGAAATTCATAAATACCCTTAACTAATGTTCTAACTACACCGATCATATTATTTTAATTCACAGTGTGAATTCCAACTTGGAACATAAAAAGAAACATCATTTTCCCTTCTTTTTATGAAATAATCATAAACTCCCTACAACCGTTTGGAATCCATAGACCTTTAATAAAGGATTGAATCGATATATGATGTTTTTCATTTGGGTATGGAAAACAGTTGGGTTGTTTGTGTGAAGGCCGTACTTTAAACAACCCAACTGTTTTTCATACCCATATGAAAACCATTAAATCGATACAATCCTTACATTTACACTCATGAATTCTTTCATTAATACAGGAATTATGAGAAAAATTCGCGATCTTACGGCTTTTTCATAAGGCTGTTGGAACCGCAACGTTAACGACACAGTGAAGGACTGCGCGCTTTTTCGTAGCTACTCGTGGCAAAACGTGCGTGCTCGGCGACGTCACACGTCAAAACATTGTGCAACGTCCAATAAATTAAGAACGGCTCTACTGTAGCCACGCCTTTTAAAATAATACGTGACACTGTTTAAGTTGAAGTGTAAATATATTAAGGTAGTGGTAAAAGCAAATGTCACAAAATTTATAGTAGCAGGTAAAGTCTTCCTTAACTAAAATTCATGTTTTCTTAATCCTTATTTAAATATGGAATCTTACGTAACTTTGAACGATTTTATTCAATTCTTCAATAATGTGATTGCTTAGCTGCTACACAGAAGATGTTTAAGCGATTTTAGCCAGTTTCAGTTTATTACCCTTGCTGATGTCGATTTTGTGACTTTTGCTTTAACACTTTCTTCGGAAATACGTCATTGGTTTATTGACGAATAACGGTATTTCAATGGCAATTTCATAAAAAGGAGTAAAAGTGATACATCTTATTTTATGTCAAATTTGAACAGTGTACTCCGATTCCATGCGGAGAAATTAATGCCTAATTATTCTGTATATTGAGTTTAATTTCCTCTAACCTCACCGTTTAAGTGCACGCGTTATCAAAATATGAATTTTGAAATATGATTTTATTTTTTTCAACCGTAAAACATTGTAAAACGAAAACATACGACAGCGTTAACAATTTGCAAATTGTGTAGAACTTTTATGTTTGAACATTAATAATGTGTCGCAAATTTCCAGGAATTCTGGTTGAAGGATTTTTGATAAGGAACAATAGTTGGACATTACTTGGAAGTCAGTTAACTTTCGAAAAGAAGCTGGTATACCTTTACATAAGTCAGTAAATTAAATAAGTATTTCCTATGAATAAGCGTAAAATGCATATCAGGAATAGCCACATCCAGACAACACAACCACCCCACACAGCAAAAAGTAGAGAGGTAAAGAGATTATAAAATGGTTTATAAAATGATCAGTTGCGAAATAGACACTACAAACAATAAACGAAAATGTGAACCCGGTGGGTTTACCGCCTTCAAACGGTCAGTAGCAAAAATTGCAATTGGGTGTTCAAACCAGGTTGCAGCAATCTCACACTCACACTCACTTGACTTGTTTTTATCCATGTCATCGTGTTCTTGCTGATTGTACTCCAGGTGCTCTGGTCTCGGTAAGGTCAATGAGTACGCGTCGATATTGGAACTGATTATTGTAATACCATGCTTTCTTTTCCTCTCTAGTTTTTGGTTGTGTGGGGTGGCTGTGTCAGCTGGATGTGGCCATTCCTGATATGCATATGTCACTTTTTTACCCCCAAAATGTACACACGTGTTCCAACATATTTCCTACATGTCATATAAAAATCACAAAAGTATGACGGTTGTATCACTGGTGTCTCTGAGAATTATTTTCTATTATATAGAAATTAGTGACATCTTTTCTTATCAATCTGTCTGTCTCTCACTCCTATTCTGTGCTGTCCTTTCTTATCCTGTGCTATCTCTCATCTATCAATTTATGTCCTTTATTTCCAATCTATATATGGAAATCATGACAATTGATTGCAATTTTTATTTTCAATTTTACAACAGATATAAACAAATCATGTATTTTTTAAATAATTTTTAAAAGAAAGAGCAAAATTTGCAGTAGAAAAACGACCAAACGCATTTCTGTCGGCAACGTAACAACTAACATTTAAGTTAAATATCGTCACAGAATAAAAAAAACTTACCAGTAACCAAAAACGTTTCTAAATCAGAGATACGTGGTCTTCTGATTTTAACTTCAAGTCAATAGAGCGTGTGATGCCTAAAACAAGCTTTTTGTATTTTTGTTTGTAATATTAAGTTTTATTTCCATGAAGCATACACTGTTTTGCAGTTTGCATAAATTCACGCATTGTGTGTTGTTCCTTGTTGTAGGACTTCTTCGATCTTCCTAATGGACCGATTCAAATCCGACCCGGTGACATTTTGGTAGGTTTATAAGCTATTAAATAATTACTGATTTAAAGATATACCAGTACAGCGGTTTGCAAACAAAACATAAAAATATTAATACGTTCCTACTGTAGAGTTATATTTTATTGTAATAACTGCATATGGGCATGAACTTTATAAAGGTCAATGGCCCTATAAATGTTTAACGATATGAAAACAATTTTGCTACAAAAGTTGTGTAATTCAAATATTTTGCAGAAATAGTAACTTTTATATTTTAGGACGAGAATGTAAAAAGTCAATATTTTCTGCTTCCATGAACCTAAAGACTGTTTTTCATTTTAGGCTGCACGTTGTCTTTATATAAATAAAAACGAAACACCAGTTAAATTTGGGTAGGTTAATTTTATATGGTCACTTTGTCAATGCTTGTACAGGTGCAGGGTACCCGTCATACTAAAATTAAATTTTATTCGATACTTCTTTTTCCACAAAATACGGCTTCTAGTCTGTGTTTCTTGGGTGATACAACATCTACAATGTATTATCAAAACTCTGAAAATTATTGAGTTTTCTAGAATATCATTTACTTCTAACTAATAGATAGTTTTGTCAATGCAATCAGATATGTAACAATTAGCTAACATCAATGATGAACGTAAGTTCTGTGTAACACGATAATACACTTTTAGGGTATTATTGTTAAATAAGAACTTCACGGTATTGAATAAATCAAAGCATGCCTAAGTAACTTACATATTGCTTATTAAGTGGCAGAAATTTATTATTTTGTAATTGGCAGCCAATAACTTTTGAATTTTGAAAAAACAAAGCATAAACTTCACTGATCATCATAAGCATATTACAGTTAAAAACACATTATAATAAATTGTATTATACAAATGTAAATTTAGTGTGTGTATTTCCATTTATTTATCGTCGCTACCGGAATTCCACATGAGCGACGCCTCCAGAAAGGTGTTAGTCATTTTTATGTTTTTGGAGGATACAATGTATTGCAAGATACAGAGGGCTATTCAATTAAAAAATCGCGCCTGGTTCTTTTAAGTGCCTGATGTATAGCACCATACACTGGACTTCGATTTAAAGTCTCATCCGAAAGACTGTTAGTTTTAGTTGGAGTAGCGGGGGATCGAACTAGCGATCCCTGGTCTCAAAGGCATGACGCGCTAACCACTGAGCTAATGGTCCGCTCTCAGAAGTTAATTTGCAGGAACAAACATTATATTTGAGAACTATTTACTTGCCTACACATAAGTTACTAATTCCAAATTAATTTATAAATTATCATCGTTTACGCATGGTTTTACAATTGTTTAGAACGAGTGCAGGAGAAGAGATGTGCTCTTTTATCCTAGACATCGGGTACGATCCGAGATATGAAAGCGAATTCAAACGTCCACCCGGGTGTAGAGCTTATTCACCGGATTTCCGGTTCTGCGACCATCCAGAAACCAATCAGTTCTGCTGAATCTGATCCAAAGATTTCATTCTGACATGATGTTATTTAACTATGTTTAGTTATTAACACGTGAATAAAATATCATGGCATATTTGTGTCTTACAGGAACAATTCATTTCATGATAACTATTGAACGTGTTACATAACTTAGTGTGTGTTACCTAATTTTGGTTAATTTCACCTGATTTTCTAGTTGTTTACAAAAGGAATAGGATTAAATTTAAATTTCGTATGATACCTAGAACACTTTTAAAATAATTATTTCATATGTTACAAGCATACACAGCATGGCCCATTTGATAAACTTAGGAAACTTTAAAACTGTGACGAACAAAGGTAAATCCTTTTTTTGTGTTAACGACAAGCATTTAAGCATTGTAAGTTTGTCAGTGGAATAAATTACGTTTTCTGTAATCTGGTTTAAACAACCGTGACAAAACTATTTATTTATTTATTTATTTATTATTGTATAAACGTACCAGTGCTTTCCTTAAGTTGTGTTGTTTAAGATACCAGGTAAGATTGTTTTATTTATTGAAAAAATAAACAAGTAATAATCTCTATAATCTTATGAAATAATTATGAGCCAACAATTTAATTCCCTTAAAAACCATTTGCTCTACAAAAACGTTTTTCATTGACACTAGTAAGGTCATGTATAACCAAATTACAATTTGTAAAATAATTATGTTAAGAAGTCGCAGGGGATTTTGACGGACGAAGGTAGGTTTTTGCCTGAAATACCAAAAACTTTATAGAGAAAACTGATACAAATTTCTTTAGTTGAAGATGAACATCACAGAGTACGTAAAGCCAGTGATTACGATTATTTCATTTTATTGAGAAAACAATATTGGCACATGATTTGACAATTGTAATGATTTTTGAGGGTTTGTTTAGAAACTGAATGTGATGGTGTTCATAGATTGGTATGTTAATAAATGTGAAAAGAACAATTTTTAGCCCCGAAACAACTGCCAACATGTATTCGATAAATTCCTTCTAACATTTGAATTTTTCCATATTTCAGTCGAAAAAAATATGTAAATCAGGAATTGCCACACACAGCCCCCCACAAAGCAAAAATGTGGAGAGGAAAAGAGAGCATGGGTAATAAAATGATCAATTTCAAACTAGACACCACAAACTGGAACGGTCAGTGGCAAAACAATTTGGCACTGAGGTTTAAACCAGGTTTTAGGGTGCATCATATTCACACTTGCCCCAACAGGTCTCATATGAACAAACAAGTATAAGTTGTCTTTGTGAATTAACTGCAACTCACCCATCCACCACGCAATGTTGCATGCTTATATTATACATAAGAAGCTTATTGCATTTTTCATGCAAAAGGAAGGGTACTCAATGACCTTACCGAGATCAGTGACACTGGAATCAAATAAGTCCAGAACCGGTTTTATATCTCAATGGCAAATCTATTTTTCTATAACACGGTGACCGGGAGAAACGATTCAGATCGAGCTTCTTGTTTCTTTTTCAAGATTTTCCTTTAAACCATAATAAAATCTGATATGTTCAGTCTTTCAAGTGACAGTAAAGATTGACTACCCAACAAATGCAGCTTAATCTATCTTCCATTTATGTCAAACCCCTCGCGTGGACGTAGAGTTAACACTATCATAAAAATACAGGGTGACCAAGACTGTCATTCAAGGTTATGTGTACACTTTAGACTTTCTCGATACACCATAGAACGGTTCTCTACATATATAATGTAGACTTCGCAAAGATGTCCTGTTAAAGTGGTGCGTAGCAAACTTTGAATAGTGTCTACATTTCTTTACGACTTTATTGAGGAATGTATGAACATAACAAACTGTTCAAAAGAAAAAAATCAAAACTGTTATTGTTTTTGTTTTTTTAGAAAAAAATATTCTACAACTGATCACATATTTACATTAAACAGCATAATTGAAATCTTGAGACACCTAAATAAAAAAGTATTCTGTGTATTTATTGACTTTACAGGTGCATTTGATTCAGTTTGGCGTAATGGGTTGTGGAAAAAAAATGGTTAGACTGCGGAATAAATGGACATTTCTTTAGATTTATTAACAAGAAATATCTTTAAAAAAGATAAACGGCGTTGATGGAAAAGATTTTTATGTATAAGGAAGAAAGAAATATAGAGCGGAGAATCAGACTCAGTTTAATAATTTTATTTTACATTTTATAGCAGTTGACGAACCATCCCTGTCTTCTTATGGCCTAGGGATTGAGCGACCGAGTCATGGAAACCCCATAACTTCATTGAACGTGTCTGTCCGAAAAAAAAATGTTGTTGCAACAATTTCGTCTGGTGATAATACGTCGATTAAGGAAGCAATGTCTTACATTAGGTCTTGATTTACATTTGTTCAGTTTCAGTAAAATACCTCTTGTAGAGTTAGAACTCAATATGTTCTTTAAATATAATAAATAAAAATAATAACAACTTGTTACAAGAGCGAAATCTACCAACTTTTATGTTAATTATTTTTTTTAAAGTGATCCCCCCGAGTATTGAACGCGGGGCCCTCCGCTTGTGAGACGAGTGCGCTAACCATTACACCAAAGAACATTTTTGTCGTGGAGCTTGAAATTAACAATCGGTATCAAATGATCTAGAATTGGAACCAGAAAGAACTAGAAATATCTGCACCTTTCTGTCGTTGTACCCTGTGTATTGTACGAAAGTGTTAACCTGACTCCCATGAATATTCCATATAAAATCGTATTTAAGCCACCTACTGACTTAACTGGTTATTAACTGGTTATTTATTCCATAAATATGTTTCTCTTCGATACAATTATGGCTTTTAAAAACAAAAAGCCCGAACATGTAAGTGCCCGGTTAATACTAACGCAATATATAAAGATCGTAACGGTAATCGTAAAAAAACACCCACTAACAACCAATCGAAATAATCTATTTGATTTTCCCGCTGCATAATAAGTTTTACTTACAACATTTAATTGGTAGAAAAACTAGGTCAAAAGTGAGCTTAGACAGCTAACGCCGAAAAATATGTATACAAGCATTAAGTCCTGTGTCACACAAAATTACCATTATTCAGATTTTTTTCCCAAGCAACTGCGGTGTTAGACAAGGAGTGAATCTATCACATATACTATTTGCTTTTTTCTTAAATTACCTTGAAGAATATCTAGAGTTGTTTAACCAAACATTCACTCCCATGACTCCTATAAACGCAAAATAATATAATGAAATCTTATTTAACCATACAAACAATAAAACTTATCAAATACAGGATATGCCGCTGCAAATTCATCTGCACATCGAGGCTACTCACGGCGTACAGCAACGAATTTAAACTCCACTTTTTTATGAATTATTCTTTTATCATGTAAAACGCATACTATATATTTCACTCTCACAAATGCACATTCGTTTTCGTTTTCCTTTTATTTTAAATTCAAATTTTAATCCAAAATCGGCGAATTAAAACCTGACACGTGCGACAAAAAAACCATCACAATATTCCACTCTTTGCTCATTGACCTATTAATTCTTGTCTACACAATGACCTTTAGCCTTTAACACAGACGTCAAGTGGTACCCAAAAAATACAATGACAGATTAAGATTTCAAGGTACCAACCAATCAAAGATTAATGACGCAATTCTTACTTATGAATAATTAGTTAACAATAAGTCAAGATAAAGGACAGTACCTGGAATCATAACGGCTTTTCCCAAACCTTACCCTTCGGCATTTAAAAATATGAATTTGTTAAAATTATTAACCCACTGGTTTTCATAATTTCACTTTACTGAAAACCATCATTTTGTATGTTCTCTGTTGATCTATATTAACAGAATTATTCTATATGATTGTTAATCATGTTTTTATGCAAGCATGTGTGTGCGAGCGTGTTTGTGTGTGTGTGGTTGCGAGCAGTGAGATAAGCGTGTATCTACACCATGCCGCGTGTCCATTTCTCAAAATTATTATGCTTTGTATACTCTTATGCCTTATTGGTTAGAGTTAAATAAAGATATGTTCTGTTCTGTTCTGGCAAGGTTTTGACAAAGTATATTTGCAATTAAGAGCTAGAACCGGTTCTCGTGTGGCCTAACATCACACTTGACTCGCAAGGTTCTTTAAAAGTAATTTTTATTCGTTTATTTCAACCCAACTACAACTTTTTCCAAATTAAGTACCGACTTTTTTGAAGATGTCCATTTTTACGGAACATATAATTAACTTCATTTATTAAAAAAATAAATTGGCACCTTCAATTTCTGCTTTTAAGTTCTATAAATTTATATATACTACACAAACGTTGATAAGGGCCACTTTAGTAGTATGAAATAATTAATGTTTATTTTAACATTTTGAACAGTTTAGGATACATTATCGTTTTTGTATTGTTTATTTTATAAAACCGATGAATTAGTCATCTTAAGTGAATTAATACACGGAAACCTAGGTGTGAATTCATTAACCGGGAAAACTTACAATCTTTAAAAGTGGCCCTTTTCAAATTTTGACTGGTAAGTATTATTTCAAAAACGGCAACAATGATAAGGACTATGCTTTTAAATCAGTTATTAAAAAGTAGACAAATAAGTAAAAATATGATTTACAGCTTATGAGTCAATTTGACGGACTTAAAAGCAGTTCTATATTCTCTTTCCTATACACGACGATGAGACAAGCAAGAAAACACGTAGAAACAACACACATAGAGTTCTTATGAAAGGTACATAATCATGTTGTTTTTGTACAGGAATTTAAACGGGTTATACCCCTTTAAACATACAATTAAGTGATACGCAGTGGAATTGACATATTGAACGCAGACATTTGTTAGCAACGTTCAAACAACAAATAATCTAAAAATGAAATAATTAGAGAAAGAATCTGCTAAGATATAATCATTTTTAATCGTAAAATTAGGCTCTAGACGTTTTAAAAAGTAATAAGATTAACAAGAATTAAGTTTATCTTTATGTTTTCTTAAAACTTTATAGAACGAAACAATATTAAAGTCCAACAAGAGCTAATGACCATCTGTAATCAGAGACCAACCGTGGATAAAGACCGTGGATATTTGCCCAACTAACTGATTTAACAAAAAAAATCAACTGTTCAAAAAGAACACTTGCCTTAAGGTTCCACATACATTGAAAATGGCGAAAACTGGCAAAGATTTCAAAAATTTCAAAAATGAATTTTGGGGAAAAAACTGCCATCTAGATTTAAGATCTTGAATCTCTTGGAAACCCTAACGTTATTTTGACAAATTGGCACTTATGATTGTAGACCAGCATATACTTATTTCAGGTATGAGTTGGTCTGTTATATTGCCCATGAATTTCTCATGAGTTCTCATGCAAACGAATTTTTCTTTTTGTTAAGTATGTGCTTGGTAATGAGAACATGAATTAGACTAAACTGATCATCATGATTAGCTTCTTATGTTTTATATGTTTGTGTGCTTTTGCATGCAACATTATTGAGCCGATAATTAGGTTGGAGTTTTTTCACCAAGACAATTTGTACTTGTTTTGTGTTATGAAAACCTGTTGGTGCAAGTGTGAGGTTGGCGCATCCTAGAACCTGGTTTAAACCCCCAATGGCAATTTGATTTGCCACTGACCGTTCCAAGGCGGTAACCCCTCGGGTTCTCATTTTTGTTTATTGTTAGTGGTGTCTTTTTTTAACTGATCATTTTATTTACCATGCTCTCTCCCTCTCTCTTCTTCTTGACTGTGTTGGGAGGCTGTTTTTTCTGAATGTGGCGATCCCTGATATGCATATTTCACCCATTCTTTGCAAACATTAGTACAGCCTTACATAAATACATTTCGTCACTAATATCTAGAAAGCAATGAGATTTTTCCCAACCATTTATTTTTCAAATTTTAGCCAGTTTTCGCCATTTGCAATTTTAGTGCCCTCTTAAACACTTTTGGGTATTACCCATTGTCTTTGAAGACAGGTATGACAGTACATTTGAAATGATACAATCATGATGAAACGGGCAAGTTTAATTTGGACATTCATATTTTACAAACGAGATCACCTAACAAAAGACCAGGAAGATAAATACAATGATATTTTTTACGCTTATTTGGCTTCGTTTAGATAGGCGGACTATTACATGAACTTTGTTTCGATGTTAAACTTTATGTACGACGTATAAAAATCGCATTCATGCCGATGTTTAATTTACAACATTACCCTCGTTTGCAATGATTTGTTATTCGTTATACGAATTCATTTTTCAAGTCTTTGCAGTGAGCTTTTTTTCGTTTTAGAAGAAATTAACAACAGGCTGATCTAGAAACTTTACAGCATTTAGCAGATTTGTCATGGCATTCAATTTCAATGAGTCATATTTGTTGATAATTTCCGATTTAACATCTTCCTTAAGTGATATTAGCAATTTGATATGTTCCAAATCTTGTTTTACTGTAAAAATACATATTATATTTAAAATCAAACTTTTAATAAAAGAAACCTTCAAATTGATCTATAAAATTTACCAATAATTGAAAGTCATAAATATACAAGACACATGTAACCATATCTATATTTTATTCAAATTAGTTGTCTGACCTAAATTACATCAACTATTTCAAATTAAAATATTGTAATGTTGGATCTGGGATACTTACCAATGTCCACGATTTATTATCAGATAAACCAGGTGCAAATGAGTTTGCCAATGACAGTTTCAACGCGGTAACCCATCGAGTTTTCATGTTCGTTACTTGTTTTATGGTGTATATTTTGAAAAGGATCATTTTAAATACAACCTGTGCTCTATGTTGATCTCAAAGCTTTTGACTGGGTCATCTGGATATGGCCATTCTTACTATTTTGTAAATTCAATACGGTGATTGTATTGTTTATAACTTACATTATTGTTTTATATTGGTATACATGTATACAATTTCTATATAATATTGAATAAATGTTTTACAAGTCTAAGTATTGACGTTTAAAACCACTTATTTAAACTACATGTATCTTGTGATTTAAAAGTAAGTTCTGATTAGTGTGTGCGGACGGGGAGAGTGGGGGACTCTAATTAAATATTGGTGATTTTAAGCGAGGTTCTCTGGATTTTACTACAGGCAAGAGAGACAGTATACACCATCCGTACACCCAAATATAGGATAGTTCAATGATGCCTATATACAGTCACCCGCAATGACCTTTTTCATATACAGTCAAACCCCTCTATAACGGACAGCTAAGGGACTGAGGGAAAGTGTACTTAATAGTGGGTTGTCCTTAATCGTTCAAATCAAGAAGAGGAGACCATTTCTGTTGTTTAAAAATCGCCCATTATACCGGGGTGTCCGTAATATCGAGTGTCCGTAATGAGGGGTTTTACTGTATGTTCACTTTTGTCATTACTTGATACTAGATTTAATTTTTTTTAAATTTTGATGATAACTATAACATGGGAATCATTGGTTTAGTTTTTGTCAATGTATAATTAACCTGATTATCAGAACCACTTTGTTCTACAGCAGTTTTTTTTCTTATTCTATGCGAATATGTTTCCATTTACAAAAGACACAGTATTTCACAAAATAGGTTTCCAAACATTTGTAATTAAAATTGTACCAAAAGAAAAAATTCGATGTTCGCCCACATTAAGTTGTATATATCGTAATAATAAAAAACACGCATAAGAAGAATGATTTGAGATAAATTTAAATTTATGCAAAATCTGAAACATGAAACTTTAATGTGCACATGTAAAGATTGTACAAATACTAGAATATTTGTAATTTGAGTACTCCGTATAAGCAATGTTAAAGAAGATTATAATATCATTTTACACCACACACGTACAATAGCAGGTCACAAATGTTCAAAGTTGTATCCTGCATTATTATTATAATAAAAAAAAATAAAAATTGATGGTGATGTATTCCTACCGATGAAAGAAGAGGATGGACGCTACTTTAAAAAAAAACATTGAGGTAAAGAAAATTTATTTCTGTGTTAAAAGCAGTTATTGTATTATATTCTCAAATGACATTTAAGAACGCAATTCTTAAAAACAGGACTTAAAAAAATTGGAATTTGGATTTTTCATTAACAACTGGAAGAGATTGGTCAATAATATAAAACTGTGTCTAGTAAGATATTTATACATACATGTAGTTTTTGTAAATGATAGTGCCTCTAGCTGGGAGCGAACCCGCACCGTCACGGCGACAGCGCCTAGCCCTGCAATTCCTGCGACGCAACCAATTGAGAAAAGCAATTTCAACATAAGAACAAAAGTTTCGGTTGAAGAAATGTGTAGTTTTTCAATATCGCGTTTTTTTGGTCTTTGATTTATCGTTCTTTTCTTTAAAAGAAACGTCCGCGGGTCTTTGATTTCTAATACCGTACTTTATCCAAACCGATTGTTCTGTGTATTCGTTAAAAACTCGAGGAAAGTTATTTTTAAATCTTATGCATAACGATATAAACATTATAATTTTTATTCCCCCACAAAGTGGGGACATATAGAGTTGAACTCGTCCGTCCGTCCGTACGTCCGTCCGTCCGTCCGTACGTCCCCAAATTTTGTGGCATCAACTCCTCCTAAACTATAAGGCGGATTTCTTTCAAACTTGCACAGATGATCAAGCAGGATGTCTAGATGATCGTAAAGAAAGGATTTTTTCCTGCGACCATTTTCACCAGAGTTATGGCCCTTTGTTATTACAAATTTTGTTCAGAAGTGGGGGCATCAGTGTCCAAGGACACATTCTAGTTAAAAGATGCATAATAGTGCACGTTGTCTTATATTATAATGTTATTAATTAAATAACTTCATATTGGCATTGTTATCGGGCCATTGGCAGGAGAACTCATCCCCCTTTACTTTGAGATCAGACATTCGTACTTGCATTATATCGGCATTAACGACAATCTTGTTTATTAATTTGCAAATTAAGAAGGCCATACATCTCTTAAGGCTTGTCATGCTTGGTGATGTGTAGTTTCCTAATTTGTTTTATTTTTAACTCTGTAAAAGTTGTTTATGCTGTGTTAATGGAGGAGGTTTTGAAAGGTATGATGTTTAGTTTTCTTCCAGAAATAAGTTCCTCATAACTGATTTGAAAAAAAGAATTTCATTTTATGCTACTAACTAGTATATAACTTTATTATTTAATTAAAAAAAACCCGGATTGATCTGAATAATTCATTCTGAATATAATGAATTTCGCTTTTTAGTAGTAAAACGATACCGTGTCGAAAACTGCATGATATAGACAGGAACTTCAAAAAATTATTATATTGACTGTATAGTGTGATGTATGGTCTGGATAATTTGACACTGAACAAAAACAGTTTGTTGAGAGTTTCGTTTGTTAAACAGTTGTTTGCTTGTTTTGCTCAGCATAGTTTTAAGTTGTGTTGCTGTTTTTTCGTTCCAATTATGATAAATGTAGTTTAAATCGGAAACTTAAAAATATGTTACATGGAATACCTTCCAAATCTGGTTACTTTTAAGTGAAATGTTTCAGAAGAGCTTACAACTGAGACGCTCAGTTGTGCTCTGTTTAAATTAAAGATCTATCAAATAACGATAATTTAGGGCGACAACCTGACAACCTTTTTAACTTAATGAACTATTGTTACAATTGTTACCAATATTACACAACTAAACGAAGCATGCAAAATTAGTTTTATTTCACTACCTTAATTATGGTGGTCATGCTCGTACAGTAGGAACTTTTAGTGAAGCAGTTAAAACCGTCCATTTTTTTAAGTAAAAAACAATTCAAAAATTGATAGCCTTTTAAAAGTTGAATTAAACATGAATTATAATGTTTTATAGCACAATTCTTATAAGTCCTAACTCCTAATTCACTTAACCACTAATTGTTCTAGGCAAACATTTCAAGTATCTCGAATTTTGCGAAAGACCCAGCAAATGTGTTTTAAAGAGTAAATAGTCTATATTCCGCACCATGTTTTGTGTATGCGCATGTGCCAACTTTCTCTATGATATATGGCAATAATAATAGAATAATAGAATCGGCTCGCTTTGATTTTTCCACTTTTCTTAAGATCACAAAAATCTTACATGAACTGCTCTTATAGGTGTGGCCGAAATAATTTTAAAGTAAGCAAACTCGAATTAGAGTTAAACCCCTTCTATTTTGTATCTAACATTTTAAAACTCGTTAATCTGTATTCTGCATATTCGCAGAAACAACGTTTACACTTACTGATTCTATCACTCGATTTATATTGTAAAGTTTAAGTGATGAAATGCATAGAAACGTTTAAAGAACATGTATGAGCAGAAAAAGGCAGATCTATTTTAAATAATCTATTGAAGGTTATTTCATACGGAACAAAAGATCTTCCCCCCAAAATAACATGGAAAACTACTATTATGTAATTGATGCCAGTTAGTGCAAACTTCTTGAGAAAATGAAGCACCAGTATGTGTTTTTAGAAGTTGTCGGTTCAGTATCGATTTAAAAACAAACAAACAAAAGTGTTCTAAAAATAAATTTGGTTGTGGCATTTTTCGACTTAGATTTTGTTCTTTTAAATAGAAGGGAGATTTTATGGAAAAAGATATATAAGGATTTTTTTATTTCTTTGTGTCGGTTGACTTTAACTGTTGATTTTTCCTTCTATACATGGCATAAACTTATAAAATTGACACATACCAGTAATCTGTTTGAGATTATCTTGTAAAAACATTCGGATATCAGCATTATTAAGGAAAGGGGAGCCGTGACATATGTGAAAAAATAACATCACTTGTTTGCTTTATCAAATGTCCGGACAGGTTAAGTACTACAACTTGAAAATAAAAATAGCATCAATAATAAACACGATTTCTGAATGAAACAATCGGAAGTTTGTATATATGTTCAGTATATCATTTTGTTACAGGCGGCGAAATTCATCAGCGGATGTAATTAAAGTAAAAGGGCAAAGTTTCTGCGAAATTTATCCGCAGTTCCTATTTAAATGACACAAATCTATCGATGTTTGCACTGAGTAATTATTAAGTGTGTCCATATATATTACGATATTCCAAATGAATCGTGTTTATTGTCTATTTCATGAATTAACCAATAGTTCAGTTCAAGTTTATTTATTTTAAAAAGTTGTGAAATAAATTATTTCAACTTATATTAATCGCGCTTGATGACTGTTTCCTGGGTTAAATAGGCACCCGCGCCCAAAGTGGATTGGAGAAAAATCAAATTTCTGGTGGGATTTCAGCCAGCAGTCTCAGATCTGGAGTCCGATGCTCTATTCTTAGCCTAATGTTCCTCAACACCGTTTTTTACGAATAAAGTGGAGAAATCGACATGTCTTAATATAAGCTTCGAATAATATCAAATGTCCATAAAACACCGGGAAAAGTTTGTAGTTCAACTTTAATTTTTCATTTGGAATGGCGATAAAACTTACGTTTTCGTAGTGTCATACCGATAGCGTTACAAATAAGTAATGCTCGTGAGTTGTAAACATGTACAAATTATGATCTTTTGTTGAAAACATGTATAAATTATGCTCTTTTTTCACCAGCCATTTTTACATGTAGCAGGACTAGACGACATCTGTATTGTATAACATGTACGACCAATGATTGGTTCAAAAAATGTTGATTTTTGCAGCTGAAATTCGTGGTTGAGAATAAGACAGTGTTCCATCTAAAACTTCTTCTTAGAGTGGGCATTTAACAGTCTGATATATTGTTTGTTTTTCGAAACACTCGTGGGTTTGGCGGCGACCTGTTTGCAAAGACTTCAGAGCCTAGCGGATTCTGCAAAACATTACATACTTCCAAAATTAGCTGTTAATCTTTTACAGTTTCGCGGCATTGTCCAAGCCAAAGTACGTATATTTATGTTCAAATAATCGTCTTAGCCTGGAAGTTCACTAGGCAAAAATTGTCCATTTATAACATGTTTTGCCTAAACTAGTTACAAAGACTTTGTAAGTCTTTTCCTCCTTGAGATCTAGTAGAGGTGGTAAATCTATAAGGCGATCCGTTTACTCGTAATATCTATAATTAAAAGGCAATAACACACATAACAGAGCAAGTAACTAACACTTTTCACAACATTTCATGGATTTGCAAAATATTTCCAGTGTTTGTATTCTCTTTTTATATTACGTTTTCTATTAGTCTAAGCGACAGAATCTGTATGTTGCATTATTTTTATGAATAAATTTATAGTAATATGTTTATAAAAATTATATATAAATAAAACAGTTGAAAGAAAAGAAATATGTCTTGACTGGTTCAGAACTAACCCTTAAATATCATAGATTATTGCCCTGTCTCTTGTCTTCCTAAAATGGGCACTTGTTTATCTAATTGAACGGGATTCTTTGAACGATCAATAATTTACTTTTCCTTAAAAACTCCAGATGCAATTACTCTGTCATAAAAACATATATTTTAATCTAAATACTGAAAATTTTGAGGAACTTGGGCTTAAATTTCGGAATGAAACCCATAGCAATCATATGCTAGTCAGCACTTATGAAAATGCGTTTTTTTTTTGTTCGGATACACCTTTCTGCGACGGAACATTGTGTTAAGGGACTATTAGCCATAATTTAGTCATAATTTTGCACTCGTTATACCAAATTACTATACCATTTGCAATATTTACCCTTGTACAAAGACAAATTCAAAAGAATGCTATTATATTTTAAAAATCA
This sequence comes from Corbicula japonica, assembly GCA_038501625.1. NCBI lineage: Eukaryota > Metazoa > Mollusca > Bivalvia > Venerida > Cyrenidae > Corbicula > Corbicula japonica. The sequence continues at coordinate 143,375 of JAZAYU010000403.1, read as the reverse complement.
ATGTCAGAAATATCTTATTTCGTAAAGATTGTCATCTCATATTGTCCGTGGCTATTCAACGTTTTGCATTGATCTTTTTGTTTTTTACAATATTGATTAAATTGGAAAAAAAATTCCGTACAGTTTAAAGCAAGTTGTTGAATTTATGATACATGCACTAACATGTCACGTACTTTGCTGTATTGAGCATGTTCATGAGTTTGGCTTTTTTAATGTCTTTACTGACATATACCAGGGATTAGTGAATGGAGTAATTTTTAGCGAAAAATACTTAAACTCGTATGTTTTTAGACACAGTTAATATTTACATTAAGATTATACATTAATAACCTTGAAAGTGATATTGATGAGCTTTACGCTTTAATCAACAGAGACAAACATGTAAGTAAATGTTTGCTATTTGCATCGTCAAGGATACGATGATTAACAAATAAATGTCTAAATGATATATTTTGAATTAAAATTTTGCGAAATTCACCAGGAAATATTAATCTTTTAACACTTGCTCATTGGGATATAGCGTTTACATGTACCCATGGGCGAACAGTGTAGATCCAGATCAGCCAGTACATCTGTGGCGTACGATCAGATCAACACAGTTCCGACCAAGAGGGGAATATTGTAGAATCTGATCAAGATCACAAGGCACGGTTACAGCCAGATTAAAAGAATTGACTCAATTTTGAGAAAAACATGGCGACCAAATCTTCAAGGTTAAAACTCTAAAATTAAATATTGCTATTTTGGTGAGAGATCTGATGTTTGCCTAGAACAAAAATCACTGAGATAGCCATTTATGTTACATCCTTTAAGTTTTATAGCATGCTAAATGTCTACTAGTAACATCGCTGTTTTGCATGTCGTCAGGCAAAACATCAATTTTTGCAGTAAAATTGTTGAAATATTATGAATGGCAATTAAGAAAGGGGTAGATTCACGAAGGCTCAAAATTGGCCTAAAATTATCTCAAATTTTCAAATTGCATTTACATCACTGAAAGTGTGCTTTTTATAATCTATAATGGTTGTTTTCTTCAAGATAAAAAGTGAAGATGAACCCGTAAACCAAAATAAAAAATTAAGTATGTCATATATATCTGAAATTTGAAAATGTTTGACAAAATGCAATATTTTGTTAAATGTTCATCATATTTTGGTGATTTTCATATTGGTCACAGGCTTCGACCAAACTCATTTAAAGAATTTTCTTTGTATAAATGTGTGCTGAATTCATGGTCAAAATTTGATTTTGGTCGAGAAGTGTGCCCTTATCGAAATCCTCTAAAATCTGTTGTGAAAATGGAGAAAAATATAAATTTTTGCACATTTCCCTCATTTTTAGCAATTTTGATGGCCCCTTGTCAAACACCTTTAGCAGTAATCAATATAAAATTTTAAGATATGAATAGTATAACTATTTATGTATTCAATGGCATTAAAATTTAAGATCTGTAACAAAATTAAAAATTTTACATATTTTTAGGCCAATATTAGGCCTTCGTGAACCTACTCCTTTGCTGTTTTTAATGTTTAAGGCATGTGAAAATATTATATTAGAAAGTTCTGTTGCAATTGGATGCCATTTCAAACAATGACACTGATTTTAAGGGATGTCGCCAAAAAACTACTTTCCTACCGTAACCATTTTAAATCTCACTGCTGATGGTATTAAATAAGATAAAACAGTTAAAAAGGCATAAATATTTTATAGAATTATCAAATTTTATGTATTTAAAATTAAAACACCTGTGGCTTTTTAAATTTGTTGGTCATAGCCTTTACACGAAATTCTTGATGTCCGATAATAAAATTTTCCTCCGTAACTGTGTATTTCACTTATTTTAATCTATGTTAATTCCATGGATCAAACAGTTTACATCAATTACATGATAATCAATTGATTTATACATACCATCACTAAATAAGTATTATTTATTGCAAATATTAGTAAAAAATGTTTAAAAAATTTCCACCGTAACTTTTTCTTCCGTAACCAAAAGTATCATGATTGCTTCTAGTGCTATTAAATTGTTGTTATCAACTGACTGCCTTGTTATTATCACAGAAGCCGTCAAGTAATATGGTCAGAAGTGGTAAGATAATTAAAATGTATCCTTGTAATTTTGGGTTACGGAGGAAAGTTACGGAGGAAGCAATAAAAGTAACGGAGGAAAATTATGTACGATTATCAATTTATCCTCGTATAACTTGTGTCTAAATGTAAGCTGCACACATGAGTTTTTATTTAAAAAAAGTTCTTACCTTGCAACTGATAGATCAACCTAAGTACTCCAAATTGTTTGTCAAAATTCAAACAAATACTATTATTGTACTGCATAAAATATATAATATTATGCAGGTTACTTTTTATTTTGACTGGTGCATGGTTTTGCTTGAGCTTGGCATCTATTGCTTAAGCATTAAAATTACATTTTAAATGAAAGTTATACAAACATAAGTGAAAATATTTAGCTCACAACATTTACTAAACCTTGAAATCAGTTGAATTACAATGCAGTACTAGGCACGATGAAAATACCCGTGTTGTTGTTAGCACAGACAGTTATGTACAGTGGTCTGCATTCTTATTTTATGATCATAGTTCACTTGAAATGCTTGATTTAGCGTTTGTTTGATTGAAGACAGACTGCAAACAGTCTGTTTCATATAACCTGATAATATGTACCTTTTAACATCTAGAAAAATTTGAACAACATACACCTACTTAATACATTTTCCTCCGTAAATTTTCCTCCGTAACTGTTGGATAACTTTTTTTGTTTGTTTAGCATTGTAAATTCAGATTCAATTGCTGGTTTTGTCTTCCAAATAGAATTGTTTTCAGAATAGTTTTCTGATTGCCTGGCCTTAAACTACATGAAATCCATGTCAGCAAAATTAAGGATAACTCATGCAAAACGGTACCTTGGTTAGTTAAAGAATGTTAAGAAGTTAACTCGACAAATGTTATTGACAAATGATTACAGATAAAGAGTCCATTCGGTATATTTCTAAAACAAAATATAGATAAACAGTGCCAAATTAGAACTTTGGATGAGCGTATTTTGACGTGACCTTTAAAAATGTATGAAAACGGTTAACGGTTTTAAATATACATGTATTAATCATTGATGCGGTAAAAAGATAGTTAAACAGCAACTCACTCGAAAACCAAAATAAATTAATCGTATATAATATTTGATTTGGGAATGTCCTACGAAAATGGTAATCACAACACTTAAATCAAAGTTAACTCGCATGGCAGCCATATTACCTTTTAGCAAAAAGTCGAATTTTAGATCAAACTCATGCCGAATTAGTCTGATAAATTAATAACAATATGGTATTGATAATTGTCTATATTTAACATCGTTGGCATATTTAAGTAGCTCACAACATAAGCTGTGTGTAACGATATTAATAAGATTAATTGAAAAGACTGCCATTTCGAATAAAACCGGAATTAGAGGTTTTCCGAAATGCCTCCATATCAAATTTCGTTTGCACTGGTCCAAACATCATTTGTGCACAGTTTAATGCTTTTATCACAAAATACAGTATTATGTATTTTTGCTGTTAGCCGCTCTGCTATTTAAAGATTTATCAAGAATAACCTTTTATGAGATGTGCTATCATGAAACTGGAAATGGGATTGATAAGTGAATAAATATTTTAGAAACATGTGCCTGTTAACACAGAAAACAAATCGTTTTATCTTTTAAGTTTGTCTTAAAACGACCTTTTGAAGTTTCGCCCCCAGCAACCCAGCACATTTTAATCAAGCATTGTAATAAAATTTAATCAAAATGAAAGTAAAGATTTATGGTTCTTGACCTACACACTAAGGATTTATGTACGTTTTTGCACGTTTTTGTTTCATTGTGTTGTAGCACAATACTGCCACTACTTATTTAACTTATATTTCTTTCCCGGCTACATATAAGAACAAATTAAAACCAACATTGAGTGGTTTACAATGGCGACTGACAAAATATAGAAGAGAACACTAGACAAAAAGAGCAAATGACAGGCCTATGAAGTTTTAATCTGCATGGCGTTCTATCAGCCGAATCAAAATACTGCGTGCTAATATGTCCTTATGTAGACCATTTAAAACACTAGAATCAGTCTACCTAATCGAAATGAATTAACCATTCTTTTTAATTACACCATAGTCATGCTGTTTTAGCCCAATCAAACATCTTAAAAATTGGCATTTGTCTCATTAAAAAGACTTCAATTTATATTCAGGTACCTAAAGTAGGTTTTTGTAATCATTTATAATTGCACAAGATACATTCATGATTGTAAATTATTACAAAATGTATAAAGACGCACTGTGTTAAATATTTATAAAGAGATTAACAAAGACCAAAACCAAAGTGAAACACTGTCATTAAAATATTGTGTTGGATTTCATTGGGTCTATTTGGCGTGAAATAAAACTGGCATTGCCAAAATTGCTTATCAACAGAATAAATCTAACTGCGTCTTCAATGTGTTTTTATTTTATCGTATTTTGCGGCTTTCAAAGATCCATAGTTGTGTAGGAAAACTGGAAAGTATTACACTGTCATTCAACGAACTAAATATATTAATTGAAATTTAAAAAAAAATGAAGGAGTCTTACCACGTTTCTTACACCTCCTCTGCATAAGCACACTAAACAATCCAGTTCTTCTAAGAAAAGAAACATTACATAAACGAGACAAAGAACATTAAAAAAACAACAACAAATACATATACTGGCTGATTAGTGCAACACAAAAGAAAGTGCCTATCTTTTTTCATACATATCCTTTATTTGTAAATCTCTAGATGATGCTGTATTTACTTGCGGGGTGCATATAATGAACATGATAGAATGTTAAGTGGTCAGGCTCTTAAAGTCTTAAAGCAATGTTAAACTGTAAAAAATCTTTGTATTGTTTACTGAAATTTCGCCAAAGATTTATCTATAACTTAAAAAGAAAACTTTTTAGCGACTGATGTATTCATCAGAGGTTTCTGGCCTGAACAAAGGAACATCGTGAGAAAGAATTCAAAGTTTCTACAAACACTTATAAGGCGTTAAAATTAGTACGCAAAACAGTTTTGTTCACGGAGAATTAGGAAAATTTCCTTTGCATCTTAAACGAAGAGTAAATACTGTTAAATATTGGTTAAAACATTTGGACTTAATGAAAGACAATATTGTAAAACGGTTTAAACCATGTTGAAATCTGATGCAAAGAGAGATAAAACGAATTGGGTTTAAAAGGTATAGCATTTATTGTCCGCTAGTCGTTTTTATGATTTGGCAAAACCTCGGAATCAATAACAAAAAAACTGATTCTTTACATATTGTTACAACGATTGAAAGATATTAACACACACAACTGGAACGCTTGCTTAAATGATTCAACAAGAGCGATCTTGTTCAGTATAGAATTTTAATAATTGCATAAAAATTACAGTATTTAGATTTGGTTAAAGTCAAAAAGTATCGTATGTCTTTATAAAATACGTCTGTCGTTCCACAGGCTCGAAGTTGAATGTGGTTGATAAAAGTCACCAGTGAAAACACCTTTTGATGACCGTAAATTTACCATTTATTATACTTTCATGTAGTGCTCTTCGAAAAAGAAATCAAAGCGTATCAAATTTATTGGATAAGACATAATTTAAAAAAAAAACATTTTCATTTGATGAAAGGCGGAAACCAATATGAAAACTCACAAACAGTGTTCATCTATATATATAAAGCTTTTGGAAGACAAAAACAAATCATCAGTTTCTAATCCTCTATGCTGGTCTTACCCATACCGCTGCTTAAGTAAATTTGGCTATTCTTGCCACATATGAATTCGCATTTTGTCTTTATTTTTATTTGGAATATGCAGTATGCATTTGCATTACTGCCCATGAACAGGCTCAATCATACCGAGCTTGCAATATTTTCATATTTGCCGTGTTCGGTAGCTCCAAAAGTTCCCCTTTCATCTATTTTCATGAACTGGCTCAATCAAACCGAGCCGGCAATATTGTTGTGTTTGTCGTGTTCAGTGGCTTTAAAAGTACCCTTTTCATCTATTACAAATTCATTAAAAATTAATATAAAACTCGCATAAGCTTTTGTCATATTAACAGAAGTTTTAATCTGAAAATACCGCATTGAAGGTTCCTTGTTCTAATGCATTTCATGGTTTGGAAATGATGACAATTGTATGTTTTTGGTGTAAATATTGCGTTGTGCTCAATCCGGGGCTAGGCAGCAATACGCATTTCCATTACTGTTTATGAACAGGCTCAATCAAACTGAGCCTGCAATATTTTCATATTTATCGTGTTCGGTGGCTTCCTTTTCATCTATTTTAAACAACATGATCTGCGAAATTCCAGCGTTTTTGAACTCGACATTATACATCTTGAAAAATCGAAAACCAATATTTTATAGACTTTAGTTGTAAATTGTGTGCTGTTCAAAATATATGCAACATATCATTCAGAATAGTGTATGCGATCATATGGTCTACTTTTTCTTTTGAAAAGAACTCAACTTTCTAAGCAAAGCTCCGTATTTGTTTGTGCATTACCCAACCTTAAGGAACATGTTTGCAAGACCATAACTTGATCAAGTTGTGTAACTATTCTTTTTTTGCTACATTGTTACTATGCGGATGATTGTCCCACTTTTGGTTTGCTTTGCTTGGCCGAGGTTGGGCGGACGTGTTGATACACATCTATTTATTTGTGTATATGTTATATTCAATATAACTTTCCACTTGACCATTAACATGGTGTGACACAAGTCCATCTATTAAAAAATTGATTATATCGATTCGTTGTTCGCTTTTGTATTACAGGTTTTCTAGTTTCTGGAAATTAATTCACACATTTACAGTGATTTTAGAACAGTACACAGTGCAAATGGAATGATTAACATGCACATAACTCCGTACAAAGCAAGACTTATTGCAAACTCTAGTTTCTGCTTAACTACTAAACTATATGTGCTCTTAACATCTTGTCTTACAATTATACAAGATCATGTCATTAGGTTTTGCGAAAAGGCAAAAATGTACTGTTCTATAAAAAAGTCAAATGAAGTTAAAAGAAGCTTAAATCAAATAATTCTTAGGCGTTCTGTTTGTCTTCTTATGATTTCTCTTCTTTATATACTTTTCTTCCTCATAATTTAATAAAAGACAAACTAACCAGTCTTATTGAAAAGGAAAACGTTTGCTAGAGAAAATAAAACCTTTTTTGCTTATAATTAACTTAGGGCATTTTTTCAGATTGTTCTTATGGTAATTATACTTTATGGACATGTCAAGACCTGATCGAGGCGCTCAAATTTTTATTGGATTCTATTTATGTGAGATTTGGTACTTCTATTTATAAACAAATAATAGGCATTCCAATGGGTACTTATTATGCAACCCCTTGTTGCTTATCTGTTATGAAAGAGATTTTATGTTATCTCTTTCTACCGAAAATCAAGATGACATTATTACAGCCTTTAAAAACACCTCAAGGTATCTTCATTATTGGTTGAAAATAGATAATAACCATTTTTTAATTTCTGGTTAATACAATTTTATCCTCATGAGCTACAACTTAATAAAAACAAGCCCTTCAGATAAGCAAGAAAACTTAATTGATCTTAGTCTTTCTATTGAAAATAGATACGTCACTACTAAAATTATGATAAAAGAAACGATTTTAATTTTAATATAATAGTAAAGTTTCCGTTTGTAGACGGCGATGTTCCTCGTCCAACATCTTAAAGGGCTTATATCTCACAGCTTGTTTGCTTTTCTAGAGCTTGCAATTATGTTAATGATTTTAATAAACGTAATCTTTGCATAACAGTAAAGCCTTTAAATAAATGTTATCGGTATCATAAAGTAAGGAAATCCTTTTGCAAGTGTTATCGCCGATACCCAGATTTAATTCCAAAATACAGGTGCAGTTCAAAAATCCCTATTGCAAAAAGGTATTTCACAGCCAGTTTTTTATGGATATTTAATTTATAAACTGAAGAAAATAAAAGGCAATATTAATGTCTCCCAGTTATTCGTAAAAACCATCTGTAAATTCAAATAGAAAGGTAAACAACATGCAGGCCTGGTGATTAACCCATCTACAGTTGATCATTATGCTTACATCTTTGGTTCACGACGGTAGCTGGGGTTTAAAAATTTATAAAGGTTTACGGTGAAATCTTTTTTTGAAGAACCTAGAAGCTCGATTTGTTTCTTTTATCCATATCATCGTGACTCGGCTTATTTGGCTCCAGGGGCTCTGGTCTCGGTAAGATAGTTGAGTACTCGCCCCTACGGCTTTGCAATCCTATTAGCTTCTTATGTTTTATATGTTTGTGTGTTTTTTCGTGCAACATTGTTAAGCTAATGGGTGGGTTGGAGTTATTTCACCACGACAACTGTTACTTGTTTGTTGATATGAGAACCTGTTGGGGCAGGTGTGAGGTTGTTGCACCCTAGAACCTAGTTTAAACCCCAAGGGGCAATTTGTTTTGCCACAGACCGTTGCAAGGCGGTAACCCCAAGGTTTCTCTTTTCCTTAATTGTTTGTTGCGTCTTATTTGAATTGACAGACTTTTAACAAACATGCTCTCTTTTCCGCTCTTCTCTTTCGCTGCGTGGGGAGGCTGTGTTTTGTGAGTTTTGCGATTCCTGATATGCATATTTCACTTTTTAGGTAAGGTGGTATGGTGATTTTGGCTATTTGTTTAAGTATATCGCATACAAAAGCAAACGATGTTATTCACAAAAATAGCTACAAACATCGACTGTTATAACTTATATTTGTCGAATTAATATCTTATTACAGTACATAAAACTCACATGGTTTTCTGTTTTCATTGTTTTTCAATCAACACGGCTGTAATAAGCTCGCTATATTATCCGGTATATGGTACACTCGTTTTAAAGATAGGGTTACTATTACGTTATAAATACCAATATTTAAGTGACAACGACACGGAGTTTATAACGTGTACAGCAGTGATAGTTGAATAAAATTAATAATATCATTATTTTTCTATTTGTAGGGTTCTAACGATACATAGTCATGAAAACAGAATGTTTTAGCAAGACGACAAAATGTTGACTAAGGAAAACACGAACTATATTCGTTATCTCCTCCTGTTAGTGCAATGCGGAACAGAAATACTACGGTTCCTTCTCAAGAAGGCTTTAAAACAGGAAAAAATTTTTTTGGATAATCTGTTGCAAAATGCGGCGACTAAAGTAAAAAACCGAGCTTCTAAGCTCAGTGAAACTCAAATTGCACTGCTTTATCCTCAACCGCCAGAAATCACAGACACAAAAAAGTGGGATATTTCTCTTCTTTATTTCATAATCAACGGATTTCTGACGAATACCTTGGATGACGCAGAAATAAAAGCATTAAACAAAATAAAAGATTACAGAAATGACATTTCACATTATCCAGACTCTGCCATGAATGACAACGAGTTTCAAAAGAAATGGGCCAAACTAACTAAAATAATATATACGATGTGCACCGAATTGCAATTGAAACCTTTAGCCATTCAACGTATCCAGAAAGACATCAAACGCATTGAGACGCAGATGGATTTCCAAAAGGAACTTTTAGAACTTAAAGATCTTTTGCACGATAGTTTTGACGATTTACAAGAGAACATACGAAGTCTCGAACAATCTCTTCAAAAATCGTTTGCTCAGCTAACTCAAAAAATTGAAACTGGACAATCTGGTATATTTATTTATTCTTAAATTTTTATAACAAGGAAATACCTTTATCTTTTAATTTCGGGGGCATGATATTTTGCGCAGAATCAGCAAATAGTTCTGTTATTATTGTAACATAGTTAAATATTGTTAGTGTTTAAATTCATTCAACTTTCCTCAGCACAAAGTACGCGAAAATTAAACATGCACAAAAAGCAATGATTTCACATTTTTAATTCATTTCCAGTATGATGCATACAACACATCAAATGATAATTGAACTGGGGTTAAAACTCGTCGGTCACACAGCTACAATATTTCACTTCATTAAGCTGCTGTCAAAAAATTGTTATAAAATGTCGAAATGAAAGCAAACAATTATCAAATGTTAAGGATGACAAACACTTTTACTGGGCTAGCAGTGAGTATAAATGACGGGTGTTGAAAAAAATAATAGCAAAATAATTTGCCCTTAAAACCGAACGTAGACATAATGAGAATCTTTCAAAATTTCTTAATATTGATTTATTTTAGTTTCAGCATGATCCCAACAAAATTTTGTAGTTTGAATTATTGATCGGCTTTAAGTGTGTATCTTTTGAGTATTGTACTATTCACAATATATGCAACCAATTATTTAAAATATTGCTTGTAACAATATGATCTATTTTGTATTTTGAAAGTAACTCATCTTTCTAAGAAAGAAAAACTTATTCAAAGTTTGTACTCTACCCAAAAATCATATTTGCAACCCTTTTATATTATTACACGAATTAAATAGAGGTCAAATTATTTGCAAATAAATAATGTCATCCAACCTAGTACTGAAAATGCAATAAATCATTTAAAGAGATATTAAACGATCACATGGAAATTGATTTTTTATTCTTTATTTCGATTTGTTTTTTTTTTTTAAAGTACGTATTGTACCGAGTACGAGAACTTTGGATTATAATATATGTATATAGGCACAGGGTCCATAGTTATCCTACTAAAAAATTAATATACTTGTTCAATAGTCACACGGGAATGGATTAAGGATGGAAATGACGACTTGTTTAAAAGAATTGAGGAACTGCAATCAAGACAGACGAAAACCAAACCGGGAAGTGTTGACTGTAAGTAATCTGTAGGTTAAAGTAACATTTTAAATGTATATAACTCAATTCAGCGGTAGATTTGTTGTAGGTAAATTAGAAAAAAGCATTATGGCTCGTTATCATTTTCGTCAAATAGAATGTAATTTTGATATTTTATTTTAAATTTAAATTTAAAACATGTTCTGATTTAGATAGTCCTGATTCTGATATGCCCTATATTTCGCATAATTTTGACAAATAATTTTTTGTGAATTAATAAATTTAATCCTTTTAAATATGGTATTTTCGTTGTTATTATTCGCAAGTTTGCATGCACTCTTCACAATGCAGTTTTGAAGATGTCAGTGCTCAAAAAATTTATGCAAATAATAAGATGATTTGTTTTTGAGGACAATCTGAGAGGCAAGTGGCAACGTAATATTTTGTTTTCCTTATTGCAGTTCCTTATTTTGAATTAATACTAATACTTCCATTCGTAAGAGCTGCCAATGCATATATGCACAATGTAATGGTAAACTTTCCAAATTCGAAGCTAAAATTTCCGAAATGTCTTACAGTATAATAACTCATGACACAATCAGCTCGTTTTTTATATCAATCATCTCAATTTGATGTTTTCTTGACTACCAACATCATCTATCAAATTTCTAACAACATTACTTAAATGCTACACATTGTGACATTAGTGACCTAAAAATAAGGATTTCATTTCGTAGCTTGACAAAAAAAACAGGCATATGCTATTCTGTTCTACCATATTTATTAAAACCTGTGTTATTGATGTGTCACTAGGTCAAAAATTTATTGTCTAAACCATAATATTGGTCAGCCAAAATATGTTGGCGAAGTTTACAATTTTTCATAGAATGTGAACTCTGGTCAAGAAATATTTAAGCGTTATAAGTACTATTTTGCCCTCTGTGCATATCGCACTATTTTGCCCTCTGTGCATATCGCATAGCCTGCATAGCGCAGTGGGGAGCGCGTCCAGAAAGCAATATCCTAACTTTCATAACACACGTTCGATTCCCATTGACCCGTGACTATTAAATATAGATTAAAACTTTTTAAAGTTTTCTTGTAGTTATGTCTATTTATTGTTTATTGTTGCTTCAATTTATTTGATCATATCTACATTTCATGCGCGGAACAAGCTAACGACGGAAAATATGTAAAAAAACAGGTTCGAACCTACAGCTAATATCACCGTTGCAACTATTGCCATTTCAAAGTACTATTGACTGCGTTTTTGACCACTCCGCTGATCGGATATTTATTGGGAGCGTAACTAAAGCGTAACGCCACTGTTAACATTGCCAAGTTGTATTTGTCGAATAATTATCCGATTCGTATTGTCCATCAACTTCTTATTACAAAGACGCTTAATAATCACTGTAATTACTACACATCATTAAATCAATATATAAAACCAAATTGAACTACTTAAATATAGGACAAAACAGGATGGCCTTAAGATCACCCAGACACGGCTGTGTACAATCGAGAGGAGATAATTTATTTTATCTGTCTTACCACCTTTAACTGGCAACACAGTGACCTATGTTGCAACATATTGTCATGTCCTACAAATCAACGTTATATAGTCAACTATTTTTGGGCAGCCTTAAGACTCACCAGAAACATTGGTCATTGAAGTAAGCGTGCCATAGGCTAACGAGATTGAAACAGTGTATATAATTTCCATATAAATTGAACATGAATAAATCGTGACGTACTTAAGGTACCTAACATTGTTTTTGTCCGCCGTTACTATAAATTCGATTCCGAATCGAAAACGGCGTCTCATTAAAACAATCACGAGAGCGATTTACCCTATGTGACTGCGAATAGGCGTTCATTTACCACACATTAAAATGTTGTACACGCATCCTTGCCTAGAGAGCTGTACAAAATTGGACATATAAATATGAAAAGCTAACGTTGCATGAATTCGAGACTATTATATATGCTTTCTAGCTGAGCCCCAAGTCAGGACATGTCAATCAACCATGCCTATTTATTAGTCGGAGCAAGAGTGGTTGTTTTGTCGAGCAGTCAGGAAACCTGCACACCGGTCTCTTGGGTCCAACTTACATCGTAGCTCGTGTAACAGTCTTATATAGTTTGATCTTGAAGCTGTTCAACAGCCTCGGGCGGTCTGACTCAAAGCTAGAAACAGAAACTTGTAAAACAGTTTAATATGAGAATATAAAACATGCATATCATAGAGAAAACAAGGCAAAACTTTGAACGCAAGGATGTATACCAATAATTTATGCTTTCATTTTCATCGCAAAATCTGTCACATGACTGCCTTCGCCCAATTCCTAATTATTTCACTGAACGAAAGCAATCGAAAATATTATTCAATCCAAATGACCATCTAACTGATTTTGATGATTACACCATAAAATTGCAGAAAACCAGGTCAATGTGCTGTTTGGGGAACAAAAGATAGAACTTTTACCAGACACAAATTATACAATCACCATAATGCTTTTAGCTACTTTTGGGTCACTTATGTAGCCTATCACGTTGCGACACAAAAAGTTTGAATTAGTGCAGAAACTTCTTAAAAAGTCTTGAATTGAATCAGAGTTACCGTAATTTATATATATATATGTTATCTGTTATCTTACTTATTTGAAGGGTAATATTGAAGTCGACAAACCAGATTGCGCCTTTTTTGTTTTAAAACGGTGTTCACGAATCTTCTTTTCGTTCGCTCGATTTAGAGTGTTTTCTTGCATTTTAGAGACTTCTTGTGTAGAACAAATAACGATCCAGCTTACAGCATTCAAACAACTAAATCTGTGATACTATGCACTACTGCCATTAGAACCATTGTATAGGAAATATTCATTTTGCCTAACAGTTTAACATTTTTCAAAAACTGATTTGGTTAACATAACATTTAATAATTATTTGGTTTTATTATTTATTTTTTCGTAATTTTGGTGAACATCTTGACAATAGCTACCTGTTAAATCATGTTTCTAAACAAAAGTTCGGTTACCTGCCGATTATCTGGAATAGGCCTAGGACTGCAAAATCAAAGGTAAACAGTAGGCGAGCAAACAAAACATTTTTCAGTCTCACAGTTTTTGGAAATAATTAAAAGTACAAAGCACATTCATGTTTTCATACATGAAATAATATCTCATAGAATGTTACTGAAAGTTTCCCATATTCATTTCTGTGTTTACAGTTACAGTGAAAGGAGTAGTGAAAGCTTCGGCGGATGACAACAAAACGGAACGACGTGCGGAACAAAGCTTTCTGCGGGCAATAGCGGCAAATGTGGAGCAAAAAGTTCCGGACAGTGATATAAAAGATGTAACTCCAAAAGTTGCTGATCTCATTAAACATTTTGAAGCAATCGGTAGTAAACTAACAGAATTTAAAGAAGGATCCGTTATTTTGGAGTTCACCTTCCCGTCTGTAGATGTCTTGTTAAATTTTGTGAAGTTCTATTATGGTCCAGATATGAAGACACACCTAAATGCAATTTCACAATCTTTGGAAGCCTTTCTAGGCAAAAGGGTGCAGTTAGAGGCATACCTACTAAAACAACCTGTCTTGGTTTTAGTGCAAAAACTAAGTAAGTGAAATTAATAATTACATTTAACCAAGTTAATAAACGTTTCATATTAAGAGCTTAAGTATGAAAGCAAACTGACCGAAATTTGAAATAATTTATCATCATCATCTTCTTCATCATCATCATCATCATCATCATCATCATCATCATCATCAACATCAACAACAACATTATACAGATACACACTTGCTAAAACCGCATGGTTACATGTACAATCAATACCAACCAATGTCTTTATGTGTATATACTCGATTTTGTTAATTATGCTATAGAACATAAACGTGCGTGCAACTTCGCCATTTGTTTAATGTTTCTCTTTTATTTGGCCGAATTTGAATTCCGTAAAATATTTAAAAAGTTTGAACGTTAATGGTCGTGGTAGTTTTATGTAATTATAGATTTTTCTTTCCTAATTTTAATAGCTTTTTACATATCTAAATGTCTCCTAACTGAGGGAGTTAAAAACACATTTATTATTCAGAATATAATCGACAAACCCTGAGAAAATGTCAGTGACCTTTCCCAACAACTCTAACACATGCAAATGTAAAACCAGATATTGGTTTGGTATGTTATTCTTTTAATTACTACCAGTTTGTTATTTTTATGTTATTTCATATATTAGCGATTTTTACGTTATTCGATACAGGCGAATTAGAGCAACAAAGAACAGTAGAAATCATCTTATCCTGCAACGGGGTCGAAGAATTGAAAAGAATATGGGATATATTCGAGGAAGGAGGAGCAGCAAACACATTTAACGAGCTATCTGTGGCCTTATCAGACGCGGTCGGCAAACCTGTTAGACTTGAAACGTCTATAGATGTAGAGTACTTGAAGAGAGCATTACAAGAAGCTAATGTTCAGCTAGGTAAGTTATTTGTTTTTAAAGTTATCAGCATGTAATATCCTGAATGGTCTGTCGACAGGCTTGTAATCAAATACCTATATGAAGTGATCAAAATTGTATACATGACTGAAACTGTTAAGTAGAGTAACACGACTATATATATGAGAATGTTTTATTAACAAAACAGATATATGTTAGCATATCCATTTAAACTAAACTAAAATACATCGATAACATTTTCTTTTTATAAAACAAGTTCATAGTTTTGACAAATATCCAGCCGGAGCTAATGACACTTCTAAGATAGCAATGTAACTGTTACCAATTAGGCTTAAGACCATATTATTATAGTACAAAACGTTTCTTTTAATTTTCAAATGTATCAAGCGTGATAACTAACGCTATTTTTCGTAAAGTTTCTGTATCATCATATTTTAAAGTTACTTATTTCAAAACCAAAATAGCGTTATGTTGTGGCGACTGTAAAATATCAAATCGTATATATTGTTTTCATCCTTTACGTTCACTTTGAAGACCTTGGTGAACGATACTTATATATGTTAAAAGTACTCATAAATGTGTACTATTATTTCAATATTTCGGCCTCTTTTTGTAAGAGTGGTTAGTGGATTCAATATTCCAGCCAGTACAGTCACTACGAAGATATACCTCCATCCGTTTACATTTTTCCGTGTTTTCTCTGTGATATGCAGGATTTTTATTCTCAGATCCGGTCAACATTCTATTATGTTCAGTTCCGCCCATTGTTTGTTTCCTTTAGGGAAATGTCTATTTTTTATATGGGATCCATTCGCCGTTGGCCACTGAATGGTATCAGAATGAAAATATATGAACCTGACTAAAGGTTTAATGTTTACCATCACATGCACCCTGATGTTGTTTCGGATTGATCAAAACTGGTACTGTTTACTTATATTACTACATTGTATTGCCTAGCGTTCAACCTGGTACTATAAAGTGTGGGCAGTAGTACTGCACATGAACATGCCTCCATCAAACAGATTGAAATATTTTCATATTTGTCTTGTTCGTTGGTTTTTAAATTTTTTGTTCTCTTTGTCTTTTTCTCTTTGTCATTTATGTCAAAGAATATGAACAGGAGCAACATCTTTATAAATGCATTATTTTGACTTTGTAATGTAAAAAACATCCCTTTTCCTGAATTGGATTGAATTGAATATGAATATTATGGAAAAAACTCACAGATATAAACAACATTGAATACAATCACTATCGTGTACACACAGTTTTCTTTATTTTATACAAAATATAGTATTGTATACTATAATATAATCTTCTATCTGAAACAATTCATAAGGCACCGCACAATATACATGTAATCGGTATATTAAAATAATGATACGACAAACAAATAAAGATACGACAGACACACTGGATTTCCGAATTGGTGAAGGCATTATCAGAGAGTTCTCATACGAATTGACAGATAAAAAACAGTATTGAGAAGTACAACAACCAGATATAATATTTCCGGTTGGAGGTGATTCTCAATATGCATTTATATCTTAATATGAGAACATATAGCGGCTATAACAATGTTTTAAACGTTTTTTCTATAGACAGTTCCAAGGCGATTCATTTTGTCTTTATCTAACTTTATCATATGGTCACCCTACCTATAGGTGACGCGTTTCGAAAGGTTGTTAGTTATTTTAGTTGAAGGTATGGGGGATCGAAGAGCAATTCTGGACTCAAAGTCAGAAGCGCAAACCACTGAGCTATTTATCTGCTGACCTTAAATAACACAAAATGTGTTAAATCACTTAATATACCCGTTACCATTGTAAGAATAGAATAATGTTACTTAAAGGAAATAATTTTTAAATGGGAATCACTGCTGTATATGTAACACTTATAAGTTATATGCTGTTTCGTCTTCACATGACGAGGTGGATTGCCTTGCAAAAACGTGCATTTGCAACTTTGCATTTTGTCGTTGTATTAGTTTTTAAACGAAACAAAAGAACATTTAACACATATTCATGATCAAGTTCATTTTTGTTCCACCTTTACGTCTGAAATAAAGAGTCTCAGATTTCACGATGTTTGTTAGGTCTTGAACAAATGTATCGCCATTTAAATGAATGCAATGTACAAGTTACACTTACCCTTTGAATTGGCAAGGGTTATCGGGGAATTCTACTTTACTCTCCGGCAATGGACCGCGATCAATTTTGAAAGAGACGAAAGAACATCTTCATCCTGGCTGAGATAATGCAAATGGTAAGATTAATTTAGGTAGCATATTTACGATGAATAATTAAGATGAATACTCATGGTGAATACTTTATTTCGGTATTAATGTTTTGGTATAATAATATAGAAAATAAGTTTATGCATTATTTTCTCATTTAATTAAATAAATTTTAGCAAATATAGTATTGCTGGATATTGAAAAAGATTAATCTGCAATAACGATTTGAATACATTTGAAAACGCTAAATATTTGTTTCTGTAAGTCTTACTTAAATATAAGAAAGACGTGTTTAGCATTCATTTCTATCATGCGAAAAGTTTAGGATTTTTCCATTTATTTGTTTATTATATATCAGTTTTAAATCCAGAATAAATTTAGGTTTATTGTGCATGTGTAATAATGATCAGAATAAAAGGTCGTTGAGCAGGATGCTTATATCTGCTAATAGTACTTCTAGAATAATTTTTTGTTGATATTCCGGTTTCTGTTTTTATTCCAGTGATTTTGATATCTCAGCCAATGTAACTTTGGTTAGTGTTCAATTACTCCAATGATAATATGTCTCCTGCTTTTTGAGTTTTGCCTTTGATATTCTTTGTGATACGTATGATTTTGATTCTCAGATTTCCTGTAAAGAGTCTATCTTGTTTAGTTACGCACATTGTTTTCTCGTTTAAAGCCAACCCTAATCTTAAATCTTGGGACTATATACAGCTGATCATAAAATGATGGTAATGTGGCGGCTGTAAAAATGTTTCCCCGTAAATTCAGTCGGTGTCAGTGACGTCCTTTAAGAGTCGCTGAGCACGAATTTTAAGTACATGTATGTTAATTATGTTAATAATACATGTACATCTTAAATAATGTTGTTTCACGAGTTCTGCCTGTTTTTATGTGTGGTTTCAATATACGAGCCAGTATACTTTTTTGGATGGTGTTCAATCACCCAAATGATATACCTCAAGCTTCCTTTCATTGTGTACGTCTCTGTGATACTGTAGGTAGTACTTTTATTCCCAGATCCACTGTCAAAATTCATTTTTGTCTTTTCCTCCTATTGTTTGCTCGTTAGGGCAAACCAACTGTTTTATCTGGCGACCCTATGCCGTTTATAATGTAATGATATTTACCTTAAAGCCCGCGATGAAGGTACCAATTTCACTGTCATATGCACACCATTGTTTGCATATGCACACCATTGTTTGGGATGAATCAAAATTGCTAGTGTTTACTTGCGTAAATATGGACTTGCGCTAAATCTGGTGCTAGGTGGCTATTTCAGTGTCATTTATTCCAAATAACAAGCTCAATCAAGCCGAGCCTGCAATATTTTGATATATTTTGTGTTAGGTTGATTGCAAAGTTCCCTTTCTATCGTTTAACATATTAATCATTACTTGTAACACATAAAGCGCTAAAAACGGACATTCCTTAAATTCATAGAAAATGGCGATTTCTCCTAAGATCTTTATATTGACCAATCTGCATTTCGTATGGTTTAAGTATTTTTATAAAATCGTTTATTCCGTGAAGTTTTCTTATACAAACAGAAATGATATTTTGAACAAAACAATTTGTCACATGCGTACATGTATATTTGATTTGATTGGAAGGGAAAGCTTTTCTTACAACAAATTTGAATTTCGAAAATATATTATATAAGCTTTTATTTTCAAAATCGTGACTAATGACAATAATGATATATAGAAATCGCTAAAAAGTATTATAGCAATTTGATTATTTGGTTATAAACGACTTCGACGGCATATATATTCCCATTTAATTTCAAGTGTGAAAACAGTAATATGATGTAAAATAATCCACTTCAATTGTTGTCAGCCGGGACAAGGACATAACCGTTTTTATAAGAATTCTCTGGTTGACATAATCATTACGATGGCATTAATAGGATGTTAGTTATGCTAATCGTATTACTCAAAATCAGCTCCCTCACTCCGATTGACAAATTTCATTTACAAGGTTGGATGTAGCGGTTTTTTAGGGCTTTTTGTTATTATCTATTCAAAGGACTGTGACTCATGTTTAAACCATTTACTATATTGCTGGAATACAGAAAGTAATATTGCAATAAATCACGTATACAGTTGCATTATTTGTATTTATTTATCATTATTGTACATGTGATAAAAGTTACACAATAAGCAGCATACTTTGTAAAACCGTAAATATGACTTTCTCTCCCCAACGCACTTGGAGAAAGTGACGGTAGATGTGATTAAATTTTTTTTGTATTTCGAAATTTCGAAATCTGAAAACGTCGGAGACTTTATATTTTTATGGCCAGCAAAGGAATTATTTGAATGTTTTGTTCCTAAATCAAATATCTAGCAGATTCAATATGCCCGACAGTTAGTGTTTAAACAGATCAATAAACATTTTTGACATCTCATTAAACAATTTGAAACATCTTTTACGTTTGTCTTTTAAATTCGCAGTTTTACTTAATGTAACGACAACAGTAAATTTAAACTTTGTTCGGAAGATGCTTACATCTTTTTACTTATACCACAGAAAACGGAATTTGGAGGGGTATATAGCACTAACCAAACGGATGATCTGAAGTCGGTTGCAGAAGTTTCTGACGCTATCTGTTTTTACATATTTCATAATACATGTATTGACATCATGGCATAATTTTCTTGTACATGTATCTCGATCCATTATATGTTTTGGACGCGAATTACTTGTAAGATATTTATTTGAACATAATGGTCATGTAAGCCAAGACATTTGACGGCTCTGTCCATAATTTATTGATGAGGGCAGGGTTATTTAAAAGCTTGTGACGTAAACGTTTTCCACACGATTCAAGTTTTTTACTTGAAACGTTAATCATCTCTTTAGCGTTAAGTTTAGATGTTCACGACATATTTTTTCAGTTACTTGTAGGAGACGACTAGGTATTAAATTCTTGAAATGCAAACTACTTTTGAATCGAGACTTAACTGTCTGTATCCATACATTCCCAGTTTTATTCATTTTTTGTGATGTGTTTTGAAAATTGATCTTGTTATTAACCTATGTTCTCTTTTTTTCTCTCTACTGTTTGGTCGTGTGCGGAGGCTTTGTTTTCTGAATGTGCCTATTCATTATAAGCACATTTTTTTATATAGTTAGTTCAGTATCAAGACTAGATTTCAATCGGCTTATTGTTTATCGGTTAGAAGGGGACAGGGTCGATCTCAACATTTTCAATCTATTGACATGAGACTTTAAACGCATGTTCATTATCATGTTTAGATTATCATGACACTGTTCATGTGACTCCAAATTTTTGTAACGTTAGGTCAGAAGTCAAGATATTGACTTGAAACCTTGGTGCACTGTTAAGTCTGGTTAAAAACTCCACTGAACTTTCTTACAACTCATATTGCTATTTTCCTTGTTTGTGTTGTATTTCTTAAATCGAACATATTTTTAAAAAAAGACATGATGTCATTCCTCTCTGTTTTCTGACTTTGTGTTCTGGTTGTGGTATTCGAACGACGAGAGTAGGTTTTTTTTCCAATATATGCGTACGTCAAATATTTGTTAACAATTAATCAAAGTGGATGAAAAGTGAACTTAATACCTACAAAAGTAAACAGTACACTTGATATTCCATCCAAACGATGCGGTTTTTATGAAAGTGGTCATTGAATTTTAATGGGTATTTTTAGACAAATAAAAATGATATAACCCAAACTAGGAATTGGACCAGTAGGCGACCGCGCCTAGCCAGGCAAATCCGATTAAGATACCGATTGAAAATTCCATAATAAAAAGGCGTGTGTTCCCATATAAAAAATCATTATTCCCTAAACGAGAAAACAATACGCGGAACTTAATTTAAGAGAATTTTGACAGGGGACCTGAGAATATATACAAATCCTGTGTATCACAGAAAACGGCAAAAGCACTTTGTTGTCTTTTGGTCACAAGCAAATACTAACACAATGTTCGATATTTGCAAGGTTTATACCTATTATATGTCTTCAAGCTACAGCCTATTTACCAGTCATGTTTATTCATAACAATTACATTACCTTAATCCATAACAATGATGCATATGTCTTTCTGTTTGTAATACGATATTAGATTGGTATTATCCTATAAAAAAGTTGTCATAGAACATTGGAGTAATGGACTGTTAACTACAAAAATGGTTACATAGATTGTTCATTTCGTCTATTTGTGTGCGAGGAATGGTTAAGCTAAAGCATTGGCTGGAACAATATTTTATAGCTTACCCTTAGGCTAGATATTTGAGTCGGTTGATTAAACAATACGTACCTGTGATTCCTAATTGTACCATTCATCAAATAAGGTTGACTTATCATGTGTTCTCTTTTCTGTCGGTCAACATTTACTGAAACAAACTTCAATCTCAACACGACAAAAACAAAACATATCTTCAACGTGAACAACATGCTCAGTTTAAACGATTTATTGCAAAACTGATTTATGTAAATGCAGTATTTGCTTTTGTTTTCCAAATGACACATATTTCTCGTGCTCCATACACATTCAATTTATGTTCAGATAAGAATAAAATCATTTAAGCTATGTGTTATTTTCTTGCCCAAACAAATATAGATAAAAGGACATAATTACAGACACTCGTTACGTTTAAGCCAACAAATTCTGAGGAAAAAACCAGGAATCTTTAATATCAGATTTTTAACCGCTCTACAGAGTACATACCTTTATACAATTATTCAAAACTTGTTAACTAAATTTATTTATTTATTAAATGCATTTAAGTTATCGTGAGCTCGACAGTAAGAACTGTATGCAAAATGTCCACCAAACAGTAAATTTTATATCGTGCATAACGAATATTGCAATACTTTATTTCAGCATTTGAAATGCTCAGATATTGCTTTGGAATTTCTCAAGAATCGAGAAATGCGCAGGTGAGAGAAACGAATACAGAGAAAAACGAGACGAAAAAGAACAGAAAAAGTCAGCAGAAGAGAAAGACCAGAACGTCACCCTACAATCGTCCACAAAAACGTGTATAAAAAGATATATCGTTCAAATTACCACAACTTGCATATAATATATCAATCTTTAAAGTAAATGTTTTATTTAAAACATTGAATTCATAAATATATTTATTTTAGTTTGGTGTAGACATTTGTAAAACATATTATTGTAGAGCAAGTTTTAATGTCTGCCGGTAAGGAATTCCACAATTCAGTTGCGGACGGTACAAGCGATTTTGCAATTACGCGGGTTCTCCTCGCAAAAGAACTGAAGTTATCGATGTTTCTCAAGTTATAGGGACTGACATGTCTTACTAAATGGGGAAATATTTTAGAACATTTTTCTAGAAGCGAGCCCTGATTAAGTTTGAACATTAAACAAAGTCTGTGTATTTATCTTCGAGTGACATCCAACCAATTTCGTGAATAAAATAATTATTTGAGACAGACCTTGTTTTGTGATACGAGAACCTGTTGGGGCAAGTGTGAGGTTGGTGCACTCTAGAACCTGGCTTAAACCCCCAGTGGCGATTTGATTTGCCACTGACCTTTCCAAGGCGGTAACCCCTCGGGTTCTCTTTTTTTAAAATTGTTTGTGGCGTCCTTTTTGAAACTGATCATATTATTAACCATGCTCTCTCTCCCTCTTCTTCTTGACTGTGCGGGGAGGATGGCCAGGAAGTTAGCAGTGCAGCAGTAACAGCAGTAACACTGCAGTAACACTGCTGGCAGTAACAGCAGTAACACTGCTGTAACACTGCTGGCAGTAACAGCAGTAACACTGCTGTAACACTGCTGGCAGTAACAGCAGTAACACTGCAGTAACACTGCTGGCAGTAACAGCAGTAACACTGCAGTAACACTGCTGGCAGTAACAGCAGTAACACTGCTGTAACACTGCTGGCAGTAACAGCAGTAATACTGCTGGGACTAACAGCAGTAATACAACAGCAGTAATACTGCTGGCAGTAACAGCAGTATTAACACTAACACCAGTAACACTGCCGGCAGTTACATCAGTAACACTTCTTGAGGAACAGCAGTAATACAAGTGATACTGCTGGTAGTAACAACACTGCTGTTGGTATACTGATGACACCAACAACTGTTAGCAAAAGCACATGTATCAGAACATATACATTTGAAATTTGAACCAGGAAAATCTTCAACCATGCTAGCATTATCACTGCTGACAGTCATATGCATTTCAAAAGTATCCACATTCAGAAAACACAGCCTCATACAGCTGTAAAGAATACAGGAAATGAGAACGAGTTTATATTATGATTAATTTCAAATCACGGTTCATTAAAAAAATGATGATAATCCGAGGTTTCACTACCGTAGTAACTGTTTGCGGTAACGTCAGAAACAATATTATAATTGCTGCCAGTAACAGAATCAACAGCGAGTATACTGCTTGTAGTAATAGGGGTTAGAACAGTAATACTTCTGGCAGAAGATTTCGTTATAGCAGTCATAATCCCAACAGTAACAGCAGTAACTTCACTACAATGCCACAAGTATTACTTTATTGTAGTTTCAGCATAAAGATAAAATTTACTGATTATGTATGAGCAATAGCAATGCAGCAGTCAGCAATAAAAGTAGAAGCACTTAAGGCAGCTGCAGTATTATTACTGCTAGCAGTAGCATAAATAAGAGCAAAGAAGCTGCTAATAGTAGGATGACACTTATGGGAATTAGTAAAAAAAAGTACATCTGACTGTTACATCAGTATTGCGGCGTGAAAAGCAAGATAATCTTTCCTTATTGTTATCCTCTGTTCCTTATTGTTATCCTCTGTTTAGAAACAACCACTGACGATTCCACTTAGGGCGCCACTATAATATCTTACTAATGTTAAAAAAAGTGAAATGTGCATATCAGGAATCGAAACATACAGAGGACACAGCCTCCCCACACAGTCAAGAAGAAGAGAAAGAGAGAGAAAGAGATCATGTTTAATAAAATGATCAGTTTCAAAACTGACACCACAAACAATTAAAAAAAATTGAGAACCCGAGGGGTTACCGCCTTGGAACGGTCAGTGGCAAAACAATTTGCCACGGGCGGGGGGGGGGGTTGGGTTAAACCAGGTTCTAGGGTGCACCAACCTCACACTTGCACCTAAAAAGCGTGTAGCTAAATATACATTCGCGCAGTTTTACTTCTGGATGAGGTTTAAAACGGTAAAATATTTGTTGTTTTTTTTTGCTAAGAATAACTTGTAGAATTCCTGATTTATAATCGTAGGATAAACCACGATCACCAGTAGTAAAGGCTTGGGTGATATTGTGTATTTTAGCAGGATTTTGCGGTATGCGGTAATTGTGGGATATAAAACTGAGATATAACATGGATGGAGTTCTCTGTTATAATTTATCTTACAATGTTCACACTTCTGCAGACGTTTTAATGTCTGAATTGTATAATATAGCTTATTTTCTATTCTTTGTACAGGCATAATTGCACACATATACACGAAGATTAAGTAGAAAAATAAAATGGTTTGGGCATAAAGTGCTTACAACATGTGCCCTTCCCTTAATTGTTTAATGATATGAAATGGATGCAATTGATGTTTATGATATGCGATATGATATGTGAAATAATTTATTTGTAATAAATGGACTTTAAATACATTATATGAAAAGAACCAATGACACGGTAACAGCTACTTTACAGATGTACTTAAAGGATAATGCAAGTTCGTAATTATTGATAAACCTTTATCAAGCCTTTTTTTTTATTCGACCACATGTAGACTCACAATAATTATTTAGACCTCTTTTCAACAACAGCAACTTAATTTTGTCATATTTGCTTTGCGGTATTTTATGGTAATTTTGATGGAATTAGAACACCAGCTTTAATGCATACTACAACGATGTTATTTGCGGTTCCACGCTAATAAAGTTCAATGTTTTTATGAAGTGTAAGTCTCAGTTGTCTCTTTTTTATTGTTGCATTGTACCCACAAAGTTAAATAACACGATCACTAACACCAAATATGTACTGCGTGTGAATTCAGTAGGATTGGTGCAAATCAATAAAGAAACATACCGTTATATAACTCATAGACGTCTAAAATTACTGAACATCTAGTAAATATTAATTTGTAGGTACTATGGAACAATAAAGTACAGAAGAGACAATTAACCTACACTTCCATTAGTCCGAATATATATAATTACTAACAGAACTAAGCAATGACATGTTTATAGTATGCATAAAACCAGGATCTAACCGGACACGGACGTGCACTACATTAAACTAAAGCAATACTATTATAACAACAACGACAGTATAAAATTTACGTCAAAACTGTTCTATAATTCAAAAGATATTACTTGAAATAAAAGAAATTATTAACCCGTTACGTTTGGAGTATATCAAGAGACACAGTGTAACATAATAAATCAATAAACGTGTTTAATAACCAACTGTTTCCTTATTACATTCAGCAGTAAAGCTTGCTGACATACGTACAGAAACCATGGAAATTTACCAAGTCAACATCGTGAATAGATTCAATAGCATATAGGCTGGATCATCTGGATACCTGTAAATAATGTTTGTTGCCGACGACAACAATGGGAAACAGATTGGCTACTATTAAAGTTTAATAGTGCCTTTCCCACTCTTCATATTGGCAATGCCTCAGTGTGCTTGAAATGTCCAAGGGATGCGTTGAAATGCAACGTAATAATGGTACCCAAATACCACAGTTTAATGAACCTTAATAATTATAGTCCTGCTTTTCCAAGAAATGATCAACAGAACTTTGTAAAAGTTTCTTAACATTTTCCCGATTATACCGTAAATGAGACCTTAAATTCATAATCTCACGTTCAGCAATAAAACTTAATGAAATAGACAAAGGCAGATTTTTCTTATTCTCTACGTTGAAATTGCAAATAAGTCTAATGCCACCTGGGATAAACAGTCGGCGTCAGTAAAACAGCTTCTTTCGCCGACGAACAGTCGGTCAGGACACGTAAGATTTCAGAAGAGAAGTATTTTTACACGGACACTAACGCTGCCAGCTCCGCCCCTGACACGTTGTGCAAAGAAACTTTCCGACCAATTTTAGGATATGACAATCCCCTCTCAACCACAAGTGACCGCTTCTCGATCCAAGCGGTGGTCGAATGTCAGTAACTAGCAGTAAAAACATATCAAATTGCTTTAAAATGATGCCATGCTTTTTTTTCTATGAAAATTTCACGTTAAATACACATAGAGCATTAGAACTATGTGATTTAACAAGCGCAGATATTCATTCTTGTCCTTGCTAACATTGTTAATAGGTCCAACGCCATCTTGATTTAACAGTCGGTGACGTTGAAACAGTTTCCGTTGCCGACGGCAAGCCTTTCAGGCAATGCCACCCTTCAACAGAGTCGTATTTTTACACCGACACTAACGCTGCCAGCTCTGCACCTGACTCGTTGTGCAAAAAAACGTTCCGACTAATTTTAGTATATGACTATCCCCTTTCAACCACAAGTTACCGCTTCTCGATCCAAGCTGTCGTCGAATGGCAGTAAGCAGCAGTAAAAACATATGAAATTGCTTTGATGCCATGCTTTTTTTTCTATGAAAATTTCACGTTATATACACATTAGGCATTAGAACTTTGTGATTTAACAAGTGCAGATATTCATTATTTTCCTTGCTAATATTGTTAATAAGTCCAACGCCATCTGGATTTAACAGTCGGCAAAGGTGAAGAAGCTTCCGTTGCCGACGGCAAGCCTTTCAGGCAATGCCACCCTTCAACAGAGTCGTATTTTTACACCGACACTAACGCTGCCAGCTCCGCACCTGACACCTTGGGCAAAAAAACATTCCGACTAATTTAAGGATATGACTATCCCCTCTCAACCACAAGTTACCGCTTCTCGATCCAAGCTGTCGTCGAATGGCAGTAACCAGCAGTAAAAACATATCAAATTGCTTTGACGCCATGCTTTTTTTCTATGAAAATTTCACGTTATATACACATTAGGCATTAGAACTTTGTGATTTAACAAGTGCAGATATTCATCATTTTCCTTGCTAATATTGTTAATAGGTCCAACACCATTTGGGTTTAACAGTCGGTGAAGGTGAAGAAGCTTCCGTTGCCGACGGCAAGCCTTTCAGGCAATGCCACCCTTCAACAGAGTCGTATTTTTACACCGACACTAACGCTGCCAGCTCCGCACCTGACTCGTTGTGCACAAAAACATTCCGACTAATTTTAGGATATGACTATCCCCTCTCAACCACAAGTTACCGCTTGTCGATCCAAGCTGTGGTCGAATGGCAGTAACCAGCAGTAAAAACATATCAAATTGCTTTGACGCCATGCTTTTTTTCTATGAAAATTTCACGTTATATACACATTAGGCATTAGAACTTTGTGATTTAACAAGTGCAGATATTCATCATTTTCCTTGCTAATATTGTTAATAGGTCCAATGCCATTTGGGTTTAACAGTCGGTGAAGGTGAATAAGCTTCCGTTGCCGACGGCAAGCCTTTCAGGCAATGCCACCCTTCAACAGAGTCGTATTTTTACACCGACACTAACGTTGCCAGCTCCGCACCTGACTCGTTGTGCAAAAAAACATTCCGACTAATTTTAGGATATGACTATCCCCTCTCAACCACAAGTTACCGCTTGTCGATCCAAGCTGTGGTCGAATGGCAGTAACCAGCAGTAAAAACATATCAAATTGCTTTGACGCCATGCTTTTTTTCTATGAAAATTTCACGTTATATACACATTAGGCATTAGAACTTTGTAATTAAATAAGCGCAGATATTCATTCTTTTCCTAGCTAACATTGTAAATAGGTCCAATGCCATTTGGGTTTAATAGTCGGTGAAGTTGAAACAGTTTCCGTTGCCGACGGCAAGCCTTTCAGGCAATGCCACCCTTCAACAGAGTCGTATTTTTACACCTACACTAACGTTGCCAGCTCCGCACCTGACTCGTTGTGCAAAAAAACATTCCGACTAATTTTAGGATATGACTATCCCCTCTCAACCACAAGTTACCGCTTGTCGATCCAAGCTGTGGTCGAATGGCAGTAACCAGCAGTAAAAACATATCAAATTGCTTTGACGCCATGCTTTTTTTCTATGAAAATTTCACGTTATATACACATTAGGCATTAGAACTTTGTGATTTAACAAGTGCAGATATTCATCATTTTCCTTGCTAATATTGTTAATAGGTCCAACACCATCTGGGTTTAACAGTCGGTGAAGGTGAATAAGCTTCCGTTGCCGACGGCAAGCCTTTCAGGCAACGCCACCCTTCAACAGAGTCGTATTTTTACACCGACACTAACGCTGCCAGCTCCGCACCTGACACATTGGGCAAAAAAACATTCCGACCAATTTTAGGATATGACTATCCCCTCTCAACCACAAGTTACCGCTTGTCGATCCAAGCTGTGGTCGAATGGCAGTAACCAGCAGTAAAAACATATCAAATTGCTTTGACGCCATGCTTTTTTTCTATGAAAATTTCACGTTATATACACATTCAGCATTAGAACTTTGTAATTAAATAAGCGCAGATATTCATTCTTTTCCTAGCTAACATTGTAAATAGGTCCAATGCCATTTGGGTTTAATAGTCGGTGAAGTTGAAACAGTTTCCGTTGCCGACGGCAAGCCTTTCAGGCAATGCCACCCTTCAACACAGTCTTTTTTACACCGACACTAACGCCGCCAGCTCCGCCCCTGTGTCTTTGTGCAAAAAAACAGTCCGAGCAATTTTAGGATATGACTATCCCCTCTCAACCACAAGTTACCGCTTCTCGATCCAAGCTGTGGTCGAATGGCAGTAACCAGCAGTAAAAACATATCAAATTGCTTTGACGCCATGCTTTTTTTCTATGAAAATTTCACGTTATATACACATTAGGCATTAGAACTTTGTGATTTAACAAGTGCAGATATTCATTATTTTCCTTGCTAATATTGTTAATAGGTCCAATGCCATCTGGGTTTAACAGTCGGTGAAGGTGAATAAGCTTCCGTTGCCGACGGCAAGCCTTTCAGGCAATGCCACCCTTCAACAGATTCGTATTTTTACACCGACACTAACGCTGCCAGCTACGCACCTGACACCTTGGGCAAAAAAACATTCCGACCAATTTTAGGATATGAATATCCCCTCTCAACCACAAGTTACCGCTTCTCGATCCAAGCTGTCGTCGAATGGCAGTAACCAGCAGTAAAAACACATGAAATTGCTTTGATGCCATGCTTTTTTTCTATGAAAATTTCTGAAAGGCTTACCGTCGGCAACGGAAACTGTTTCAACTTCAACCGACCATTAAACCCAGATGGCGTTGGACCTATTAACAATGTTAGCAAGGAAAACAGTGAATATCTGCGCTTGTTTAATCACAAAGTTCTAATGCTGAATGTGTATATAACGCGAAATTTTCATGGAAAAAAAGGATGGCACCAAAGCAATTTTATATGTTTTTACTGCTGATTACTGCCATTCGAGCACAGCTTGGATCGACAAGCGGTAACTTGTGGTTGAGAGGGGATAGTCATATCCTAAAATTAGTCGGAATGTTTTTTTGCACAACGAGTCAGGAGCGGAGCTGGCAACGTTAGATTAGGTGTAAAAATACGACTCTGTTGAAGGGTGGCATTGCCTGAAAGGCTTGCCGTCGGCAACGGAAACTGTTTCAACTTCACCGACTGTTAAACCCAAATGGCATTGGACCTATTAACAATGTTAGCTAGGAAAAGAATGAATATCTGCGCTTATTTAATTACAAAGTTCTAATGCTGAATATGTATATAACGTGAAATTTTCATAGAAAAAAAGCATGGCATCAAAGCAATTTGATATGTTTTTACTGCTGGTTACTGCCATTCGACGACAGCTGGGATCGAGAAGCGGTAACTTGTGGTTGAGAGGGGATAGTCATATCCTAAAATTGGTCGGAATGTTTTTTTGCACAAGGTGTCAGGTGCGGAGCTGGCAGCGTTAGTGTCGGTGTAAAAATACGACTCTGTTGAAGGGTGGCATTGCCTGAAAGGCTTGCCGTCGGCAACGGAAGCTTATTCACCTTCGCCGACTGTTAAACCCAAATGGTGTTGGACCTATTAACAATATTAGCAAGGAAAATAATGAATTATCTGCACTTGTTAAATCACAAAGTTCTAATGCCTAATGTGTATATAACGTGAAATTTTCATAGAAAAAAAGCATGGCGTCAAAGCAATTTGATATGTTTTTACTGCTGGTTACTGCCATTCGACCACAGCTTGGATCGACAAGCGGTAACTTGTGGTTGAGAGGGGATAGTCATATCCTAAAATTAGTCGGAATGTTTTTTTGCCCAAGGTGTCAGGTGCGGAGCTGGCAGCGTTAGTGTCGGTGTAAAAATACGACTCTGTTGAAGGGTGGCGTTGCCTGAAAGGCTTGCCGTCGGCAACGGAAGCTTATTCACCTTCACCGACTGTTAAACCCAGATGGTGTTGGACCTATTAACAATATTAGCAAGGAAAATGATGAATATCTGCACTTGTTAAATCACAAAGTTCTAATGCCTAATGTGTATATAACGTGAAATTTTCATAGAAAAAAAGCATGGCGTCAAAGCAATTTGATATGTTTTTACTGCTGGTTACTGCCATTCGACCACAGCTTGGATCGACAAGCGGTAACTTGTGGTTGAGAGGGGATAGTCATATCCTAAAATTAGTCGGAATGTTTTTTTGCACAACGAGTCAGGTGCGGAGCTGGCAACGTTAGTGTAGGTGTAAAAATACGACTCTGTTGAAGGGTGGCATTGCCTGAAAGGCTTGCCGTCGGCAACGGAAACTGTTTCAACTTCACCGACTATTAAACCCAAATGGCATTGGACCTATTTACAATGTTAGCTAGGAAAAGAATGAATATCTGCGCTTATTTAATTACAAAGTTCTAATGCTGAAGGTGTATATAACGTGAAATTTTCATAGAAAAAAAGCATGGCATCAAAGCAATTTGATATGTTTTTACTGCTGGTTACTGCCATTCGACGACAGCTGGGATCGACAAGCGGTAACTTGTGGTTGAGAGGGGATAGTCATATCCTAAAATTAGTCCTAACGTTTTTGTGCACAACGAGTCAGGTGCGGAGCTGGCAGCGTTAGTGTCGGTGTAAAAATACGACTCTGTTGAAGGGTGGCATTGCCTGAAAGGCTTGCCGTCGGCAACGGAAGCTTCTTCACCTTCACCGACTGTTAAACCCAGATGGTGTTGGACCTATTAACAATATTAGCAAGGAAAATAATGATTATCTGCACTTGTTAAATCACAAAGTTCTAATGCCTAATGTGTATATAACGTGAAATTTTCATAGAAAAAAAGCATGGCGTCAAAGCAATTTGATATGTTTTTACTGCTGGTTACTGCCATTCGACCACAGCTTGGATCGACAAGCGGTAACTTGTGGTTGAGAGGGGATAGTCATATCCTAAAATTAGTCGGAATGTTTTTTTGCACAACGAGTCAGGTGCGGAGCTGGCAACGTTAGTGTAGGTGTAAAAATACGACTCTGTTGAAGGGTGGCATTGCCTGAAAGGCTTGCCGTCGGCAACGGAAACTGTTTCAACTTCACCGACTATTAAACCCAAATGGCATTGGACCTATTTACAATGTTAGCTAGGAAAAGAATGAATATCTGCGCTTATTTAATTACAAAGTTCTAATGCTGAATGTGTATATAACGTGAAATTTTCATAGAAAAAAAGCATGGCATCAAAGCAATTTGATATGTTTTTACTGCTGGTTACTGCCATTCGACGACAGCTGGGATCGAGAAGCGGTAACTTGTGGTTGAGAGGGGATAGTCATATACTAAAATTAGTCCTAACGTTTTTGTGCACAACGAGTCAGGTGCGGAGCTGGCAGCGTTAGTGTCGGTGTAAAAATACGACTCTGTTGAAGGGTGGCATTGCCTGAAAGGCTTGCCGTCGGCAACGGAAGCTTCTTCACCTTCGCCGACTGTTAAACCCAAATGGTGTTGGACCTATTAACAATATTAGCAAGGAAAATAATGATTATCTGCACTTTTTAAATCACAAAGTTCTAATGCCTAATGTGTATATAACGTGAAATTTTCATAGAAAAAAAGCATGGCATCAATGCAATTTCATATGTTTTTACTGCTAGTTACTGCCATTCGACGACAGCTTGGATCGAGAAGCGGTAACTTGTGGTTGAGAGGGGATAGTCATATCCTTAAATTAGTCGGAATGTTTTTTTGCCCAAGGTGTCAGGTGCGGAGCTGGCAGCGTTAGTGTCGGTGTAAAAATACGACTCTGTTGAAGGGTGGCATTGCCTGAAAGGCTTGCCGTCGGCAACGGAAGCTTCTTCACCTTTGCCGACTGTTAAATCCAGATGGCGTTGGACTTATTAACAATATTAGCAAGGAAAATAATGAATATCTGCACTTGTTAAATCACAAAGTTCTAATGCCTAATGTGTATATAACGTGAAATTTTCATAGAAAAAAAAGCATGGCATCAAAGCAATTTCATATGTTTTTACTGCTGCTTACTGCCATTCGACGACAGCTTGGATCGAGAAGCGGTAACTTGTGGTTGAAAGGGGATAGTCATATACTAAAATTAGTCGGAACGTTTTTTTGCACAACGAGTCAGGTGCAGAGCTGGCAGCGTTAGTGTCGGTGTAAAAATACGACTCTGTTGAAGGGTGGCATTGCCTGAAAGGCTTGCCGTCGGCAACGGAAACTGTTTCAACGTCACCGACTGTTAAATCAAGATGGCGTTGGACCTATTAACAATGTTAGCAAGGACAAGAATGAATATCTGCGCTTGTTAAATCACATAGTTCTAATGCTCTATGTGTATTTAACGTGAAATTTTCATAGAAAAAAAAGCATGGCATCATTTTAAAGCAATTTGATATGTTTTTACTGCTAGTTACTGACATTCGACCACCGCTTGGATCGAGAAGCGGTCACTTGTGGTTGAGAGGGGATTGTCATATCCTAAAATTGGTCGGAAAGTTTCTTTGCACAACGAGTCAGGGGCGGAGCTGGCAGCGTTAGTGTCCGTGTAAAAATACTTCTCTTCTGAAATCTTACGTGTCCTGACCGACTGTTCGTCGGCGAAAGAAGCTGTTTTACTGACGCCGACTGTTTATCCCAGGTGGCATTAGACTTATTTGCAATTTCAACGTAGAGAATAAGAAAAATCTGCCTTTGTCTATTTCATTAAGTTTTATTGCTGAACGTGAGATTATGAATTTAAGGTCTCATTTACGGTATAATCGGGAAAATGTTAAGAAACTTTTACAAAGTTCTGTTGATCATTTCTTGGAAAAGCAGGACTATAATTATTAAGGTTCATTAAACTGTGGTATTTGGGTACCATTATTACGTTGCATTTCAACGCATCCCTTGGACATTTCAAGCACACTGAGGCATTGCCAATATGAAGAGTGGGAAAGGCACTATTAAACTTTAATAGTAGCCAATCTGTTTCCCATTGTTGTCGTCGGCAACAAACATTATTTACAGGTATCCAGATGATCCAGCCTATATGCTATTGAATCTATTCACGATGTTGACTTGGTAAATTTCCATGGTTTCTGTACGTATGTCAGCAAGCTTTACTGCTGAATGTAATAAGGAAACAGTTGGTTATTAAACACGTTTATTGATTTATTATGTTACACTGTGTCTCTTGATATACTCCAAACGTAACGGGTTAATAATTTCTTTTATTTCAAGTAATATCTTTTGAATTATAGAACAGTTTTGACGTAAATTTTATACTGTCGTTGTTGTTATAATAGTATTGCTTTAGTTTAATGTAGTGCACGTCCGTGTCCGGTTAGATCCTGGTTTTATGCATACTATAAACATGTCATTGCTTAGTTCTGTTAGTAATTATATATATTCGGACTAATGGAAGTGTAGGTTAATTGTCTCTTCTGTACTTTATTGTTCCATAGTACCTACAAATTAATATTTACTAGATGTTCAGTAATTTTAGACGTCTATGAGTTATATAACGGTATGTTTCTTTATTGATTTGCACCAATCCTACTGAATTCACACGCAGTACATATTTGGTGTTAGTGATCGTGTTATTTAACTTTGTGGGTACAATGCAACAATAAAAAAGAGACAACTGAGACTTACACTTCATAAAAACATTGAACTTTATTAGCGTGGAACCGCAAATAACATCGTTGTAGTATGCATTAAAGCTGGTGTTCTAATTCCATCAAAATTACCATAAAATACCGCAAAGCAAATATGACAAAATTAAGTTGCTGTTGTTGAAAAGAGGTCTAAATAATTATTGTGAGTCTACATGTGGTCGAATAAAATAAAAAGGCTTGATAAAGGTTTATCAATAATTACGAACTTGCATTATCCTTTAAGTACATCTGTAAAGTAGCTGTTACCATGTCATTGGTTCTTTTCATATAATGTATTTAAAGTCCATTTATTACAAATAAATTATTTCACATATCATATCGCATATCATAAACATCAATTGCATCCATTTCATATCATTAAACAATTAAGGGAAGGGCACATGTTGTAAGCACTTTATGCCCAAACCATTTTATTTTTCTACTTAATCTTCGTGTATATGTGTGCAATTATGCCTGTACAAAGAATAGAAAATAAGCTATATTATACAATTCAGACATTAAAACGTCTGCAGAAGTGTGAACATTGTAAGATAAATTATAACAGAGAACTCCATCCATGTTATATCTCAGTTTTATATCCCACAATCACCGCATACCGCAAAATCCTGCTAAAATACACAATATCACCCAAGCCTTTACTACTGGTGATCGTGGTTTATCCTACGATTATAAATCAGGAATTCTACAAGTTCTTCTTAGCAAAAAAAAAAACAACAACAAATATTTTACCGTTTTAAACCTCATCCAGAAGTAAAACTGCGCGAATGTATATTTAGCTACACGCTTTTTAGGTGCAAGTGTGAGGTTGGTGCACCCTAGAACCTGGTTTAACCCAACCCCCCCCCCCGCCCGTGGCAAATTGTTTTGCCACTGACCGTTCCAAGGCGGTAACCCCTCGGGTTCTCAATTTTTTTTAATTGTTTGTGGTGTCAGTTTTGAAACTGATCATTTTATTAAACATGATCTCTTTCTCTCTCTTTCTCTTCTTCTTGACTGTGTGGGGAGGCTGTGTCCTCTGTATGTTTCGATTCCTGATATGCACATTTCACTTTTTTTAACATTAGTAAGATATTATAGTGGCGCCCTAAGTGGAATCGTCAGTGGTTGTTTCTAAACAGAGGATAACAATAAGGAAAGATTATCTTGCTTTTCACGCCGCAATACTGATGTAACAGTCAGATGTACTTTTTTTTACTAATTCCCATAAGTGTCATCCTACTATTAGCAGCTTCTTTGCTCTTATTTATGCTACTGCTAGCAGTAATAATACTGCAGCTGCCTTAAGTGCTTCTACTTTTATTGCTGACTGCTGCATTGCTATTGCTCATACATAATCAGTAAATTTTATCTTTATGCTGAAACTACAATAAAGTAATACTTGTGGCATTGTAGTGAAGTTACTGCTGTTACTGTTGGGATTATGACTGCTATAACGAAATCTTCTGCCAGAAGTATTACTGTTCTAACCCCTATTACTACAAGCAGTATACTCGCTGTTGATTCTGTTACTGGCAGCAATTATAATATTGTTTCTGACGTTACCGCAAACAGTTACTACGGTAGTGAAACCTCGGATTATCATCATTTTTTTAATGAACCGTGATTTGAAATTAATCATAATATAAACTCGTTCTCATTTCCTGTATTCTTTACAGCTGTATGAGGCTGTGTTTTCTGAATGTGGATACTTTTGAAATGCATATGACTGTCAGCAGTGATAATGCTAGCATGGTTGAAGATTTTCCTGGTTCAAATTTCAAATGTATATGTTCTGATACATGTGCTTTTGCTAACAGTTGTTGGTGTCATCAGTATACCAACAGCAGTGTTGTTACTACCAGCAGTATCACTTGTATTACTGCTGTTCCTCAAGAAGTGTTACTGATGTAACTGCCGGCAGTGTTACTGGTGTTAGTGTTAATACTGCTGTTACTGCCAGCAGTATTACTGCTGTTGTATTACTGCTGTTAGTCCCAGCAGTATTACTGCTGTTACTGCCAGCAGTGTTACAGCAGTGTTACTGCTGTTACTGCCAGCAGTGTTACTGCAGTGTTACTGCTGTTACTGCCAGCAGTGTTACTGCAGTGTTACTGCTGTTACTGCCAGCAGTGTTACAGCAGTGTTACTGCTGTTACTGCCAGCAGTGTTACAGCAGTGTTACTGCTGTTACTGCCAGCAGTGTTACTGCAGTGTTACTGCTGTTACTGCCAGCAGTGTTACTGCAGTGTTACTGCTGTTACTGCTGCACTGCTAACTTCCTGGCCATGCGGGGAGGCTGTTTTTTATGTGTGTGGAAATTCCTGATATGCATATTTCACTTTTTTGTTAGACAAGTTACGATTCTAGTGACTTCGTACTGTATTCTTTCTAATTTATATTTTGCCGAATTCTGACCACCCGTCCCTTACAGCAGAAACATGCTCTGTAAAAGGATTTAAGTATTAAATGTACATTTGATTTAAAGCGTTTCGTTTCATTTTGAATTTAAGGGCTCGCATAAAACCTAAATCTTTTGAACAAGAAGTAATAATAATGTTGATGAGTTCATGCCATTTGACGTCATCGCTTAAGGTAACGCCTATTTATTAGACGTGCTTATGGTAGTGAGTAAAGTTTAACTCAGCAATGTCGAACATTAGTTTGGATGGAACTCCTGTTTTTCAATTTGCTATGAATAACACCTCCGTTTTATCTGGGTTGAATTTAACCAACCATTGTTTAGACCAAGCTTATATACCATGGAAATCGTGATTCAAAAATCCTACTTCATCTGCGACGTTAGACCTTGTTTAAGCAATGGATCTGTCGTCAGCAAATAAACTGGCAATACTTAATAAATTATCGACAACGTTAACTAAAAAGAAAAGAGGACCTAGTATAAAGCCTTGAGGACACCCCGCGTTGATTGCAACTTAGCAACTGACCATTTATGCCACTTTGGCGCAGTTTAAACATTAAGCGTTTGTGCCAAACGCTGTCAAAGACCTTTGATATATTGCAGTAAATAAAAGCGGCAACTAATCTATTGTCTAGAGAGTAACAATTTGGTTATATAACTCAAATTGTTGATCAACATGTGAGTGTTTGGGTCCAAAGCCGCTTTAGTTTTTATAAAGTAATACTTTACTTAAAGAAATTAGAAACGCAACTTCTTTATACACAAACAATGTTTCTTGATAAAAGAGGTTGCGTTTTTAATTAAGTTTACTATATTACATGTACTTGAAGAAATTAGAAACGCGACTTCTTTGAACTTGAAATGTATTTCTTGTTTAAAGAAGTTGCGTTTCTAATTTCTTTCAGTACAAGTTGTTGAAGTTCAAGAGTTGTATAAATGTTTGTACAGAGCACGTTCTATTACTTTTTTCAACGCACTTTAAGAGGGATATTGGACGATAGTTAGAAAAACTGCTTTCTACTTTTTTAAAGTGGAATTACATTATTTTTTTCATAAATAAAAGAATATACTAAGTTGTGTTGATATATTGAACAAAATACATAGCGGTGTGCACATATTAAGATGTACACGTTTCTTTTAACGTTTCATTACTAACTCCATCCTCGCCGTCAGCGTTTTTTGTTCGAATATATGATAATATGTCACAAGTTTCTGACTCAGATAGAAAGGGACGAAACAATTTTAGGAGTAAATTCATCAGGGTTTGCTTATTGACCGGTAAATTGAGTATTGACCTGGCCGGTGGTCAATACTGGTCAATAGTGGTCATTACTGGTCATTAGTGGTCGTTCCTGGTCAATTCTGGTCATTACTGGTCAATTCAATTTTATTCACAATCAAACTTTCCAAAATGTTCTTAGAATCATTTAAAATCCTCAAGGCTCTAACAATAGCCCCTGAAGGGCCTAAATGGTACTTCATTTATCACGGTTTATTATTTGATAATCTTTAAATGAACACAACTTCTTAATTGGTATGTTCCTATGTTCAATAAGCAACACAAGTGTATTTCCCGCCAGTTAAGCAAAGCGCATTTGGTGGAAAATCATTTCCTTTGAATGGATAAAATTTTTTGAATGTACCAATCAAAAGTTGTTTTGTTCATTGGTTTACTGTACACGTTCTTATGTGTATTGTTTGAAAATATATGGTCATTCCGCTTTGGGCATTCGACGCTTACAGACTCATTTTCTTCAGTACGTGCAAATTTTAAGGTATACTGTATATCAACAGCATGACATATAGGCATTTATGATAAGTAACAGACTGATATCAATAAAATTAATGTAGTATGCTAAAAGTTTAAAGTTATATAATGTTTGTTACCGGTATGTTTTATTTAATTTATCTATTGGATTCGTTGAAGAACATACTGTTAGCCCAAGTGCTCAGTACAATATATATACTCAACAAAATTAAAAAGTATCCACTTTCCTATCTTAAATTTTGTAAAATTTGAAAACGAAAACTGAGAAATCTGTATGTGGAAAACTTTGCATTTCTGTTATCATTGCAAAGAGAAAAGGATTTCTTGAAAATCTGCAGCCACAAAATTGTTATCTTTCCCTTTGTTGTAATGAGGGTTCCAGGAAAAGTCAGTGATTCTTTGAAGTATTCACATTGGTTTGAATTAAATCAATCTTTCCACCTCTTGTTATCAATAAAATCATAAAACATTCATCAATGAAACAAGTAGTCCTCGATAAACTACGCTAGAAAGTCCAACCATTTCCAATTACCTACCTTTAAATTGAATATGTAGTGTTTTGTTATCCATTATTAATTGTTATTCGACTTGCCGTTGCTTAGGTCTTGGTGTGGAAGATTATGTTTATGAACGATAGAAATTGAAAACAACTGAGATTAACCAATTGAACACCATTCAAAGCGTTCCTGATTAAATGAAAATATGTTAATGAGAATATAAGCATAAAAAGTGGATACTTTTTTTTTGTTCAGTATACATATTATGAAACAGTATGACTTGGTTGTTTACTTGTGCAAGGATCTGTGAGGTAAAAGGAAGTGTAATCACCACTCAGTCTCCTGACCTTCCATTGTCAGACATAAGTGTCAATTGGCAAGTGTATAACACCTACTTTACGGTTATTGGATAATCCTTAAATAAACACATAGGCATCTTAATTACATGTTAAGAAGTGTGACACAACACCCCTCCATCCCCAGACCATTTTTTGTCTTACACAAGTGTTAGTTGGCAAGAGTTTAACACCTACTGGTGGTGCAAATTACCTATGCTTAAAATAAAAAAAATCAAGTTACTGAATCGTTCTATGTTGAAAGTTGATAAAACACTAAATTAAAAGAATTCTTAACTTGTCTAAAAACTCACCAGAATGCAGCCAAAAGACCCTGTTTTGGGATTTTATTCTCTCATTTATGAGGGAAATAAGACCATTTCTAAGTGCAAATCATGTTCAAGTGAAGTTAGTTCTAAAGTAACTTGAATAGAAATCAAATAAAAGTTAAATGGTTTGTTTTCTTACTTTATTTTATGAAAAGTTTGAAAGTTTAATTGACCATTATTGACCAGTATTAACCACTTGGGGAGTATTGACCGGGGCGGTTTTAACCGGTTAAAACGGCCGGTTTAAACCAGGGGCGGTCGATTGGTTTCAACCCTGAAATTCATGTTGATTTGCACATAAATTGTCAATATTTGAGATTGATTCAAAATAGCCATTTAAAGTATTTTCCTTATCACATTCAGTAAATGCATTTGGATCTTGATCATTCGAAAGATTTGTGATTAAATGTAGGATTATTTCACTATTCTTGTAATTTTTTACGTTATATTTTAAATATGTTTATAGGAATTGTTTGTTTCGTGTCAGCCAGATTCGCATTAATTGTCGAGAAAAATATTTCTTTCGCGTGGGATTTGAGATTATTTACTTTGTTTCTTTAAGTTAGTTTTTTTATTGTAACTAGTCTGACTCAAGTTTTGTATTTTGTGTTGTTTTTTTTTTACCTTGTATATCTTTTTATTTTATAAACTTAAGAATTGTAGAGTTAAAAAAACAGTCTGACTCAAGTTTCGTATTTTATGCTTTTTAACGTTGTTTACGTTGTTTATATTTTAATTTTATGAGCTAACGAATTGTTGAATCGAACCATGGTTTGTCGTTTGCCCTAAGTATTGTCCGTAACTCGTGTGGGTTCTGTTACTTTATTCCGGTTTTTGATTTTAAGCTGAAAGAATGAACTTATACTGTTCGACTACTTTTTTGTCTGTATTAATTAATAATCTATATGTTGAATGTATTGATGATATAAAGTTGTGACTTTGTAAATAAACATGGATTTTCAAACAGGTCTTTCCTCTTCAAATAGGTAAATGTATTTTCTGTGTTGCATAAAATTATGAGGTTTACCAAAATATAAACGCACAAAAGCTTCACAAATTCAAAATTAAGCGTATACGCTTAATTTTAGAAATGTTTCCCCGTAAATATAATAAGTGCTGTAATTAGTAAATAATTGTTTACCGATGTCAGATAATGGTGATTATCAGGGTTATCCGCGCAACCTGAATGGGTTTGTCCCGGCCAGCTCAATCGGTAGCGTAATCGGTTTTGAAAGGCTATGCGATGTTGCCTTAGGTTCGGGTTAGATTCCAAGTAGCACATTGTATTCCACACATATATACAGATAATTTCAGTTTTTTATTGTAGCCTAAAGACTGGCTCAAGTCTTCATACTCGTCGCTTTTATATAAACTGAACTTAACAAAATTGACCGAACAAGTTGAACGTCATGGAAAAGCATGTTTTGTTAAACAATTGGCAAGTAATAAAGCTAAATACCTAAAGACATTATTTTAAATGCCTTTTAAAGTAATCTAGTGAGAAATCCTGCTGACGTCACTCCTTCAAAACTGTAGGGTTTAAATTCATGGTTTAAATCAACATAGCTGAAATGAAGACCGACTTAAAAATGCTTACAAAATAAAATTGGACATACACTAGTGAAAAAACAGAATATTAATGTTTATTCGGCAACAATATTCAAAAACAATATATGCTTTAACGTGTCGGCTAATTATTCAAGATTTCCCTAAACCAATCTCTAGACAAACTTTGGTGGTAATAGGACTTGCACAATACAGCACAAAACAAATAAACAACTAGTTGCTCTGGACTTTAAACTACAGCAATGGTCAAATTCGTATTTACTGCCAGTGGTAAACATTAAATAGGTAACAGCAACGGACTAAATTTAAAGAGTCTAACAGTCTTGCCGTGAACGAGTGTTGACCTCTCAGATCAGATGTCCATAATGCCTTCAGTATATCGCTTAAATTTACATGTATGTCTAGTTGTAGTACTTTACAAAGTTATACCAAGTCTATTCGATTATGGTATAACGCAAAACAATCATAATTTTGATCATGCGTTAGATCCCAACAAAGTTAATTGTATTTATAGTATTACGAAAACAGTTCTTTTATCCGTTTGAAATTACTTATTAAAGACTTTGCTTGGAAATATCAATTCCTTAACATAATGATCAATAACGATATAGTTCTACAATTGCGTAGAAAAACATGTCTGTGCAATTTCATGCGTATTTCACTTACAAAATAACTGCAGAAAGAGTTAAATTTTCAAAAAAGATTATTCTTTAGTTTTTAGATACCCTCTTATCTCTCTTGGGTCCCAATAGATTTTCGTAATAATAATCACCCAGAAATAGATTACAGTAAATTTAACACAAGACCAATAATTCGTCCAACAAATAACATTTTTAAAGACACAGAAGTTTTAAGATTTTTTTTGAAGACACATTCGTGAAAAAAAAACACACTTATTTACACTACTTTTAATTAGCCCTTATATCTCTCTTGGGTCGGAGAGGATGCACGTATTGATAATCATCTAGTTATAGTAAATAATAAATATACTGTATACGTGGATATTTTCGCTGGCGTAAAATTTCGCGTTTTCTGTTTTGCCAACTAAAGTCATCCCAAAAGTCTTCCAAAAAGTAAATCGATCCTCCGTAATACTTGATGGCCGTAATAATCAAACGCATAATCATATAAATTCCCTGGCTATAAATCATGTATGACATAACACACGCTGTCAACGATGTATACCATGCGAAATGTCAATTCTTTGTCAAGAACTAGTATGAAGCTGATCAGTTTTTGGCAAGTAAGTTTTAATCATGTAATTGCTTTGTGGAAATAAAGAGTATGTTTGAGGTGTTTTTCTTGTGTTTGTCTCATTTCATTTTCACACTATACGAGTAGTTTGTCATTCAAACATGTTTAAGTGGTTAAATTATCGTTTAGTTTTAAATTATCAAATTTAATCAGTACAATTGTGTATAAGTTTTGGTATTAGTTGTTAATTGAACGTTTACATGGCTTTTAATCAGTACAAGAATACTATGTGGTCTTGTAATAAAGTTCAATGATACTTACGTGATTTATTTCACTAAAGTCCGGTGTAAGGGTAAAATTTTGCTATAACAGAAACTCTAATTTACGCTGGCTGATATTTTTGCAATTTTTACCAAATCGCGAAATACGCGAACATTACATCCTCGCGAACATAACCACTTATACAGAACTTGATGACCCGTACTTCGTCCATTAAAATGCTTTATTTTCTTAAAACCTCGTTTTGTAAATATTTACACTTCAACTTCGTCCTCTACGATGAAGTCTTATTTATCTCACAAATCATTATTTCTGATGGTAAACAGTGTGACGTATTACTTTAAAAGGCGTGGCTACATTAGAGCCGTTCACTATTTATTGGACTTTGCACAATGTTTTGACGTGTGACGTCGCCGAGCACGCACGTTTTGAGACGAGTAGCTACGAAAATGCGTGCCGTCATTCACTGTGTCGCCTTTTGAAAAAAGCCGTAATATCACGATTTTTTTTCATAATTTCTGTCCTAATGACAGTTTTTGTGAATTAAATATAAGGATTGAATTGATATTTGATGTTTTTCATTTGGGTATCAAAAACAGTTGCATTCTTAACAGTACGCGAGCCCTTCGGGCTTCACACACTTTAAACAAACCAACTGTTTTCCATACCTAAGTGAAAACCATCAAAATCGATTCAATCCTTAAATAAAATGACAAAATGGAATAAACTTTTGCATATAATCAAATTTAATATTTGACCTACTTGTACAAAAAATCTATATTTTTAATAAATTTAACAACACGAAAAAAAAAATTCGTAAACAAAAACAACTATAACTGTTTGTTAATAATTATCGTCGGCATAATATAAATAGTATAGTTCATTTTGTTATTTACACGACTTCATTTAGTAGTGCACTATCTTAATTAGCGAGTCGTTTTCGCGCCTTTTTCGAATCTTTGATGATTACCAGCGGTGGGTTTTTAATCAAACGAACTGACAACACCCAAGATTCAAGATTCAAGATTCAAATATTTATTGGAAGAAAAACATGAACATGTTTGTTGCCATTACACTATGGCGTGTGAATACACAACATTTTATAGAGAAAAGTGTAAACATATAAGTTTAAATGTATTAACAATATTAAAACAGACACCAATACCGTACAGTGATGTCAACAGCTGAATAGACCGGAATAAAGCTGTTTTACCGTCTTGCCGAGCCTTCACAAGATCAGGTATCAGGGCTTTTCCCTTGTCCTTGACCTCTTGAAGAAACTGATCAGACACATTGTATGGTGTTTCCTTGAGCTTAATAGATTTAAGTGCCTTTTTAATCATTGCCTTTGATTCTGGTTCAAGCCTTGCCACTATTGGTCTGATTTTACCTGGTACAAACTTCCAATTCTGTGGGCAACTACTA
Organism: Corbicula japonica; assembly: GCA_038501625.1. NCBI lineage: Eukaryota > Metazoa > Mollusca > Bivalvia > Venerida > Cyrenidae > Corbicula > Corbicula japonica. The sequence continues at coordinate 98,878 of JAZAYU010000403.1, read as the reverse complement.
TTTATATATTTTGTTCAGGGCTTTTCATTTTCAAGACTTTTTTGCAAAAATCAAAAACCTTATATTTGCAGTTTTCATTATCAGTTGCAGCAATAGCACTTTATTGATCTTGATTTTCAGCGTTCATTTGTGTCAAATTTAGAGGTAGATTGCTCATTTGCTGTCCCTCACAATTTGTATTCATATTTTCAGGACGGTTATTGTTTTCATTTGTGTCAACTATTGTTTCTGATAGTTGATAGTTCACTTTCTGGGCAAGGGATTTGAAGCCGGCCTTCAGGCACCCCAAAGAATAACAGATTGTCCTTCATAAACCTGCATTTCATGTCAATTATGTCATCTCTTTCATTTTTGGCATTTAATTCATTATTTTCAACTTTCAGAAATCTAATGTCATCTATTTTGTCAAATCTCCCATAAATTTACTCTAAACGATCTAATACGACCTGCAGTATATCGGACGAACTATCGTTCCTAGCCGGATACTGTGACACTTGTGGTGTATTGTTTGGTGTAAAGTTCATATATTGTGGATACATAGGGGGTGACATAGTATATTGGTTATGCCCAACAACAGCTGGACTGCTTGGGTAATACATTGGATGCTGTATATTTTGCTGGTTACCATTTTGGGCTTGCACCGACGGAACCTTGTCAGCTGAGCTCATACTTGTATTTGTATTTGTAGCCATTTTTGTTATCTTTTTGTTGTTTTGCTGCCATCAGGTGGAGTTATTGTACTAGATTTACGTTGTTTTTGTTTCATTTGCTGTTTTTAAACAAATCTTACGTTTACAACTTTGTTTTATCTTCAATTATAGCCAATTTCGAGTCTCTTTCAAAATTTTCACAACCGCCATTGTTGTTGATGTTTACAACCTGATATGCAAGCTCTTAATCACCGATATAGCCGATCGGACAAAGATAACGAAATAAAAGATGACCATAATATTTTATACCTGACGGAAAGTGTTTAACCACTGATGACTAGCAATCAAACACCGATTAATCAGCGTTACGCCCGATTTACAAAAGACAAAAACCGTTAGTATTTTAGCAGTTTTACATGTCGTTGTCGTAATTCCAAACCGACGTATGAGCATTTTCTTAGTTTTGAGAAAAAGGCATTTGAAGTTTTAGACATCAATAACTTTTTTGTCTTTTGACGAATTTTCTTGATTTTTTTCTATGATGCTCTGTTTTGCCATGAATAAACAATATCTTATTTTATATAAATGTAAAATAAATACAATTTGTTTTATATAATTAAAACAAAAATTAGTATACGCCTTTTTAACATTTATTCACATAAAAGATTAGTTCCATAATGCCATACTGACTTACGTCAGTTTGAAATACTAGTTTTGTCTTAATTTGACTAGAAACTAATAGCAAAAAAAAATTAAATATTTTCTCTGAAAAATAAACGGAAATATAATCGCATTTAATACCAAATAATAAAAGTTACAATCTTAACACAATCTCGTAAGTGTCCTTTGTCTATGAAAAGCAACTAAACAAAACAAAAGAAAAAGACTGTACTAAGAATTTTTTTAGGAACCCGATATTTATAATGTTGATCGTTTTCTGACTCACTAGTGAAGTCTTATGAATAGAAACGAATAGTGAATAAATTCCCTTGAAAATAAACGGATATTAATATGGCATTTAAAGCCAAAGAAGCTAACAGTAACAGTCTAAACAGTCTTTGTTTGAAAATGGCATCCTTTAAAGACAATTTAAACTCGACAAGCAGTGTCTGTATTTTTCATATTTCAATCACCGTTTCTTTTGAAAAAGTTATTCCATTAAAATTGAGACCTAGGATTGATTTCTTTTATTCATGAAAGTGATGCGTCTGCATTTGGATAATATTTAATGGGTTACTTCAATGAGAGTTAATAAGATAACGAATCAATATACAGTATTTGTCATGTACAATGGTCCGAATGAATGTGAAACAGGTACTCGTACTTTGCAGTGTGTTTCTTTGCAAAACATGCAAAAGAAAATACACATAGACAGCATGCTTTTGGGTATTGTTTAAAAATATCTGATTTAATTTACATGTAAATGCATAAGAATAACTTTTAACAGGAGATTTTACAACAATATGGAACCTCTGTTTATCCGAAATGTACAATATCCGAAAGATGTACTTCTAAGAAACATGACAAATCACGCTGATTAAAGTATCTTGGCTTCCAATTTTCAAATAATCTTAAATGAATATGCTATAAAAACACTAAATAAAGTACAAATACTTGCATTTTTTTTTGCATATATGCATGCAAAAATAAGATATAAAGTATTGAAGTTTTGAAGATTTTCATTCATCGGCAGCCATGTTTTCCCAGAAAGGCTGATTCTGATTGGCCCTTTTGTTACGGCACTTTGGAAATCACCAGTAACGATTAATCATGACTTACGTCTTCGTGGAATTGAATTTTTGTCTATACAGAATAAATCCACACGGATATAACTCATACAGTCTTGTAGAGCTTGAAAAAACGAATTCAACGGTACCAAGCACTCAATATTGCCAAAAATGACTTACGTCCCTCTGGAATTAGGGCGACGATGTATCTATAAAACATCCTTATCTGGGATCCAACCTCGCTTAAGATGGTTTCGGTCTCCTACCAGCGGCCCGTGAAATGTTTTACTCGATTGAATACGTGTCCGTCACCGATGGCTGTTTACACAGACGTTATGTACAGTCCGATATATTTTGAGCGGCTTTATGTAGCCACGTTTGTTAATGTAATACTTCGCACGCACGGTATTTATAATTCGTTAGATGAAAAGGACAGTTGATCTGTAAATATTTTGTTGGCTGTTTGAGAATGCGTACCTAAAATTCTCAAGTAATTAAAAGAGCAAAATGTGATCGATCATTCCTATTTAAATGGTTGCACTAAAACGTACATGTATGTTTCAATGTAAATCCATTTTATTTTGTTTACCTCGAAATTGCGTATCGGAGCGCTGATGACTCGTATTTGTCATATTTATTATACTTTATTTCATATGCAACAAATACCTTGAAAGTTTCAACTTTAAACTGCACGATTGAATTTCTGAAATTCGATAAAAAATAGCACAAAACCATGCAAAACAAAATTTAAAAGCAATTCATACTTAACAAAATTACATTTGGTTTTCAAATTAAAACAAAGAAATCTCAAGCAAAGAAGAAAAGCACTTGAAATGAGTTTTCTCGTTGACAGTAAACTTATATGGAACGTACATTATTATTGAAAACGTATTCGAAAATGCAATGCTTTGCCCTGTCTGCTAGGCTGTATTAAGAATTACCGTTCTGTTTCTATGCAGAAGTTAAAACCATAATTATCTCCTTAATCAGGAAAATATTAAACTTTTTCTGGGGAAATTGCAATTTTAATCTCGTTCAAAGTGTTATTTGATTTAAAAATTGATTGCTAGTCTTTTTATATATCAGTAACGCAATTACCTTTGAAACACTTTTTAAAGAAATAACATGGACAAAAATGCGTTTGAATGATACCACTACTTCGCAAAAATGTATTACTCTTAATTTGTTTTCATTCTGCAGTCGGAGTACTCCGCATTCTAAGCCTGACATTTATCGGTTTTGTTATGACTGTCGGAAATATTTGTAATATACCAGTAACAGGATGAAGCGTTTGAGAGACATGATTAATTTCCGCTAGTGAAGCTTGTTCTATGTTGGCGGTCTGGCCGTACGGTCATACTGCTTCTCTATGTTGGCGGTCTGGCCATACGGTCATACTGCTTCAAATATTAATATAATGTATTTTATGACTATCAAATCTTTATGAAAATAACTTGAATGTATTATACAACATTGTTATATGTCTGTATAATATTATATTAGACAAGATCAATTACAATCTGCAAAATACTTCATTTGTTCCGGTATGTTTTGCTGCACGATAGCGAGATGCGGGTCAGATATCTAACATTAAATTGTATATTTGTAATCTCAAAATCATTTATAGGTTATTAGACGTTTTACTGTACAATACGGGAATATATTTGGACGAGTACACAGCTTGAAATGTCATATTGGACGAGCCGTTAGGCGAGTCCAATATGGGTCCAAATATATCCCGTATTCTACAGTAAAACGTCTAATAACCCTTTTCCATATATATTCCATATTGTACGGTCCAATATTTTATTAAGTTCTACATTTCTCTTACTTGACTTTTTCATTCGGATCATTTTTACGGTCAACGGCTTTTATCGTTGTAAAACAATTGTAAAGCGCATTTGCACTTAATCATCCAATATGAAAAATACGGACTTTTTTGGATCCAATACGGGAAAATATTGGAGGTCACGTGGTACAATTAAAGGACGCCAATTGGATGAATTTATAAGATGTAGAATAATATTTTTTATTGCCTGCTCCGATTCTCCAGTTAAATCTGTCTTGAACGCTCTAGGTTATATTTCTATTTTTTTCTATTTTTATAGCTCTATGCTTATTACAGTTAAAACTATTCAGATATAAAATCAAAATATTTTAACGACTGATCAATTGAAACCAAACTCTAACATGTCAAAAAAAGAAAACTGCCGACACTCAGTATTGTTCACTATGTCATTGTTGTAATCATGACACAAATAGCGAGGCATTTTTTGTTGACTGCAGAGAATTTTGTAAATGCGTATATCAGTTTGCGTGAAGACTACCTTTGGTACTTCTCAGCTGATTTGGTGATGTTTCGTTAGTTACTTATGTTGTATTTTGTAAAGATGCACAAGAAAGAGCAATGGCGAATTCTGAATCGACAAAGTTACAGACTGTACCTTCACCAATAACAGTTGAGAGCATGGAAAGAACACGACCTCAGCAAGATGTAAACATTCAACCAAGCGACAAGATACAAACACCATTGAGTTTCCACCAAACATCGAGTACAAATATTGATTCAATATCTACACTAAGGGTAAGTATGCTAAAATAAAAATTCCACTGTTCTCTACTACTGGTTTGTAAGCACGGAAGTTGTCATTTGGTGTGACTAAGCGCACTCCATTAAAATATATAAAGGGGCTTGAAGAAACAGCAAAGTAAGGTACAGTTGCCAGAATAATATCCATTTAAACCTTAAAGTGTCAACAAACTTATTTATGTTAAAAAGATTTTGATTTATTGCCACATGACAACGTACAATGTTAATCATCAGCTGGACTGATTGCCGGAAAAATAGGTCAAGACAGTAAACCCTATTTTTTCTATTTGAAGAATACAAGTTAATTAATGTCGACGATATTGCCAACACATCTGCTACTCTTTGTTTGCGTCTTTCGCAGAAATAAGTTTAAGCACACATTTTCTTTAATCATTTTTACAAATCATATTGTTACTAATAAAACGCTGGTTATTAGTTTCTCCAAGTTCAGCGCGTTTGCGGACTTGTGGGACACAAATGGCAAAGAATCTGCTGAAAAAGTATCCAAAATTTCAGAACAAATAGTAAACGGTTTATGAGCATAAGAGAAAAGTGAGAACAGAAAATGTACCTTGAAATTTGTGAAAGTTTGAAATATATGAGTTCGGTGCACCCTAGAGCCTGAGGATTCCAGTTGCAAAACATTTTGCTATTGACCGTTCCAGGGAGGTCACCGCTCGGGTTCCCAGTTTCGCTAATTGTACTAGTGTGTATTTTAAAATTGATCATTTTATGAACCAATTCTCTAATTTCATCCCTTCGTGTTCGCTGTGACGCATTGCTGTGTCTTTTGAATGTGATAATGCATATTTCAATAATTTACCATAATGCTCAGTATTGCTAAAAGATGGCAAAGAAATTATCGTACATATTTTCATAGAAAAAGTGAAGCAATTATGCAAATTACTGATCCTTAAGATAGGGTGTGTCTGGAAGCTACAGTTATAAAAGGTATTTGTGAGAAAAGTGCATGTTACATGATAATGCTCCAACCCACAAAATCATAAACAGGTGTCCTCTTTCGAAAGTCGGAAAAGGTTAGTGCATCATCACACCCTCTATAAAGCCCAAATAGGGCCCTTGTGATTTATAACTCTTTCGAAGTTGAAAAAGGACTTATCTGGTAGGTCTTGATACGCGCAGGGATTTGTAGTTTACAAGTTTTGGTGAACCTTAAGTGGAGTACGAAATTGTTTCAACTAGTGGATTTGAAGATTGAAACGGTGAGTTCTTGTTTAAATAGAATAGTTAAACCGTAATTATACACATTTTGATTAGCGTTTCTGAGATAACAGGCTATAATGTATGAAGGGTGTTCAAAAGTCAATGCAAACGTCATTCCAGAAATGATATTGATGAGTGTAAACAAGTTAAATAAATGTCTGCGAATATCGTAACCTTTTGTTTAACAAACCTTAAAATTTCATTTACCTAAGTCAAAAATTGAGGAATTGTTAGAACTTCAAAAGTAGTTTACTAGAGTATATTAGCCTAGTTTTCAGATAAAGTAAACAACAAAGTCATGGTTCAGATAACAATAAAGACAAGTAAACATCAATAATTATACATTTTGATTACATCATAAAGTAAGGACGTTTATACTTTTCACATTTTACATTTCATTATAAAACTAATGCGATCTGTTACTCTGGCTTCGGACTTTAAATAATGAGATAAGACAGGACTTCCTTACAACACTTGTGGGTTAATATAGATACAGGATTTAAAAAAAAATGCCAATTGTGTGTTAAAGATAACTGAAAGTTACTCAGGAAGTATATCCATGTATAAATTTTGAGATTCAATAAATAATATTAATTGTAACACTTCGAAAAAGTGTTTCTCTTTTAGACTTCTTAGACACCGTCATTTAACATTTTGAACCTGTTTATTTTGATAGTTAATTGTAATAAAGTTATATAAAAATGTTCTAATAGAAAATCAAAATTTCTACAAAATAATAATTCAAAAATAAGAAAAGATGATAAACAAAACTTTATTCTGATTTTTGACCGGAACATTGGCAGCGACCTTTATATACCCTAGAAAGATTCTGACGTAGCTACTTTCGTGTAATCAAAACCGCCCGATTGTTTAGAGTATTAAGAGGAATGATTGATGCATCTATGAATAATTTTAAACATTTGAAATTCGTTCTTTTTTCTGTAATATAACTGCATTTTCATACTGTTCGAACACCCGCTGATCTGTCAACAAGAATTACTTTAAAAACAATAAACGGCCTTGCTGGAAACGATTCTTATATATGAGCAGACACCGTTTAGTAATTTAATTTTACTTGTAACAGCTGTTGACTAAACATCCCTTCATTCTTAGTATGGCCTATGGATTAAGAAACCTTGGCATGGAGAACCCATAAATTCATTGAAAGTGTCTTTCAAAAAATGTTAAAGCTGTTTTAAAAAATTTGTCTGGTGTTAATACGTCGATTAAAGATGCAAAATATTTGTCTTACATTAAGTCTTGATCAACATTTATCCAGTTTCAGTAAAATACCTCTTGTAGAGTAAGAACTCAAGATGAATAAATGGCATTGAAATATAATAAATATAAATAATAAGAACTTTTTACGAGAGCAAAATCTACTTTTACGTAAATTAACTTTAAAAAACTGTCCCTCTCGAGTTACGGTAATCGTAAACAGCACCCACGAACAACCAATCAAAATAATCTTGTTGATTTTCCCGCTGAATAAGTAAAGTTTTTTTACAAAATATCATTGGTCGCAAAACTAGGTCAAAAGTGAGCTTAGACAGCTTACGCCGAAAAAATATGCGTTGATGAATAGCCCAAGGTCACTTAACTAAAACGTTTTTAGGAATTCGCATTTATGCATGGTTCCTTCAAAACTATGACAGACACGAATAATTTTATATAGCACTGAATGCTTTAGTGGAATAAACAGGTCTCTTATTTGTTTCAACCTTTAAAAATGTGTAATACCCTGTCACGACACATTACTTCTGCAAAATGTTTGTTTTTAATAAAGAAGCACGACAAAAAAGTGAAATATACTATAGTATTCATATATACTCATTTGTAATATAGCTTTAGTTATAACTTGAACATATTTTCCTACTTTACAGACGCCGGAAAGTAGAACAAGTCAATACGGTAAGTACTTTTTATGATATAAAGATCTGGGAATTTATAGAGCTTTCAAAATATACCACTGAATTTGAACCAGCTTTACTAGCTTTAGAGTATTTAATATCTAAGTCTCTTCTCAAATAAGCAAGTATTTTAAATATTTGACAGGAAATTCTACTTACTTAGTACCTGATTTAGTAACACAAACAACAGTTTTGCCTAAACATGTATGTGCTTTACACAAACAAAAAAACAACATATGCATATCAGGAATCGCCACACTCAAAAAACACAGCCTCCCCACGCAGCGAAAAAGAAGAGAGGAAGATAGAGAGAGCGCATGTTTTATATATGTATGTCAATTCAAAAAGGACGCCACAAACAATTAATAAACAAGAGAACCTTTGGGGTTACCGCCTTGGAACGGTCAGTGGCAAAACAAATTGCCACTGGGGGTTTAAACCAGGTTCTAGGGTGCACCAACCTCACACTTGCCCCAACAGGTTCTCGTATCACAAAACAAGTACAAATTGTCTTGGTGAAATAACTCCAACCCACCCATCAGCTCAACAATGTTGCATGCAAAAGCATACAAACATATAAACATAAGAATTTAATAGCATTGCAAAGCCAAAGGGCGGGTACTCAATGATCTTTCCGAGACCAGAGCACCTGGAGTAAAATCAGCAAGAACACGATGACAGGGATAAAAGAAACAAATCGAGCTTTTAGGTTCTTTTAAGAAAAGATTTCCCCATAAACTTTCATAAACTCTTACACCCCTGCCACCGTCGTGCAACCAAAGAGGTAAGCATAATGATCAACTGTAGATGGGTTAATCACCAGGCCTGCAGAGCGCTGTAAAATATCATGTTGGTAACCTTTCTTTTTAAATTTACAGATGGTTTTTACGAATAACCGGGAGAAATTAACATCGCCTTTTATCTTCTTAAGTTTATAAATTAAATCTCCATAAAAAACTGGCTGTGAAATTCCTTGTTGCAATAGTGATTTTAAACTGCAGCTGTATTTATGAATTAGATCTGGATATCGGCGATAAAACTTGCAAAAGGTTTTCCTTAATTTGTGATATCGATAACCTTGTTTTAAAAGTTTTTCTGTAATGCAAAGATTACGTTCATTGAAATCATTCACATCGTTGCAAGCTCTTGAAAAGCGAACAAGCTGTGAGATATAAACCCCGTAAGAAGTTGCACGAGGAACATCGCCGTCTAGAAACGGAAAATTTACTATATTAAAATTAAAATCATCTCTTTTATCATAAATTCTAGTAGTGACGTAACCATTTTCGATGGATAGATTTAAATCAAGGAAGTTTGCTTGCTTTTCTGAAGTGTTCGCTTTGTTAAGCTGTAGTTCTTTAGGATAAATCTTATTAACCAGTGATGGAAAATGGTTATTATCTATATTTAATAAATCATCAAGGTACCTCGAGGTGTTGTTAAAAGCTGTAATAATATCATCTTGATGTTCGGTAGAATTAGTGGTACCTATGGTTTGAACTTTTACATGAGGTCTCGGAATGCTTTAATTTGGTTTCTTATGTCTTTGTTTATGTTGACATTTTTAACTCCTACAGATATTATTATTTATAATTGTTTCGTACACACTTTACAACATCAATCAAACAGTAAAGGTAAGTCGATCTCGAATAAATTTTTATAACATTTATACTTCAACTACTGTCAATGATACTTTTCAAACAAAACACTAAGAAAATATTAATTCTATTTACACCATTAAGTCTGCAATTGTCGCACTTCAACGCACTTAATAGATGGAGTGTTCCTTGATACTGTAATTCGCACGGTCGATGTAAGAAAACGCTCGCATTGTTATGGGTTTCATGCTACATCGCCATCATATCGTTAACCGAATTGACAGATTTGAAATTTTACATTTTTTGCGCGGAAGTTTAGTGATCCGAAAAGAAAGCTGTCTGGGTAAATGGGCCCCTTACATCGCATTATAATGGAGTTTTAATGCTATGTACAACTCACAAGGTTCTGAAACACTCGACACATTGTTTGCAGGTCTGTAGGATATAAACAACGTTTACAATGATTTATTTCGTTTTCCATGGTCCGTTTTAACGTTTACAAAACTTTGTAAAAGATAGGTACGAAGAAATATAACATTTAAAGAAGTTTTAGCAAAATTTCTGGGCTACACAATCGAACTTTTCCTTAGCAATTAAATGCTTACTTCTTTCTTTAGATATGTGTAGTACTTGTTTAATAACATACAATTTAGACAATTGCCGAATATTATAAACATGTTATCGTTATTCATATGATAAGGAGACAAATATAAAAATGAGTTATTGATTAACAGAAAATAATATTAGCTTGGGTATATTTAAGTCATTTTCCTAAATATCATTGGTTATTTCCAGAAATTGTGTTTTTAGTTTATGATGTTATATTTTGTCAAGGTGCACGACCAAAGGAATAGAAGAAGTTTGAAACGATAAAGACATCGGTAGTGCCATCGCAAATAACAATTGAGAGCAGCTTAAAGACATCGCTTCAGCCAGATCGATACAGTCAAAGAGGCGCAATAATCCACAGTGACTGGCAATACGACAACACATCGGGCAATGTTGATCCAGTGTTTAGTCCTATGGTAAGTATGCTTTATCGTTTTCTTAGTAAGTTAATATCCTCTGTCACTGATTGGTCGTCTTTAACGCAGTTTTCGGTGTGACGATAAAATCATAATATAATTGTCTAAAGAAGTGGCTGGAAGAAACGGTTGGTGAAACAGTAATTAAAAATAATTTAAAAGGTCTTAAAACGTCATTCAGGTAAAAAGCATTTGATTCATTGTCGAAAGACGCCACGCAAAATATAAACCATCAGCTGATTGCATGTCGGAATAATCAAGATACTTGACCTCTATCTTCCTTGTTAAAAACAGGTGGCCGATATTGCCAGCACATATCCTAAATGTAACAGTAAATGCTCGTTTCACATAAATCTGTAACAATTGAGTCCCTTATTTTCTTTATCATTTTTACAACTTACATTGTTTTACAGTATAAAACTGTATATGTTAGTCTTGTTGTTTCTAAAGTGTGATTAATAATATCATGTTACTGTTAAACGTTTAAACGATTTTAAATATGTAAATTATCTGTTTTCGATGTCATGAAATGATGACTTCGTTTATCAGTGTTATCTGCGCAACCTTTTTATCGTTAGCGTAATCGGATTTGCATCGCCCGGCGCTGTCTCCGTACCGTACATGTTCGATTTCTAGTAGGGACACTATTATTTGAAATTCATTGAAGCGCTTTTAGTGCAGTGTCACCGACCGTAGAAAGGATGTCTCCTCGTACATAAAGTCAGTACGAGGACACTTCCTTTCTACGGTCGTAAATAATCTGTTAATGATGTCATGTAATGACGATTACATGTATTTATCAACGTTATCACTGTCTACTTTAGGGCCTATTTTAACGTCATTGATAGTTTCATTAGAAGTGGGGCCCAAAATGCAAGTGTAAAAAGGTGAAATATGCATATCAGGAATCGCCACATTCAGAACAAACAGCCTCCCCAAACAGTCAAGAAGAAGAGAGGGGTAGAGAGCATGGTTAATAAAATGATCAGTTTCAAAAAAGACACCACTAACAATAAACAAAAATGAGAACCCGAGGGGTTACCGCCTTGGAACGGTCAGTGGCAAATCAAATTGCTACTGGGGGTTTAAACCAGGTTCTAGGGTGCACCAACCTCACACTTGCCCCAACAGGTTCTCATATCACAAAACAAGTACAAGTTGTCTTGGTGAAAGACTCCAACCCACTTATCGGCTTAACAATGTTGCATGCAAAAGCACACAAACATATAAAACATAAGAAGCTAAGAGCATTGCAAAGCCGAACTGGGCGGGTACTCAATGATCTTACCGAGACCAGAGCTCCTGGAGTAAAATCAGCAAGAACACGACGATAGGGATAAAAGAAACAAATCGAGCTTCTAGGTTCTTTTAAGAAAAGATTTCCCCATTAACCTTCATAAACTCTTAAACCCCTGCCATCGTCGTGCAACCAAAAAGGTTTACAGCATAATGATCAACTGTAGAAGGGTTAATCACCAGGCCTGCAGAGCGCTGTAAAATGTCATGTTGGTAACCTTTCTTTTTAAATTTACAGATGGTTTTTACGAATAACCGGGAGAAATTAACACTGCCTTTTATCTTTTTAAGTTTATAAATTAAATCTCCATAAAAAACTGGCTGTGAAATACCTTGTTGCAGAAGTGATTTTAAACTGCATTTATATTTATGAATTAAATCTGGGTATCGGCGATAAAACTTGCAAAAGGTTTTCCTTAAATTGTGATACCGATAACCTTGTTTTAAAAGTTTTTCTGTAATGCAAAATTTACGTTCATTGAAATCATTAACATTGTTGCAAGCTCTTGAAAAGCGAACAAGCTGTGAGATATAAACCCCATAAGATGTTGCACGGGGAACATCGCCGTCTAGAAACGGAAAATTTACTATATTAAAATTAAAATCATCTCTTTTATCATAAATTTTAGTAGTGACATAACCATTTTCAATGGACAGATTTAGATCGAGAAAGTTTGCTTGCTTTTCTGAAGTGTTCGCTTTATTAAGTTGTAGTTCTTTAGGATAAATCTTATTAACCAGTAATGGAAAATGGTTATTGTCTATATTAAATAAATCATCGAGGTACCTCGAGGTGTTGTTAAAAGCTATAATTATATCATCTTGATGTTCAGTAGAAAGAGATAACATAAACTTTAAGTCTCTTTCATAACAGTATAAAACAGATCAGCAACAAGGGGTGCACAATTAGTACCCATTGGGATGCCTATTACTTGTTTATAAATAGAGATACCGAATCTAACATAAATATTATCTAGTAAGAAAGTTAGCGACTCTATTAGGTCTTGACAAGTCCATAAGGTATAATTATCATAAGAACCATCTGTAAAAAATGCCCTATGTTCATTACAAGCGATGAAGGTTTTATTTTCTCTAGCAAACGTTTTTTTCAATGAGACTGGTTAGTTTGTCTCTTATTAAATTATGAGGGAGCGAAGTGTATAATGTTGAGAAATCATAAGTAGACAAACAGAACGCCCGAAAATTATTTGATTTAAGCTTTTTCAAAACGTTATTTGAATTTTTAATCGACCAAAATATATTTTTGCCAGAAGTTTCAAAAACCTTATCACAATACCTAATTACATGTTCTTTTATAGCTGTAAGACAAGATGTTAAGAGCACGAATAATTTAGTAGTAGTGCAAGAACTAGAGTTAGCAATAAATCTTGCTTTGTACGGTGTTTTATACATTTTAGGCAACCAATACATAGTAGGTACTTTGTCTTGTTTCGGCTCAATACTGATTCTTAATTTTGTAAGGTATATTTTACCATATTTTAACTATATAAAACGTTTCCATTCCAAGATGTTTCTGAAATTAAGTTTTACTTGTACCAAAGCATATTGAAAAAAAATCTCTATGAAAATACAAAGTTTAACGGCTAAATTTAGGAAAACAAGACTTCCTTATTAGAAATCTTATTTTTGCACTAACGTCAGCGAGTGAAAATATCGGTACTTGTTCGATTCCCAGTATGGGCAAATATTTTAGATATTTTAACAACGTAAGCCAAGTACTTATCCTGATCAAGTTTCATACAAATATGAATATTTAAAAATAACATTTTGACAGGCTGGGGAACGCATCCCCCTTTTTTAAACGTAACTTTAAAACTAGTCTGAATCCTTTATTTTCAGATGACGGATGATGAAGATGGAAAAAGTCAATTCGGTAAGAATAACAGTCAACCTTGTCTTCAACAACCACTGGGGGAGGGATACCCATATGTGGTATTTAAAGGCAGGTCTTTGTTCACAGGAATTTGTTCTTAAAATCAATCATTTAGACTAATTAAAATGGTCCTTATTCAACGATGGTCTTGATTTAGTACGGGTTTTACTGTTTACTGTTTAAGTATTGTTGTTTGGAGACGAAGTTTTTCCTGTTCAGGTTTTTATTGTTTACCTATACACCGTAACTACAATTAGACGCTTAACCTATTTTAATAAAATCACCTTTTAATATTACCTTAATTACTCGATATATAATGATATCAAAAGAAGAAAACTTTGTAATACTTACACCGGTTAATATGTCTTCAGTTATTTCTAAAAAGTTACCACCCATCTTCATTGCATTTCGCTTAACCTATTTTAATAAGATCACCTTTTAATATGACCTTAATTACTCATTATAGTTTTAAAATAGAGTTTACATATCTGAAAATAAAATTTGTTTCAACTAAGTGTAAGACTCAGTAGGTTTTCGTGCAAATTTTAGAGGTTCGCATGTAGCAGTGATTTTACGTCTAATCAAATTATTTAATCAAACTGACGATATTAATATAAGATATTTACTGATATACTCCTAAGGTAGTTCATGTCTTCTCTTCCGATTCAGTGTTTGAAATGACATTGTTATTAAAAATATCCTTTGTATGAGGTAGCTACATTAATTTAGTTTTACACTCGACTTTGTTTAAAACCTAATATAGATGCGGCACTTGACCATCGTAAATAGTTTTGAAGTATTTCTTCTCTTAAGAAAAACTTCATAAATCTTCAGAGTATTTTAATAATAAATTCTTATTAGCTGTTACACATAAATACTTCACAAATACTGAACAACTTCTGATTTCGTATAAAATTATAATAAACGTATTCGTAACATTTTATTTAAATTAAAAAACAATACTCCGGATTCAAATATTCCCAAATCTATTTCTTAGTACTGTTATCAGTAAATAAACCCGTTACCGATGTCATGCAGTGATTGTTACGTATATCAGGGCTATCCGATCAACGTTTTTTGGCGTTGTCCCGGTTAGCTCAGTTGGTTACGTCGCAGGAATTGCATGGCTAGGCGCTGTCGCCGTGACGGTGCGGGTTCGCTCCCAGCTAGAGACACTATCATTTTAAACATACGATTGTGATCTTTCTTCCTTGTGTTACAATCTGCAGGTCGCATTATTACTAATAGTCTAAACATTATCAGGGATAAAAATCATTATTTATTACCGGCGAAGCCTAAATTATGGCGTCGTTGTCTCAAAAAGGCATTAAGGTTATTAATTTAGGATTTGTGATAGATTAAAGATGGTATTTTGTTGACAATTTACTGAAGGAACTTAAAAGCACCAAAGCTTATGTGTTTTTCTGGGATTTCAAAATGTTAATCTAGAACCTGCTCATAATAAAGGGCTATGTGTTGATTACATAATTTACATTAAACATTATACACATGTATAAGGCCCGTAACATTAGTAATTGGTATACATACGGGTACAGACTATGCTTCTGTAATTGCAGATCTTTTCCATTTCATTGAAATGTTAAATTTATATTCTGGAACTCAGTTGGATAGTATAAATGTATCAAATAACACTTCAAAATACTTATTAGATAAAGTTTGTTATATTGATAATGTCTTTATCCATACTTTCTATATAAGCATAGAGCTAAAAATAAGCTATAGATAGAATCATTTTGTAGATCTAGATATTTTAAATAAAAAAGCAATTCGATTAAAATATACGATTTAAATGTGACGATTTTGATTTTAGGATTGTCAACTTTATACACCTAAATGTTAATGTGCCACTTTTATCTGCTTCCTGCGTCACCTACATTTTTTACTAATTTACCCGGTCCTGCTGTAATATAGACGGCTTTAATAAGTTAACATAATTTACATTAATTTTACATTTAATTTTACATTGTCAGAGACAAAAACATATAACTTAAAGATGATGATCCATTGGTAAAGAAACTTTGAAACTTATATTTACAGGCTTAGGTTCGAATACAACGAACAAAAAAGCAACACATACACATAATTAATATCAAACAAAAGGTATGCTAATGGTGGCATAAGTTAGGAAACGACAATACAATAAAGGTTCTTGGAAAACATCATCCATGCAATTATTCGTAAAATAATTACCAGACACAAAAGGTAAATGCTGGAAATAACATAACATGTAAACACAAAATGTGCATGATAGAGTAAAATAACAAGTATACTTGTATATATGAATAAGTATTCTCAATCTAAGAGTATGTACACAAATATATTTATGATATCATTTTTCTAAAACAAAGCAATTTATACTTTATGCCTTTACAGTATCTTTTATTTTTTGTAAAAAGGTTCACAGCTTTTTAAATCTATTAATTTGTCAGTACTGAATAAACTTTTAAGTTTTAAAATATTAGGTCTGGTATAAAGGTTAAACATATCTTTTCATATCTTCGTCAAAAAGGGGCATTGCAAAATATAGTGTAATTAATCTCCTTAGGATCCGCAGTAATGGAACATTCTTTCATTTGATGGAATACCTCTTCATCTCCGTCTGCCAACTGCTATCGGTAGTCTGTGGTTTCAACATTTTTTCTGGTTCGCACCGACCCCCGTTGCATAATTATTTGACACGCATTTCTTATCATTTGAATAATAATTATACTAAGCTTAAATTCAAAACTTAAATATTTATTTAATTTTAGTGACAAATCCGCTCGGACGTACAATACAAGACTCGTTAACGTCAACATTATCACGGAACTTCTTTAAAAACTGGCTGAAGGGCGCCCTTGCAGTGTTCTGTGTCAGAAAAGCTCTCATAGGTTTTGTTAGTATTGAAATTACTGACTATCATAAAGAGATGCTGAAACGTGTACACAAGGCAAAATGGATACCTGCTGGTACGACTTGTCGCTTCTGCACAACAGCCAATACATTGTCCTGTCCAACCCCAGGCTTCTGTAGCACTGGAAAACCATGCAACGTACATTATAACAATATACGGTGGGATTTTCTAGATATAGAGACATGGCATTTAAATTCGCCCGACCGGGGATGCATTTTGTGTACCGCATTACGAGATTCTATAAGAAATGAGCACCGATACAACAAACCATCATGGAAGAACACGAACGCTAGAAAATGGTGTAAGGATGCCTATGAAATAGCAAAATGCTTTATGCCAAAGGACTGTTGTTCTGATAAAACATCATTTGCCGAAACAGACTTTTATGGCTTGATATCCATAATTATCAACAACAAACGGTTTGAAAAGAAAATGTCAACTGATTTCAGAAATATGGACAATATCTGTGAAAAGGTATATAACTTTGCATTTATAATCAAGTCAGATATCTGTTGCGACTGCACGGAAGTAGGTAAATAGTATTAACTATTCGTTTAAGTTAACTTGGACTGATTGTTGCATGTAATTGAATATTTAAAATTATGTAAAAAAAATTGAAGGCGCGTTTCGCTCGCAAGGATTTTAGAGGCGTGAGTTAACAAACGTAATATCACCTCCCTGTTGTAAGCAATTGGTAGAATTTAATGATTGTTATTAGCTACTTGACGAGACAGACATTTAAGACAAAAGATAAGTTTTCTTTTAAAATGAACATGGAACTTTGAAGTGCCACTGAACACGATAAATGTGACGATATTGCAGGTTTGGTTTGATTGAGCCTGTTCATGGGCTGGTATAGAAATGCATATTTACTCCTCACTCCGCCTAGCCCCGGATTTAGCGTTATTCAATATTTACGCCAGTAAAAAGTACAATTTAGATCCATATCAAACGATGGTATGTATATGGTGGTGAACAGCGAACCTGCAATGCAGCATTTTCAGATTTATGCAAGTTAATGTTTGGTGGCGTATGGTTTCCAGAAAAAATGGGTTTTGCTAAACTGGAAAACAATTGTCGGAACTAAACAGAATAGAATTTTGACAGGGAGTCTGAAAATACAAATCCTGAATATCACAGACAACGCCAAATGCAAAATTTCAAAAGCGGGAAGTAAATCCTTGAGGGGATTGAACAATATCCAAATCTAAATTTGCTGGGATATTGAAAACACCCATCTGTTAACTGGATGTAATATTATTACAAACTTTTAAGGTAATTTTAGAGAAACTTTTAACATAGTCCATAAGTATCGTTCACAGCTACCTTCAAAGAACGTAACTCTTTTAACATAGTCCATAAGTATCGTTCACAGCTACCTTCAAAGAACGTAACTGTTGTATGGGAACAATTTTTAAAACAGCCACGCGGCACAAACTGTGATATTGCAATAGATGAAAATGGAACTTTGGCATATAATTGACAGTTCTAAATATATAATATGATTGCAAAACGACAGACAAGAGATATTGTTGAGTAACAGATGAACAAATCTTTAAAACGTGATACGGCACAAAAATACAGAAAACATGAAAGGTCGGATCATTTTTTAGAGAATTTGATTTCCATTGACACGTTTCATGTAACTGATAATCGATAAGTAGACGGATATTCTGCATTCCTACCTAATATATATTCCAACGCGTTCATCAAAATAAGACATATAATTAATCAGGTGACAATTCATGCATTTTTTGTCAAGACGATCTTTTCAATATCAACACTTTTTGCAAGTTTATATACCGATAACATAAAAAGCATGGTTAATTGTAGGCTCGCAAAGCTGGTCGGCGAATCAACCATTCAGCATATCACCTACTGGGTGATAAGGAACTTGTCACATACATCGATGTGTTCATACAACTGTTGTCTGATCCTGTGTACCTTGTCACCGATGCTACAGCTATGGAAGCTATTGACAAACTGAAACAGGTAATAATCGTTTTATGTTTAATGTCTTAAACAAGAATTCATGGCAGAATATATAACAAAACTCCTGACAGAATACGTTCAATATCTTGTCCAAAATCGCATTTAGGGGCCCAAAACGCGTCTCAAAATAACAGCTGAACAAGTATTAAAATAGATGCATAAAACACTTTGAAAGCGATCTTACAAGACAAATATGAAAATATTGAAAGCTCGATTTGATTGAGTCTATTCATGGGAAAAAATGGAAATGCGTATTATTGTACACGCCAATAGTCTTTGACACAATTTGCACGTGCGTTGTTGCCAATGTTAACATTTTGAAAAGGAAAACTTAAATTCGATAATTTGACAAATGCAAAAATCTACTTATTTGCTAACCTGTTGCCAATAAGAGCTTTGTACACAGTAATTGTTGGTCACATTCATACGTTTGAGCTTATATCAAACAACGATTATATAACATAAGAAGCGTAAGTTACATCAAATTTCTACTTGCTTAGTTCTAACTTGTTTGTTAATAGTTGAAGACAAACACACTGACGCTTGATGCCGAGGACATAAAATGCGTTGTTGAGGAAAACATGAAAGGTATCTTTGAAGATCAGCAATTAACACTGATGACCACGATTCGCGAACATTTTTCTTCACGGAAAACGGACTCAGTCGAAGCAATTGACAGAGTTGAACAGGTGCAAAATGAAATTATTGCACACGCCAGGCAAGCAAAGGAAGAAATAATCAAACACGCCGAAAAGGCAAAAAGTGAATTAAATATACACGTCTTAGAAAGAGAAAAAGAACTGACTTCACGCATTAAAATGGAAAAGGATGAATTTATTTTAAAAGACTTAAATAAAAAACAAAACCTTAATGCACAAATGGAAAAGGCAAAAGATGACCAAAATGTAAGTGAGACAAACACTAAACAGCGCGAAGAGATGTTTAAATACTCCCTACACAATACAGAGGAAAAGTACACATCACAAAAAGGTATGAAGGTGGTATTTGATTTGAATTAACTTAATCACATCAGATATTGCACACACCTGACAAAATAAGTGTGTGTCCTCCGTCGATATTGCAGCAAATTACTTTAGAAAAATGAGATTTATAACAAGTATCGTTTTGGAATTAGAATTTGTAACCAAGGATATGTGTTTACACAACAGAAATACAACTGCACATTTGCTAATTTGAGATTCATATACAAGACATTTAATATAATATATAAAAGCAGGATTTCGGCGGGAGACATTTCTTTTTTGCGAAGTGCCTTTCTGGATTCGTTTTTTGCGAAATTACTTTCTGCAAAAAACTGACAGCATTTTTTTATCAGTATTCAAAATTTAATTCCTGTATCAAAACGTGAAGTAATTTGCTTCCAATCAAATTTATGTTATTTTTTCTGAATTTATTGAATGAATCGCTCAAATCCAGAGCCGTTAAAACAATCTTGAACAACCCCATATCCTTTTCCGACAAGCGTCAGTCAGGTCAAGTCAGTCAAGTTGAGGGGAAAATTATCTAAGCCCATCACGACCAGCTTCTTTAGTGTCTGCTAGTTAGCTCCGCCTCTCGATTCTTTAACGCTCCGGTGTTTTTTGATAGTTGTATTGGGAACGGTTTCAAATCTGGGTACATTGAGTAGTCGAGAAAGTCAGGTGTCGGTATAATGTATGAAATGCATGTATATCATAATTATATTATACTAATAATAATTGTATACATATTTTTTATTTTTAATCTGTAATTCCAGTTTTCCATATTTTGCAGATCAACAGCTAGTTTTCTAAGTGAATTTACAGTAAGGAAAATATATATTCATTGGTACACACAAATTGATAAAATTGTCCCATAAAACAGTAAGAAGGGTTCATATGCTAATAGTTATCAACAGTGGTTTGGTATAACGCAATAAATGAATCAAGAAACTTGTTTTAAAATTTTAAGTTTTCGCGTTTTACTTCGTTGTTATCGCATCACACAAAATCTTAAACATAAAGGAATGGATTAGTTAAAGAAGATAACTAAGCTTGAAAAAAAATTAATCGGTAAAATTCAACCAGATCCCTGGTTTAGCATCTCCAAGAACTATGTTCAAATTTTAACCAATTCTTATATTTCATTATAGGTGCGGAAAAGAAGAACCTTGGCTTTTTGGACATAATAACTTTTAAACCATTCCGACTGAGATCCCGACTGAGATCAGGTATGTAGCGCCATAAAGAGAGTAAATTAGATTGAGCATTTTTATATATAGTCGTTGAAATATTTTTATATATATTCGTTGAAATATATTCAAGAACATGTCAATATTAATGAGATTTTAATAATGAAAATTCGTTGAACTACGACGAAGATCAAACGAGATCACTATCTCTTTTTCTGTACAATAAATAAATCGCGATAAAATAATTATACGATTACTGACAACCTGACAAAATTGATTAACTTAATATTTCTCGCAATTTCAATAACCAAAAACTGGCATCGATACAAGTTCACCCTGGCTAACCTGGTACGTTTCGCGAACGGCACTACGCCGCGATATCGGCATATGCAACGCTTTTAACTGGCATAACCGGTGTCAATGTAGGAGATTTTGTGGGGTAAGGTAAGAAATTCGCAAAGTTTTCATTCGTGAAAATGGACCACTTTGTGCTGCGAAAGTTGTAAATTTCCTGTTCAAATGTATTTTCCTTGAGCTAAACTGAAGTTTAGTGAAGAATTATGACTGCATAAAAATGTCAGTATTGGAAGACAACGCAGTGTAAAATTTGTGTTTTTTAATCTTTATTTTACTTACTTCTTGCCAAAAAAATGAGAGGCCCAGACCGTACACCGGCACTTCATTTTTGCTACGCTGCGCATCACGGTATTTTATTCAATCCTGGTATTAAACTTTACTTTGGTTGTCAAAATCTTTAACTGTTACTTCATATTTAATTGAGTTGTAGTGTGTTGTATTGGCGTACATTGCAAAACAAAGTTTGATATACTTAAAAATTCTTCCATCAACAAGCAGGAGCGGATCCGGAGGGTATTCTTTGGGGTTGCTCAGAATGTAGGAATTATCACAGAACTACCCCGTGACTGACCCAAACAAACTTCTTTTGTGGAAGTCTGATCCGACCATGAACAAAACTAGCAGAGTATTTCACGCAATACCCGAGTTCGCTACCGATGAAAACCCCCAAAATAATTTGTGAAAGATAGATATATCTCACGTTGATTCAATAAAAGTTCAATTGAAACACAAAAATCTACCCCTTGTTAAGAAGCAGTAGGGTGTGGGTGGGGCAAATCAACATTAAGCATTGTTTCAAACTTTGTCTATAACATGTAAAATGAACGAATATCATTATTAATATTTAACATACCGGTACTTAATGTTTATTGACAAAAATCATTAATGGAAGTCGGTTTAAAGACTAGATTTTGAAAGATCGTATTGAAAAGAATGCAGAGTTTTACAAAAAGACATTGATTTATGTTATATTTGTGCGTTTATATCATTTTAAAATACTAAATAAGGAATAATCCGTTGTCCGTTTTTATCCAATTTTGTATAGGTTGTTGTTTATACTAAATGTGACGGGTATTGAAAATTTCATTTCTGTTGCAATTTTGCCTACGTTTGACGTATTTGTTCGTAATGTGACTGTGCTAATTATGTTCATTGCAAGTAACTAACTTGACCTTTGATGTGTGGTGAGAAATGAAATGTTATACATTATGCTGTAATCACGTTAATCTGTGTACCAATTGTATGATACGCAGAATCATTTTCTGGACGAATGATGGGTCATAATATATTATTACTATGTAACTATTACTTGATTATCTTTATTATAGTACAATTAGTCCGGCTCAAGGGGATAATTGGCCCGGCTTTAAATAGAGGTTATCAGCGAATGCTGAGAACCATGTGGCCCGGCTTTATATATAAATCGTTGAGTAATGAACGGGAACCATGTTGTATGTACGTTAAGTTCAAGGTCAAGCTATTTATAATTGAGTATATGTATATATAGATTATATAAATAGATCGATGGGTAGGTGTTTTCTTTTAATTATGCGAATTGAAAGTTTATTGTTGTAAGCAGTTATAGAAAGGGTGTTCCTGTAGTAAGAGACATTGTTTAGATAGTTATTCTTGGATCATATTGAAGTTTGTGTTCTGTTTACGAATATTGGCAATCCTATGACTTGATTTTTGGGCGTGAATGTGACCTATATATGAGGGTTCTTTGTTTACAAATGTTTCTGATGTTGAAATTGACGGTTCTAGTGGGCTTCTGTTTTACAAGAAGGCGATTTCGTGTCTATAAAGTAAATAATGATTGTATTACCATTTTATGTAGGTCTTTTTCTGTTGTTCAGAATAATTGTGACTCATCCCCCATCCCATCCTATCCCCCAGCCCCCCCCCCCCCCCCCTGGTTTACGAATTCAAGATGCTGAATATAGAAAGTTAGTATAGACTTTTCATCCTGAAAGTACCAAAGGAATTGCCATGTACGTGGTAGGACAATTTTGAAAGATACTGTTGAATTTAAATAGTGCAAATTCATTGTAATGTGGTTAGCGCTATGACAGGGCACGACAAATCCTGTAATTACTTGGTAGCCCACTGGGCTACCAGGATTTTTGCTTGGTAGCCCGGACTTTTCAGTTGTGTATTTATTACCTTAGATATATACACTTTACAAAAATGATGGGGCGGTTTCTATTACTAGTCAATATAAAAACACCTCTCAGATTATTTACTTTTATTTCTTTACTTTATTACAATACATAAATCCCAGGTCATCCCATGCACCACTTCCCGGTCCGAGATCATGTTTCACCCAGGGATATGAAGTAAGCCAGCTGAATGTTCGAACCGTTGATTCTTGTCATATTCTTTGCCAGAGAATTTGGGTCGTTCGGGCATTGATGTGATTTTATCATCTAGTTTTCTCTTCACTGATTTGGGAGTTGACTGCTGGCTGTGATTTGATGATGGGTTTTGAGTCGAAGGCTATCTCCAAATTAGAAATAATTACATTATATCTCTACTCTTTTATTAACCCTTTATAAATCGGCAACCAATTAAGTTTCTAGCATGATCATGTCAAATATTTATATTCATTCATGCCTTTTTATAAAAAAAAGAAATGCATAATATTTGAATTTAAGAGTTTCATCACTGTCTGCCCCTGAAACTCCTTTAACGACAAACATATGATTTTTAATTTATCTAGCCTATTCTGTAAACTTTTATAAAACACCATGCTTGAATATGATCTAATTCAAATCGATATGATTAAAATTAGAATCAGAAACTCAACTGGCCTTTGCAGAAATACTTCTTTAAAATTAATTTATATCATATCTTATTTTTTAAAACCCCAAGAACGGCATTTGGCAAGAAAATTTAACATATAACTTGCCTTCTGATGAACAGAACAGATGACACAACGATCCATTTTTCATTAACAAAATACTAATCCAACTAAACAAATAACATTTATAACACGTTATCTTTATGATATATAGAATTTTCTATTATGAAACGTTTTGCGAAATATCACCTGTTTAAAGTTTTTATTTTCTTGCCGACCATTGCTTTTCTCACCTACGTAATAATTACCCCAATCATCCTCAATCAACTGACATACTTACCAATTACACATTTGATCTGTCGTAAATTAGGTTGCCGAAACTGTGAAAGTTGCAATCAACAGATTGTTTAATTGACAGAGTGATGATATAATCAAAACACATTAAAGTACCGCATTATCTCGCCGTATCCTCGCGCTCGGTTAAATACATAGATAGCATACAACAGAGCGTGCGAGACTGACAGCGAGAGGTCGACATCAACCATCTCTTCCACTATTTTCTAGCTAGTTTTCATTATATTTAAAAGGAAAACTTTTCAATTCTTTTGTTTTCAAATCATTCACTACATTTACTGCAAACTTGTAAATGTTCAGCAAACAAATTTCAATGGCCAGGAAGTTAGCAGTGCAGCAGTAACAGCAGTAACACTGCAGTAACACTGCTGGCAGTAACAGCAGTAACACTGCTGTAACACTGCTGGCAGTAACAGCAGTAACACTGTTGTAACACTGCTGGCAGTAACAGCAGTAACACTGCAGTAACACTGCTGGCAGTAACAGCAGTAACACTGCAGTAACACTGCTGGCAGTAACAGCAGTAACACTGCTGTAACACTGCTGGCAGTAACAGCAGTAATACTGCTGGGACTAACAGCAGTAATACAACAGCAGTAATACTGCTGGCAGTAACAGCAGTATTAACACTAACACCAGTAACACTGCCGGCAGTTACATCAGTAACACTTCTTGAGGAACAGCAGTAATACAAGTGATACTGCTGGTAGTAACAACACTGCTGTTGGTATACTGATGACACCAACAACTGTTAGCAAAAGCACATGTATCAGAACATATACATTTGAAATTTGAACCAGGAAAATCTTCAACCATGCTAGCATTATCACTGCTGACAGTCATATGCATTTCAAAAGTATCCACATTCAGAAAACACAGCCTCATACAGCTGTAAAGAATACAGGAAATGAGAACGAGTTTATATTATGATTAATTTCAAATCACGGTTCATTAAAAAAATGATGATAATCCGAGGTTTCACTACCGTAGTAACTGTTTGCGGTAACGTCAGAAACAATATTATAATTGCTGCCAGTAACAGAATCAACAGCGAGTATACTGCTTGTAGTAATAGGGGTTAGAACAGTAATACTTCTGGCAGAAGATTTCGTTATAGCAGTCATAATCCCAACAGTAACAGCAGTAACTTCACTACAATGCCACAAGTATTACTTTATTGTAGTTTCAGCATAAAGATAAAATTTACTGATTATGTATGAGCAATAGCAATGCAGCAGTCAGCAATAAAAGTAGAAGCACTTAAGGCAGCTGCAGTATTATTACTGCTAGCAGTAGCATAAATAAGAGCAAAGAAGCTGCTAATAGTAGGATGACACTTATGGGAATTAGTAAAAAAAAGTACATCTGACTGTTACATCAGTATTGCGGCGTGAAAAGCAAGATAATCTTTCCTTATTGTTATCCTCTGTTCCTTATTGTTATCCTCTGTTTAGAAACAACCACTGACGATTCCACTTAGGGCGCCACTATAATATCTTACTAATGTTAAAAAAAGTGAAATGTGCATATCAGGAATCGAAACATACAGAGGACACAGCCTCCCCACACAGTCAAGAAGAAGAGAAAGAGAGAGAAAGAGATCATGTTTAATAAAATGATCAGTTTCAAAACTTACACCACAAACAATTAAAAAAAATTGAGAACCCGAGGGGTTACCGCCTTGGAACGGTCAGTGGCAAAACAATTTGCCACGGGCGGGGGGGGGGGGGGGGGTTGGGTTAAACCAGGTTCTAGGGTGCACCAACCTCACACTTGCACCTAAAAAGCGTGTAGCTAAATATACATTCGCGCAGTTTTACTTCTGGATGAGGTTTAAAACGGTAAAATATTTGTTGTTGTTTTTTTTTTGCTAAGAATAACTTGTAGAATTCCTGATTTATAATCGTAGGATAAACCACGATCACCAGTAGTAAAGGCTTGGGTGATATTGTGTATTTTAGCAGGATTTTGCGGTATGCGGTAATTGTGGGATATAAAACTGAGATATAACATGGATGGAGTTCTCTGTTATAATTTATCTTACAATGTTCACACTTCTGCAGACGTTTTAATGTCTGAATTGTATAATATAGCTTATTTTCTATTCTTTGTACAGGCATAATTGCACACATATACACGAAGATTAAGTAGAAAAATAAAATGGTTTGGGCATAAAGTGCTTACAACATGTGCCCTTCCCTTAATTGTTTAATGATATGAAATGGATGCAATTGATGTTTATGATATGCGATATGATATGTGAAATAATTTATTTGTAATAAATGGACTTTAAATACATTATATGAAAAGAACCAATGACACGGTAACAGCTACTTTACAGATGTACTTAAAGGATAATGCAAGTTCGTAATTATTGATAAACCTTTATCAAGCCTTTTTTTATTCGACCACATGTAGACTCACAATAATTATTTAGACCTCTTTTCAACAACAGCAACTTAATTTTGTCATATTTGCTTTGCGGTATTTTATGGTAATTTTGATGGAATTAGAACACCAGCTTTAATGCATACTACAACGATGTTATTTGCGGTTCCACGCTAATAAAGTTCAATGTTTTTATGAAGTGTAAGTCTCAGTTGTCTCTTTTTTATTGTTGCATTGTACCCACAAAGTTAAATAACACGATCACTAACACCAAATATGTACTGCGTGTGAATTCAGTAGGATTGGTGCAAATCAATAAAGAAACATACCGTTATATAACTCATAGACGTCTAAAATTACTGAACATCTAGTAAATATTAATTTGTAGGTACTATGGAACAATAAAGTACAGAAGAGACAATTAACCTACACTTCCATTAGTCCGAATATATATAATTACTAACAGAACTAAGCAATGACATGTTTATAGTATGCATAAAACCAGGATCTAACCGGACACGGACGTGCACTACATTAAACTAAAGCAATACTATTATAACAACAACGACAGTATAAAATTTACGTCAAAACTGTTCTATAATTCAAAAGATATTACTTGAAATAAAAGAAATTATTAACCCGTTACGTTTGGAGTATATCAAGAGACACAGTGTAACATAATAAATCAATAAACGTGTTTAATAACCAACTGTTTCCTTATTACATTCAGCAGTAAAGCTTGCTGACATACGTACAGAAACCATGGAAATTTACCAAGTCAACATCGTGAATAGATTCAATAGCATATAGGCTGGATCATCTGGATACCTGTAAATAATGTTTGTTGCCGACGACAACAATGGGAAACAGATTGGCTACTATTAAAGTTTAATAGTGCCTTTCCCACTCTTCATATTGGCAATGCCTCAGTGTGCTTGAAATGTCCAAGGAATGCGTTGAAATGCAACGTAATAATGGTACCCAAATACCACAGTTTAATGAACCTTAATAATTATAGTCCTGCTTTTCCAAGAAATGATCAACAGAACTTTGTAAAAGTTTCTTAACATTTTCCCGATTATACCGTAAATGAGACCTTAAATTCATAATCTCACGTTCAGCAATAAAACTTAATGAAATAGACAAAGGCAGATTTTTCTTATTCTCTACGTTGAAATTGCAAATAAGTCTAATGCCACCTGGGATAAACAGTCGGCGTCAGTAAAACAGCTTCTTTCGCCGACGAACAGTCGGTCAGGACACGTAAGATTTCAGAAGAGAAGTATTTTTACACGGACACTAACGCTGCCAGCTCCGCCCCTGACACGTTGTGCAAAGAAACTTTCCGACCAATTTTAGGATATGACAATCCCCTCTCAACCACAAGTGACCGCTTCTCGATCCAAGCGGTGGTCGAATGTCAGTAACTAGCAGTAAAAACATATCAAATTGCTTTAAAATGA
Organism: Corbicula japonica; assembly: GCA_038501625.1. Lineage (NCBI taxonomy): Eukaryota > Metazoa > Mollusca > Bivalvia > Venerida > Cyrenidae > Corbicula > Corbicula japonica. Next base: position 70,526 of record JAZAYU010000403.1, on the reverse strand, counting down.
TGCCATGCTTTTTTTTCTATGAAAATTTCACGTTAAATACACATAGAGCATTAGAACTATGTGATTTAACAAGCGCAGATATTCATTCTTGTCCTTGCTAACATTGTTAATAGGTCCAACGCCATCTTGATTTAACAGTCGGTGACGTAGAAACAGTTTCCGTTGCCGACGGCAAGCCTTTCAGGCAATGCCACCCTTCAACAGAGTCGTATTTTTACACCGACACTAACGCTGCCAGCTCTGCACCTGACTCGTTGTGCAAAAAAACGTTCCGACTAATTTTAGTATATGACTATCCCCTTTCAACCACAAGTTACCGCTTCTCGATCCAAGCTGTCGTCGAATGGCAGTAAGCAGCAGTAAAAACATATGAAATTGCTTTGACGCCATGCTTTTTTTTCTATGAAAATTTCACGTTATATACACATTAGGCATTAGAACTTTGTGATTTAACAAGTGCAGATATTCATTATTTTCCTTGCTAATATTGTTAATAGGTCCAACATCATTTGGGTTTAACAGGCGGCGAAGGTGAAGAAGCTTCCGTTGCCGACGGCAAGCCTTTCAGGCAATGCCACCCTTCAACAGAGTCGTATTTTTACACCGACACTAACGCTGCCAGCTCCGCACCTGACTCGTTGTGCACAAAAACGTTAGGACTAATTTTAGTATATGACTATCCCCTCTCAACCACAAGTTACCGCTTGTCGATCCCAGCTGTCGTCGAATGGCAGTAACCAGCAGTAAAAACATATCAAATTGCTTTGATGCCATGCTTTTTTTCTATGAAAATTTCACGTTATATACACATTCAGCATTAGAACTTTGTAATTAAATAAGCGCAGATATTCATTCTTTTCCTAGCTAACATTGTAAATAGGTCCAATGCCATTTGGGTTTAATAGTCGGTGAAGTTGAAACAGTTTCCGTTGCCGACGGCAAGCCTTTCAGGCAACGCCACCCTTCAACAGAGTCGTATTTTTACAACGACACTAACGCTGCCAGCTCCGCACCTGACTCGTTGTGCAAAAAAACATTCCGACTAATTTTAGGATATGACTATCCCCTCTCAACCACAAGTTACCGCTTGTCGATCCAAGCTGTGGTCGAATGGCAGTAACCAGCAGTAAAAACATATCAAATTGCTTTGACGCCATGCTTTTTTTCTATGAAAATTTCACGTTATATACACATTAGGCATTAGAACTTTGTGATTTAACAAGTGCAGATATTCATCATTTTCCTTGCTAATATTGTTAATAGGTCCAACACCATCTGGGTTTAACAGTCGGTGAAGGTGAATAAGCTTCCGTTGCCGACGGCAAGCCTTTCAGGCAACGCCACCCTTCAACAGAGTCGTATTTTTACACCGACACTAACGCTGCCAGCTCCGCACCTGACACCTTGGGCAAAAAAACATTCCGACCAATTTTAGGATATGACTATCCCCTCTCAACCACAAGTTACCGCTTGTCGATCCAAGCTGTGGTCGAATGGCAGTAACCAGCAGTAAAAACATATCAAATTGCTTTGACGCCATGCTTTTTTTCTATGAAAATTTCACGTTATATACACATTCAGCATTAGAACTTTGTAATTAAATAAGCGCAGATATTCATTCTTTTCCTAGCTAACATTGTAAATAGGTCCAATGCCATTTGGGTTTAATAGTCGGTGAAGTTGAAACAGTTTCCGTTGCCGACGGCAAGCCTTTCAGGCAATGCCACCCTTCAACAGAGTCGTATTTTTACACCTACACTAACGTTGCCAGCTCCGCACCTGACTCGTTGTGCAAAAAAACATTCCGACTAATTTTAGGATATGACTATCCCCTCTCAACCACAAGTTACCGCTTGTCGATCCAAGCTGTGGTCGAATGGCAGTAACCAGCAGTAAAAACATATCAAATTGCTTTGACGCCATGCTTTTTTTCTATGAAAATTTCACGTTATATACACATTAGGCATTAGAACTTTGTGATTTAACAAGTGCAGATATTCATCATTTTCCTTGCTAATATTGTTAATAGGTCCAACACCATCTGGGTTTAACAGTCGGTGAAGGTGAATAAGCTTCCGTTGCCGACGGCAAGCCTTTCAGGCAACGCCACCCTTCAACAGAGTCGTATTTTTACACCGACACTAACGCTGCCAGCTCCGCACCTGACACATTGGGCAAAAAAACATTCCGACCAATTTTAGGATATGACTATCCCCTCTCAACCACAAGTTACCGCTTGTCGATCCAAGCTGTGGTCGAATGGCAGTAACCAGCAGTAAAAACATATCAAATTGCTTTGACGCCATGCTTTTTTTCTATGAAAATTTCACGTTATATACACATTAGGCATTAGAACTTTGTGATTTAACAAGTGCAGATATTCATCATTTTCCTTGCTAATATTGTTAATAGGTCCAACACCATCTGGGTTTAACAGTCGGTGAAGGTGAATAAGCTTCCGTTGCCGACGGCAAGCCTTTCAGGCAACGCCACCCTTCAACAGAGTCGTATTTTTACACCGACACTAACGCTGCCAGCTCCGCACCTGACACCTTGGGCAAAAAAACATTCCGACCAATTTTAGGATATGACTATCCCCTCTCAACCACAAGTTACCGCTTGTCGATCCAAGCTGTGGTCGAATGGCAGTAACCAGCAGTAAAAACATATCAAATTGCTTTGACGCCATGCTTTTTTTCTATGAAAATTTCACGTTATATACACATTAGGCATTAGAACTTTGTGATTTAACAAGTGCAGATATTCATTCATTTTCCTTGCTAATATTGTTAATAGGTCCAACACCATCTGGGTTTAACAGTCGGTGAAGGTGAATAAGCTTCCGTTGCCGACGGCAAGCCTTTCAGGCAACGCCACCCTTCAACAGAGTCGTATTTTTACACCGACACTAACGCTGCCAGCTCCGCACCTGACACATTGGGCAAAAAAACATTCCGACCAATTTTAGGATATGACTATCCCCTCTCAACCACAAGTTACCGCTTGTCGATCCAAGCTGTGGTCGAATGGCAGTAACCAGCAGTAAAAACATATCAAATTGCTTTGACGCCATGCTTTTTTTCTATGAAAATTTCACGTTATATACACATTAGGCATTAGAACTTTGTGATTTAACAAGTGCAGATATTCATCATTTTCCTTGCTAATATTGTTAATAGGTCCAACACCATCTGGGTTTAACAGTCGGTGAAGGTGAATAAGCTTCCGTTGCCGACGGCAAGCCTTTCAGGCAATGCCACCCTTCAACAGAGTCGTATTTTTACACCGACACTAACGCTGCCAGCTCCGCACCTGACACATTGGGCAAAAAAACATTCCGACCAATTTTAGGATATGACTATCCCCTCTCAACCACAAGTTACCGCTTCTCGATCCAAGCAGTGGTCGAATGGCAGTAACCAGCAGTAAAAACATATCAAATTGCTTTGACGCCATGCTTTTTTTCTATGAAAATTTCACGTTATATACACATTAGGCATTAGAACTTTGTGATTTAACAAGTGCAGATATTCATTATTTTCCTTGCTAATATTGTTAATAGGTCCAACCCCATTTGGGTTTAACAGTCGGCGAAGGTGAAGAAGCTCCCGTTGCCGACGGCAAGCCTTTCAGGCAACGCCACCCTTCAACAGAGTCGTATTTTTACAACGACACTAACGCTGCCAGCTCCGCACCTGACTCGTTCTGCACAAAAACATTAAGACTAATTTTAATATATGACTATCCCCTCTCAACCACAAGTTACCGCTTCTCGATCCCAGCTGTCGTCGAATGGCAGTAACCAGCAGTAAAAACATATCAAGTTGCTTTGATGCCATGCTTTTTTTTCTATGAAAATTTCACGTTATATACATATTCAGCATTAGAACTTTGTAATTAAATAAGCGCAGATATTCATTCTTTTCCTAGCTAACATTGTTAATAGGTCCAATGCCATTTGGGTTTAACAGTCGGTGAAGTTGAAACAGTTTCCGTTGCCGACGGCAAGCCTTTCAGGCAATGCCACCCTTCAACAGAGTCGTATTTTTACACCTAATCTAACGTTGCCAGCTCCGCTCCTGACTCGTTGTGCAAAAAAACATTCCGACTAATTTTAGGATATGACTATCCCCTCTCAACCACAAGTTACCGCTTGTCGATCCAAGCTGTGCTCGAATGGCAGTAATCAGCAGTAAAAACATATAAAATTGCTTTGGTGCCATCCTTTTTTTCCATGAAAATTTCGCGTTATATACACATTCAGCATTAGAACTTTGTGATTAAACAAGCGCAGATATTCACTGTTTTCCTTGCTAACATTGTTAATAGGTCCAACGCCATCTGGGTTTAATGGTCGGTGAAGTTGAAACAGTTTCCGTTGCCGACGGTAAGCCTTTCAGACAATGCCACCCTTCAACACAGTTTTTTTTACACCGACACTAACGCCGCCAGCTCCGCCCCTGTGTCTTTGTGCAAAAAAACAGTCCGAGCAATTTTAGGACATGACTATCCCCTCTCAACCACAAGTTACCGCTTCTCGATCCAAGCTGTGGTCGAATGGCAGTAATCAGCAGTAAAAACATATCAAATTGCTTTGACGCCATGCTTGTTTTCTATGAAAATTTCACGTTATATACACAATAGGCATTAGAACTTTGTGATTTAACAAGTGCAGATATTCATTATTTTCCTTGGTAATATTGTTAATAGGTCCAATGCCATTTGGGTTTAACAGTCGGCGAAGGTGAAGAAGCTTCCGTTGCCGACTGCAAGCCTTTCAGGCAATGCCACCCTTCAACAGAGTCGTATTTTTACACCGACACTAACGCTGCCAGCTCTGCACCTGACTCGTTGTGCAAAAAAACATTATGACTAATTTTAGTATATGACTATCCCCTCTCAACCACAAGTTACCGCTTCTCGATACAAGCTGTCGTCGAATGGCAGTAACCAGCAGTAAAAACATATGAAATTGCATTGATGCCATGCTTTTTTTCTATGAAAATTTCACGTTATATACACATTAGGCATTAGAACTTTGTGATTTAACAAGTGCAGATATTCATGATTTTCCTTGGTAATATTGTAAATAGGTCCAACACCATTTGGGTTTAACAGTCGGCGAAGGTGAAGAAGCTTCCGTTGCCGACGGTAAGCCTTTCAGGCAATGCCACCCTTCAACAGAGTCGTATTTTTACACCGACACTAACGCTGCCAGCTCTGCACCTGACTCGTTGTGCACAAAAACATTCCGACTAATTTTAGAATATGACTATCCCCTCTCAACCACAAGTTACCGCTTCTCGATCCCAGCTGTCGTCGAATGGCAGTAACCAGCAGTAAAAACATATCAAATTGCTTGATGCCATGCTTTTTTTTTCTATGAAAATTTCGCGTTATATACACATTCAGCATTAGAACTTTGTGATTTCACAAGTGCAGATATTCATTTTTTTCCTTGCTAACATTGTTAATAGGTCCAATGCCATCTGGGTTTAACAGTCGGTGAAGTTGAAACAGCTTCCGTTGCCGACGGCAAGCCTTTTAGGCAAGGCAACCCTTCAACAAAGTTTTTTTTTTACACCGATAACGTCGCCAGCTCCGCCCCTGTGTCTTTGTGAAAAAAAAACAGTCCGAGCAATTTTAGGATATGACTATCCCTTCTCAACAACAAGTTACCGCTTCTCGATCCAAGGTGTGGTCGAATGGCAGTAACCAGCAGTAAAAACATATGAAATTCCTTTGATGCCATGCTTTTTTTTCTATGAAAATTTCACGTTATATACACATTAGGTATTAGAACTTTGTGATTTAACAAGTGCAGATATTCATCAATTTCCTTGCTAATATTGTTAATAGGTCCAATGCCATCTGGGTTTAACAGTCGGTGAAGGTGAATAAGCTTCCGTTGCCGACGGCAAGCCTTTCAGGCAATGCCACCCTTCAACAGATTCGTATTTTTACACCGACACTAACGCTGCCAGCTACGCACCTGACACCTTGGGCAAAAAAACATTCCGACCAATTTTAGGATATGAATATCCCCTCTCAACCACAAGTTACCGCTTCTCGATCCAAGCTGTCGTCGAATGGCAGTAACCAGCAGTAAAAACACATGAAATTGCTTTGATGCCATGCTTTTTTTCTATGAAAATTTCTGAAAGGCTTACCGTCGGCAACGGAAACTGTTTCAACTTCACCGACCATTAAACCCAGATGGCGTTGGACCTATTAACAATGTTAGCAAGGAAAACAGTGAATATCTGCGCTTGTTTAATCACAAAGTTCTAATGCTGAATGTGTATATAACGCGAAATTTTCATGGAAAAAAAGGATGGCACCAAAGCAATTTTATATGTTTTTACTGCTGATTACTGCCATTCGAGCACAGCTTGGATCGACAAGCGGTAACTTGTGGTTGAGAGGGGATAGTCATATCCTAAAATTAGTCGGAATGTTTTTTTGCACAACGAGTCAGGAGCGGAGCTGGCAACGTTAGATTAGGTGTAAAAATACGACTCTGTTGAAGGGTGGCATTGCCTGAAAGGCTTGCCGTCGGCAACGGAAACTGTTTCAACTTCACCGACTGTTAAACCCAAATGGCATTGGACCTATTAACAATGTTAGCTAGGAAAAGAATGAATATCTGCGCTTATTTAATTACAAAGTTCTAATGCTGAATATGTATATAACGTGAAATTTTCATAGAAAAAAAAGCATGGCATCAAAGCAACTTGATATGTTTTTACTGCTGGTTACTGCCATTCGACGACAGCTGGGATCGAGAAGCGGTAACTTGTGGTTGAGAGGGGATAGTCATATCCTAAAATTGGTCGGAATGTTTTTTTGCCCAAGGTGTCAGGTGCGGAGCTGGCAGCGTTAGTGTCGGTGTAAAAATACGACTCTGTTGAAGGGTGGCGTTGCCTGAAAGGCTTGCCGTCGGCAACGGAAGCTTATTCACCTTCACCGACTGTTAAACCCAGATGGTGTTGGACCTATTAACAATATTAGCAAGGAAAATGATGAATATCTGCACTTGTTAAATCACAAAGTTCTAATGCCTAATGTGTATATAACGTGAAATTTTCATAGAAAAAAAGCATGGCGTCAAAGCAATTTGATATGTTTTTACTGCTGGTTACTGCCATTCGACCACAGCTTGGATCGACAAGCGGTAACTTGTGGTTGAGAGGGGATAGTCATATCCTAAAATTAGTCGGAATGTTTTTTTGCCCAACGTGTCAGGTGCGGAGCTGGCAGCGTTAGTGTCGGTGTAAAAATACGACTCTGTTGAAGGGTGGCATTGCCTGAAAGGCTTGCCGTCGGCAACGGAAACTGTTTCAACTTCACCGACTATTAAACCCAGATGGTGTTGGACCTATTAACAATATTAGCAAGGAAAATGATGAATATCTGCACTTGTTAAATCACAAAGTTCTAATGCCTAATGTGTATATAACGTGAAATTTTCATAGAAAAAAAGCATGGCGTCAAAGCAATTTGATATGTTTTTACTGCTGGTTACTGCCATTCGACCACAGCTTGGATCGACAAGCGGTAACTTGTGGTTGAGAGGGGATAGTCATATCCTAAAATTAGTCGGAATGTTTTTTTGCACAACGAGTCAGGTGCGGAGCTGGCAACGTTAGTGTAGGTGTAAAAATACGACTCTGTTGAAGGGTGGCATTGCCTGAAAGGCTTGCCGTCGGCAACGGAAACTGTTTCAACTTCACCGACTATTAAACCCAAATGGCATTGGACCTATTTACAATGTTAGCTAGGAAAAGAATGAATATCTGCGCTTATTTAATTACAAAGTTCTAATGCTGAATGTGTATATAACGTGAAATTTTCATAGAAAAAAAGCATGGCATCAAAGCAATTTGATATGTTTTTACTGCTGGTTACTGCCATTCGACGACAGCTGGGATCGAGAAGCGGTAACTTGTGGTTGAGAGGGGATAGTCATATACTAAAATTGGTCGGAATGTTTTTTTGCCCAAGGTGTCAGGTGCGGAGCTGGCAGCGTTAGTGTCGGTGTAAAAATACGACTCTGTTGAAGGGTGGCGTTGCCTGAAAGGCTTGCCGTCGGCAACGGAAGCTTATTCACCTTCACCGACTGTTAAACCCAGATGGTGTTGGACCTATTAACAATATTAGCAAGGAAAATGATGAATATCTGCACTTGTTAAATCACAAAGTTCTAATGCCTAATGTGTATATAACGTGAAATTTTCATAGAAAAAAAGCATGGCGTCAAAGCAATTTGATATGTTTTTACTGCTGGTTACTGCCATTCGACCACAGCTTGGATCGACAAGCGGTAACTTGTGGTTGAGAGGGGATAGTCATATCCTAAAATTAGTCGGAATGTTTTTTTGCACAACGAGTCAGGTGCGGAGCTGGCAACGTTAGTGTAGGTGTAAAAATACGACTCTGTTGAAGGGTGGCATTGCCTGAAAGGCTTGCCGTCGGCAACGGAAACTGTTTCAACTTCACCGACTATTAAACCCAAATGGCATTGGACCTATTTACAATGTTAGCTAGGAAAAGAATGAATATCTGCGCTTATTTAATTACAAAGTTCTAATGCTGAAGGTGTATATAACGTGAAATTTTCATAGAAAAAAAGCATGGCATCAAAGCAATTTGATATGTTTTTACTGCTGGTTACTGCCATTCGACGACAGCTGGGATCGAGAAGCGGTAACTTGTGGTTGAGAGGGGATAGTCATATACTAAAATTAGTCCTAACGTTTTTGTGCACAACGAGTCAGGTGCGGAGCTGGCAGCGTTAGTGTCGGTGTAAAAATACGACTCTGTTGAAGGGTGGCATTGCCTGAAAGGCTTGCCGTCGGCAACGGAAGCTTCTTCACCTTCGCCGACTGTTAAACCCAAATGGTGTTGGACCTATTAACAATATTAGCAAGGAAAATAATGATTATCTGCACTTGTTAAATCACAAAGTTCTAATGCCTAATGTGTATATAACGTGAAATTTTCATAGAAAAAAAGCATGGCGTCAAAGCAATTTGATATGTTTTTACTGCTGGTTACTGCCATTCGACGACAGCTTGGATCGACAAGCGGTAACTTGTGGTTGAGAGGGGATAGTCATATCCTTAAATTAGTCGGAATGTTTTTTTGCCCAAGGTGTCAGGTGCGGAGCTGGCAGCGTTAGTGTCGGTGTAAAAATACGACTCTGTTGAAGGGTGGCGTTGCCTGAAAGGCTTGCCGTCGGCAACGGAAGCTTATTCACCTTCACCGACTGTTAAACCCAGATGGTGTTGGACCTATTAACAATATTAGCAAGGAAAATGATGAATATCTGCACTTGTTAAATCACAAAGTTCTAATGCCTAATGTGTATATAACGTGAAATTTTCATAGAAAAAAAGCATGGCGTCAAAGCAATTTGATATGTTTTTACTGCTGGTTACTGCCATTCGACCACAGCTTGGATCGACAAGCGGTAACTTGTGGTTGAGAGGGGATAGTCATATCCTAAAATTAGTCGGAATGTTTTTTTGCACAACGAGTCAGGTGCGGAGCTGGCAACGTTAGTGTAGGTGTAAAAATACGACTCTGTTGAAGGGTGGCATTGCCTGAAAGGCTTGCCGTCGGCAACGGAAACTGTTTCAACTTCACCGACTATTAAACCCAAATGGCATTGGACCTATTTACAATGTTAGCTAGGAAAAGAATGAATATCTGCGCTTATTTAATTACAAAGTTCTAATGCTGAAGGTGTATATAACGTGAAATTTTCATAGAAAAAAAGCATGGCATCAAAGCAATTTGATATGTTTTTACTGCTGGTTACTGCCATTCGACGACAGCTGGGATCGACAAGCGGTAACTTGTGGTTGAGAGGGGATAGTCATATACTAAAATTAGTCCTAACGTTTTTGTGCACAACGAGTCAGGTGCGGAGCTGGCAGCGTTAGTGTCGGTGTAAAAATACGACTCTGTTGAAGGGTGGCATTGCCTGAAAGGCTTGCCGTCGGCAACGGAAGCTTCTTCACCTTCGCCGCCTGTTAAACCCAAATGATGTTGGACCTATTAACAATATTAGCAAGGAAAATAATGATTATCTGCACTTGTTAAATCACAAAGTTCTAATGCCTAATGTGTATATAACGTGAAATTTTCATAGAAAAAAAGCATGGCGTCAAAGCAATTTGATATGTTTTTACTGCTGGTTACTGCCATTCGACCACAGCTTGGATCGACAAGCGGTAACTTGTGGTTGAGAGGGGATAGTCATATCCTAAAATTAGTCGGAATGTTTTTTTGCACAACGAGTCAGGTGCGGAGCTGGCAACGTTAGTGTAGGTGTAAAAATACGACTCTGTTGAAGGGTGTCATTGCCTGAAAGGCTTGCCGTCGGCAACGGAAACTGTTTCAACTTCACCGACTATTAAACCCAAATGGCATTGGACCTATTTACAATGTTAGCTAGGAAAAGAATGAATATCTGCGCTTATTTAATTACAAAGTTCTAATGCTGAATGTGTATATAACGTGAAATTTTCATAGAAAAAAAGCATGGCATCAAAGCAATTTGATATGTTTTTACTGCTGGTTACTGCCATTCGACGACAGCTGGGATCGAGAAGCGGTAACTTGTGGTTGAGAGGGGATAGTCATATACTAAAATTAGTCCTAACGTTTTTGTGCACAACGAGTCAGGTGCGGAGCTGGCAGCGTTAGTGTCGGTGTAAAAATACGACTCTGTTGAAGGGTGGCATTGCCTGAAAGGCTTGCCGTCGGCAACGGAAGCTTCTTCACCTTCGCCGACTGTTAAACCCAAATGGTGTTGGACCTATTAACAATATTAGCAAGGAAAATAATGATTATCTGCACTTTTTAAATCACAAAGTTCTAATGCCTAATGTGTATATAACGTGAAATTTTCATAGAAAAAAAGCATGGCATCAATGCAATTTCATATGTTTTTACTGCTAGTTACTGCCATTCGACGACAGCTTGGATCGAGAAGCGGTAACTTGTGGTTGAGAGGGGATAGTCATATCCTTAAATTAGTCGGAATGTTTTTTTGCCCAAGGTGTCAGGTGCGGAGCTGGCAGCGTTAGTGTCGGTGTAAAAATACGACTCTGTTGAAGGGTGGCATTGCCTGAAAGGCTTGCCGTCGGCAACGGAAGCTTCTTCACCTTTGCCGACTGTTAAATCCAGATGGCGTTGGACTTATTAACAATATTAGCAAGGAAAATAATGAATATCTGCACTTGTTAAATCACAAAGTTCTAATGCCTAATGTGTATATAACGTGAAATTTTCATAGAAAAAAAAAGCATGGCATCAAAGCAATTTCATATGTTTTTACTGCTGCTTACTGCCATTCGACGACAGCTTGGATCGAGAAGCGGTAACTTGTGGTTGAAAGGGGATAGTCATATACTAAAATTAGTCGGAACGTTTTTTTGCACAACGAGTCAGGTGCAGAGCTGGCAGCGTTAGTGTCGGTGTAAAAATACGACTCTGTTGAAGGGTGGCATTGCCTGAAAGGCTTGCCGTCGGCAACGGAAACTGTTTCAACGTCACCGACTGTTAAATCAAGATGGCGTTGGACCTATTAACAATGTTAGCAAGGACAAGAATGAATATCTGCGCTTGTTAAATCACATAGTTCTAATGCTCTATGTGTATTTAACGTGAAATTTTCATAGAAAAAAAAGCATGGCATCATTTTAAAGCAATTTGATATGTTTTTACTGCTAGTTACTGACATTCGACCACCGCTTGGATCGAGAAGCGGTCACTTGTGGTTGAGAGGGGATTGTCATATCCTAAAATTGGTCGGAAAGTTTCTTTGCACAACGAGTCAGGGGCGGAGCTGGCAGCGTTAGTGTCCGTGTAAAAATACTTCTCTTCTGAAATCTTACGTGTCCTGACCGACTGTTCGTCGGCGAAAGAAGCTGTTTTACTGACGCCGACTGTTTATCCCAGGTGGCATTAGACTTATTTGCAATTTCAACGTAGAGAATAAGAAAAATCTGCCTTTGTCTATTTCATTAAGTTTTATTGCTGAACGTGAGATTATGAATTTAAGGTCTCATTTACGGTATAATCGGGAAAATGTTAAGAAACTTTTACAAAGTTCTGTTGATCATTTCTTGGAAAAGCAGGACTATAATTATTAAGGTTCATTAAACTGTGGTATTTGGGTACCATTATTACGTTGCATTTCAACGCATCCCTTGGACATTTCAAGCACACTGAGGCATTGCCAATATGAAGAGTGGGAAAGGCACTATTAAACTTTAATAGTAGCCAATCTGTTTCCCATTGTTGTCGTCGGCAACAAACATTATTTACAGGTATCCAGATGATCCAGCCTATATGCTATTGAATCTATTCACGATGTTGACTTGGTAAATTTCCATGGTTTCTGTACGTATGTCAGCAAGCTTTACTGCTGAATGTAATAAGGAAACAGTTGGTTATTAAACACGTTTATTGATTTATTATGTTACACTGTGTCTCTTGATATACTCCAAACGTAACGGGTTAATAATTTCTTTTATTTCAAGTAATATCTTTTGAATTATAGAACAGTTTTGACGTAAATTTTATACTGTCGTTGTTGTTATAATAGTATTGCTTTAGTTTAATGTAGTGCACGTCCGTGTCCGGTTAGATCCTGGTTTTATGCATACTATAAACATGTCATTGCTTAGTTCTGTTAGTAATTATATATATTCGGACTAATGGAAGTGTAGGTTAATTGTCTCTTCTGTACTTTATTGTTCCATAGTACCTACAAATTAATATTTACTAGATGTTCAGTAATTTTAGACGTCTATGAGTTATATAACGGTATGTTTCTTTATTGATTTGCACCAATCCTACTGAATTCACACGCAGTACATATTTGGTGTTAGTGATCGTGTTATTTAACTTTGTGGGTACAATGCAACAATAAAAAAGAGACAACTGAGACTTACACTTCATAAAAACATTGAACTTTATTAGCGTGGAACCGCAAATAACATCGTTGTAGTATGCATTAAAGCTGGTGTTCTAATTCCATCAAAATTACCATAAAATACCGCAAAGCAAATATGACAAAATTAAGTTGCTGTTGTTGAAAAGAGGTCTAAATAATTATTGTGAGTCTACATGTGGTCGAATAAAATAAAAAGGCTTGATAAAGGTTTATCAATAATTACGAACTTGCATTATCCTTTAAGTACATCTGTAAAGTAGCTGTTACCATGTCATTGGTTCTTTTCATATAATGTATTTAAAGTCCATTTATTACAAATAAATTATTTCACATATCATATCGCATATCATAAACATCAATTGCATCCATTTCATATCATTAAACAATTAAGGGAAGGGCACATGTTGTAAGCACTTTATGCCCAAACCATTTTATTTTTCTACTTAATCTTCGTGTATATGTGTGCAATTATGCCTGTACAAAGAATAGAAAATAAGCTATATTATACAATTCAGACATTAAAACGTCTGCAGAAGTGTGAACATTGTAAGATAAATTATAACAGAGAACTCCATCCATGTTATATCTCAGTTTTATATCCCACAATCACCGCATACCGCAAAATCCTGCTAAAATACACAATATCACCCAAGCCTTTACTACTGGTGATCGTGGTTTATCCTACGATTATAAATCAGGAATTCTACAAGTTATTCTTAGCAAAAAAAAACAACAACAAATATTTTACCGTTTTAAACCTCATCCAGAAGTAAAACTGCGCGAATGTATATTTAGCTACACGCTTTTTAGGTGCAAGTGTGAGGTTGGTGCACCCTAGAACCTGGTTTAACCCAACCCCCCCCCCGCCCGTGGCAAATTGTTTTGCCACTGACCGTTCCAAGGCGGTAACCCCTCGGGTTCTCAATTTTTTTTAATTGTTTGTGGTGTCAGTTTTGAAACTGATCATTTTATTAAACATGATCTCTTTCTCTCTCTTTCTCTTCTTCTTGACTGTGTGGGGAGGCTGTGTCCTCTGTATGTTTCGATTCCTGATATGCACATTTCACTTTTTTTAACATTAGTAAGATATTATAGTGGCGCCCTAAGTGGAATCGTCAGTGGTTGTTTCTAAACAGAGGATAACAATAAGGAAAGATTATCTTGCTTTTCACGCCGCAATACTGATGTAACAGTCAGATGTACTTTTTTTTACTAATTCCCATAAGTGTCATCCTACTATTAGCAGCTTCTTTGCTCTTATTTATGCTACTGCTAGCAGTAATAATACTGCAGCTGCCTTAAGTGCTTCTACTTTTATTGCTGACTGCTGCATTGCTATTGCTCATACATAATCAGTAAATTTTATCTTTATGCTGAAACTACAATAAAGTAATACTTGTGGCATTGTAGTGAAGTTACTGCTGTTACTGTTGGGATTATGACTGCTATAACGAAATCTTCTGCCAGAAGTATTACTGTTCTAACCCCTATTACTACAAGCAGTATACTCGCTGTTGATTCTGTTACTGGCAGCAATTATAATATTGTTTCTGACGTTACCGCAAACAGTTACTACGGTAGTGAAACCTCGGATTATCATCATTTTTTTAATGAACCGTGATTTGAAATTAATCATAATATAAACTCGTTCTCATTTCCTGTATTCTTTACAGCTGTATGAGGCTGTGTTTTCTGAATGTGGATACTTTTGAAATGCATATGACTGTCAGCAGTGATAATGCTAGCATGGTTGAAGATTTTCCTGGTTCAAATTTCAAATGTATATGTTCTGATACATGTGCTTTTGCTAACAGTTGTTGGTGTCATCAGTATACCAACAGCAGTGTTGTTACTACCAGCAGTATCACTTGTATTACTGCTGTTCCTCAAGAAGTGTTACTGATGTAACTGCCGGCAGTGTTACTGGTGTTAGTGTTAATACTGCTGTTACTGCCAGCAGTATTACTGCTGTTGTATTACTGCTGTTAGTCCCAGCAGTATTACTGCTGTTACTGCCAGCAGTGTTACAGCAGTGTTACTGCTGTTACTGCCAGCAGTGTTACTGCAGTGTTACTGCTGTTACTGCCAGCAGTGTTACTGCAGTGTTACTGCTGTTACTGCCAGCAGTGTTACAGCAGTGTTACTGCTGTTACTGCCAGCAGTGTTACAGCAGTGTTACTGCTGTTACTGCCAGCAGTGTTACTGCAGTGTTACTGCTGTTACTGCTGCACTGCTAACTTCCTGGCCATCAAATTTCATCATAAATCCCATTCCATACCAATTCCGGTATACTTCATTTCAAAACTGCACTCCTTGTGTACAACGCGTTCCACAACTACATGTAATATACAAGCACATCCTTCAACGTTCAATACCCTTTGCCAATAAAAGACAACAATATAGTAGCACTTTAAAATTCTTTCTTTGTTTAAAAACAATTCATCACCTGCATGAACTCTTACACCCAACATCTAACATCTTTTAAATGTCGTCCACTTATAACACATCTGTGTTATACTTTTCTTGTTCATCAAAGGTCTAAGGTCAGGCATACATAAATAAGAAGAAATACTTTTATAACTTTAGAAGTAGTCAAGATCATTCATTTTAATGCAATGGCAAAGTGAAAATTAGGCACAGCCTTTTATTTTCACCAATGGTCTGCGGTAGGTGTCTGTTATTAAAATAGAGAAAACTTAATATTTCAATAACTCATAAAGTAAAGTAAACAAGATACAGTGATGACACTTGGTATACACTTATCAAAAGTTCTAAGAGCTCACTTTTGAAAACTGTGCATTTGTTAAACCAATTAGTTCATCTACGACGGCATACGCTATTTGTGCGTAATCCCCGTCCGGAAATCGGGATTATCTTTTATACAACCAATTTGGTTTTCCACATGTTCACCGACACCGGACAAACTAAGAAAATACAACAACATTTTAAAGCCACAATAAACTTGCCAAAACGTTTTTTTTTCATTGTGAAAATTAATTAACCACGTTGACCCTTTTCAAAAGAAAGTATAAATGACCAACTATTTATGTCCTCAAATAATCCCCAATCATTGAGACCCGGTCCGAATAGTATTTTTGTAGCCCACAAAATTACTAACCGATGTTTACAATCACTCGGCGAAAAGTTATCGTTTTTTTTCCTTAAGTGGGCCGTAAGAACGAAGTGACGTCATTCTGTATAATTAGCGACCTTCGCCTGCCGAGAGTTGCCGAAAATCAGCTCGGAACGATTCGCTGTTTGTTTTGTAAACAAAATAAACGATCCGAAAAACGCCCAAAACATGCTGTAAATCAATAAGATAATTCCCTTTTCTTATTGTAAGGTTTATTTTTTGTGTTATTATTCATACAGGTGAAATCTAAAATGTTTTGATTAATAAAAAATATGCTGTTTGGCAAGTTTATTGTGGCTTTAAAACTTTGAAACGTTTGACGACTGAAGACAACGAAAGTTCCGTAAAAATGATTTTAACTGGCACAACTTTAAATTAATTATTAAAACATCCTAATGTTATTCGTGAATGCAAAAGAAATGCCTGATTTTTGCATATTTTATCGTTATAAGAAAGACATCAAATGATTTTTTCTAGATTGATAACGATGTACATTGACGTTACTCACTTCCGTAATTAAATATTTTCGTAAAAGAACGTAAAACGCAAATTTTAGAATTGCATTTGTTTGATAAGTGCCCACTTATTAAAACTATAAAACTTAAATTTAAACAAATCAATTTAATTTCAAAATCGAGTTATTCGGAAATCACGTTTATTTCGTCAGAAATATTAAAAACGTGTCCGAATTACCGGCCTATTTTATCAAAATAAATACATTTTTTCTTTTGGAAAGGCTGTTACACATCTATCATAGAGCATTGCATCGCTCCAAATCGCTAGACCTCTCAAAAACCGTTTGCACAAACCAATGTGAGGAAATTAGAATTTTCTCCTTGACATCCACGTTAACACGTTATGGATAAAACAGAGAAGGGTGTGTTTTCTCATCGTGCCCAGCAGAACATTATGAGGCTTCAGGAAGTAATTTTATTGCAATGGACTGACAAACCACAACATGTCCTTTAGATTTACATCAAATATTGATGATACAAAGATGAGAAAATGATCACAACTGATAGCAGATGCAATGATTTTTTTTTGAGAATTGCTTTCTGTGTACCAGTTGGCTAAACTAGTTTTTATTTTTAACTGCGCTAAGCAGATTAATTTTTTGTAGGTTAATAGGATATTGATACTCCTTCATTGTTATTTACAATATTTTGAAAGATTGAATCAATTAGTTGGGAAAATCAACTTTTATTAAATGTGCACTTAGAACTTTTGACTAGTGTACATATTTGATGTAAAGTTATTACAGCATTATGTACATTATTTCATTTTTCATCACAAGTCAAAGGTCAAGTCAGTTATTTGGAAAAAACATTAACTATCTTTCACAAATTATTGATTGGGGTTTCATCCCTGTTTTGCGTGCAATACTGTGATAGCCGTGTTCAGGGTTGGATGAAAGAAAGGGATTCGATTGGGTCAGTCTTATGGTAGTTATGTGATAATTCCAACTTTCTGGCCATAATCCCCATGAACATTTAAATATTGTTATTAAATAAACATAATCACAAATCTTTCAAAAATTATTGATTGGGGTTTTCATTGGTAGCGGACTCTCTAAATTGCGTGGTTAGCTTTGTTCATGGTCGGATCAAAGATTTCCTCACAAGAAGTTCGTTTGGGTCAGTCTTAGGGTAGTTATGTGATTATTCCAACTTTGAAATTTGTAATCCCCATGAAAACTAAATATTGATACGCAAAAAGGGGGTTTGAGCAACTCAAAATAACACCTAAACAACAATCTACAACTTTATTGATGTGAAGAAGCAGTTTGTTATTTTGATAACTAAAATATTTGTAATACTAGCGTCGTATAAAATGCCGGGATACGCATTGTAGTAAAAATCAAGTGCCGGTGTACGGTGCGTGGCCTCTAAATTTTTGCAAGAAGCAAGTAAAATATGGATAAAACACACTCAAACTTTACACTGCAGTGTCCTCCAGTGCAAACATTTTTTATGTATTCATAATTCTTTACTAGACTTTAGTTTAGATTAAAAAAAAAACATACGTTTGAACAGGAAATTTACAACTTTCGCAGTTCAGAGAGGTCCATTTTCACGAATGATTGAGCAAACTACTGTATTCTGGACACAGAGAAGAGTAGAATCATAAATAGTCATGATTTGACAGCCGTACAGGCCTATTGGTTTGAGTATTTTTTTAAATATCTAACCATAAACTGCGATTTTCTTACCTTACCCCACAAAATCTCATAGACATCGGTTATGCCTTTTAAAAGCGTTGCATATGCCGTGATCGCGACGAAGTGCCGTTCGCGAAGCGAACCAGGTTAGCCAGGGTGAAGTTACACTGCAACATCGACATGCATCCATAACACTCTGCTAAATACCTGTTTAGAAATAAATATAAATTTGCAAACTTTACTCACGTTAAATAGCATACCCTGCTACCGACTCTCCGAAGTACAGATGGCACTCCTACATACAGCTGAGGGTAAAAAATTTTAGAGGAAAGGTGGTGTAAGTATTTCCTTTGTATCTCCGGAAATTCAAAACCTTCGAAAAAATGAAAAATATCAGCGCCCTGGTGAATAAATGATGACTATGTTCTGCAGTGTCACAACATTTCATCTTGAAATAAACAAACTACGGAAAGTTAAACGCGAAAGTTTGACTAAAAAATGTCAAATGTCAGAATAAAACATAAAATACTCAGTAAATACTGCGAATTTGTTCATTTTGATATAGTACTGTCTTCCTACAACAACCAGTTCAAATGCCAAGCCTTGATCTGCTTTTTTTAATGAATGACTCGCTTTTAAAGATGGTCGGTGGTTTCAAAAAACGGTGTATAATTGTTTGACACTCACCAAGTACAGCTGCAGAAAAGTCTTCAAAAATGTGAAGAAATCGTCAGTAATTTAGGTTTATTATATGTGCGAGGTCAAAATACTCAAAGCAAATCTAATAGTTACTATGTGTCTCAATTAATGTTCTTATATTTTAACAATGGTCTACTAAAATTGGAACGATAAAGAAAAGATTAGCGTGTTAAGTTGCAAAATTTTGTCCAGTCTTTTATTTGTAACTTTTTTACAACAGAACAAAACTTTTTAAATGCCAATCAGAGTAATTGCCTGGGATATTTTTGTTGAAAGAAGAGTTTGTCAGGTGCAAACTGTGGATTCCTGTCATAAAGCCTATGCACAATTGCAATAGATATGAACGACAATTATGGTTATCAGTCGAGAACTAGCTTTCACCAATAATTGAGGTTACTGGCCGGTTCCCATGGATATCGGATCAAATGTGCGTCCCGCGTGCCAAACAGTTACAATGGCAAGACGATAACCTAAGATACCGATTAATATTTAGAGTTGCGACAATTGCACAATATTGCCCTTAGTTAAACCTTGATGAAAACCCTAGTTTGTCCGGTAACTATGGTTAACGCCGAGATCTATAGTTTTCGTTCGGTAACTTTAATTTTCGCCGATATACATAGTTATTGGTCCGATAACTATTATATCTGTTGATAATAGCGATGGTTATCGTCCAATATCTAGTTTTTCATCAACAATTATGGTTATCGGGCGGTAACCCATGCCATTTTTGATAACTATGGTTATCGGACCGATATCTGTAGCCATTGGTCGATAACCATAGATTCTGGATTAATTGTATGGCAAGCTGTTTGCACAATTGTTTGCACAATTAATCCAATATCTATGGTTATCGACCAACAAGGACTAATGATATAGGTCCAATAATCATAGATATTGACACTAACTTGGGTTACCACCCTAGGTCACAGTAAGTTATGGTCAAAGGTCATTTACAGTTTTTCCAAGAATTAACTTCGATAAGTGGAGTTACTCTTTTTTCTATGTAATTGAGTATCATGTCCCATCTCAGTCCTGAAGGTCAAGGTTACACTTTAGGATCAAAGGTCATATAAGAGCTTGTTTAGCAGGCCGATTGTCAGACAAAAGTTTTAACTGCTAATTCCTTTTTAACATGTTATGGTCAGATAGAATATGTTTCGTTAAGACAGATTTTCATATCTTGTCTGACCCAAATGTTTGACACTTTTTTCAGTAGTTTGTTTATTCCAAAAGGAAATGTTGTGACACTTGCAGAACATAGACATTATCTAGTCACCAGAGCGCTGATATGTTTCATTTTTTTCGAAGGTTTTGAATTTCCGGAGATACAAAAGAAATACCTACACCACCTCTCCTCTAAGATTCTTTATCGTGGGCTGTACGTGGGAGTGACACTTGTAGTTGGGAGAGCCAGTACCAGGGTGTGAGTATTATTTGACCGAGTTTAGACATTTATGACAGCCAAAAATAATTATATTCTTCAGAATTCCTTTAACGCTTTATTGTTTTCTTTACAAACATAAAGCATGTTGTTTGCTTTTCGTTTTGAATGTACAGATGTTTTTTACGAAAAACGTGGAGAAACCGCCGTCTTATTTTCTTATGTTTATAAATAAAATCTCCGTAAAACCTGTCTGTGAAATACCTTGTTGCAATAGTGATTTTAAACTGCACCTGTATTTTTAATTACATCCGGGTACATGTACCGGCGATAAACTTGCAGAAGGTTTTCGTTAATATGTGATACCGATAACCTTGTTTTAAAAGTTTTATTTCTGTTATGTAAAGATAACGTTCATTGAAATTATTAACATCATTGGAAACTCTAGCAAAGCTTCTAAAAGTGTTTTTCCAGTGACCGTTCTTATTAAAACATACTCTCTTTCCCTCTCTTTCTTTTGCTGCTTGGGAAGGCTGTGTTTTCTGTGTGTGGCGATTCATGATATGCATATTACACTTTTTTGCAGAGTGTGTGCAGTAAAAATATCAGTCGTAGATGAAGAAGTTAGTGAATAAGCATTAATGCTATTAAGCTCTTCAGTTTAAACATTATTCTACTGTATTTGTCATAGGTCATCTGTTGCAATCAAATAAATTTGGTGTAACTAACGTATGTATATAATAAATGAATAAAACGATTGCGACAAAATCCATTGCCGATGATAATTTATCTCTCGCATTCTGCATGTTACATGTATATATAGAAACTTTGCAAACAAAATAGGAAAATTAGACTGGAATCCAATAATTGAAATATGCTTTTTAGCTCGACTATTCGAAGAATAGGGGAGCTATCCTACTCGCCCCGGTGTCGGTGTCGGCGTCGGCGTCGGCGTTCCCGTCGGCGTCCGTTAAACAAATGCGTTAAACAAAAAATGCACTTTGGTCCATCACTTGAAAACTACTTACGATATCAACTTGAAACTTGAAATATATATTCACCATCAAATTCTACATCATTACCAACAACACCCATAACTCTGCTACAAATACTTTTTAAGTTATGCCCCTTTTTTACTTAAATTTTGCGTTAAGCAAAATATGCACTTGGTCCATAACTTGTAAACTACTTGAGATATCAACTTGAAACTTGGAATATATATTCACCATCAAATTCTACATCATTACCAACAAGACCCACAACTCTGCTGTCAATATGTTTCAAGTTATGCCCCTTTATCTTATATTTTGTGTTAAGCAATTTGCCCATAACTTTAATACTACTTAAGATATTGCCTTGAAACTTGAAATATATTTTCACTATCAAAATCTACATCATAACCAACAAGACCCATAACCCTGCATCCAATATTTTTTAAATTATGCCCCTTTTTCACTTACATTTTGTGTAAAGCAAAATATACACTTGGGCCTTAACTTCATTATGAATGGAGGGATTTCAAAATAACTTGGCATAAATGTTTACCTTGACAAGGCGGTGTGTCGCGTACAATATCCATGCTTGTAGGTCCAAGGTCAAGGTCACTGTTACTAAAAATAGAATTTTCTTGCAAAATCGTGTCCGCTCTGTAACTTTGTTGTTTTCTATTGGATTTTTTAATAACTTAGTATTATTGTTCACCATATCAAGACGGTGTGTCACGTACATGCCCAGGCCTGTAGGTCCAAGGTAAAGGTCACTGTTACTAAAAATAGAATTCTCTTGTCCGAGCTGTTACTTCGTTATGAATGGAGGGATTTCAAAATAACTTGGCACAAAGGTTCACTATGACAAGGCGGTATGTCCACGCTATACCCATTTCTGTAGATCCAAGGTCAAGGTCACTGTTACTAAAAATAGAATTTTCTTGTCCAGGCTGTAACTTTGTTATGAATGGAGGGATTTCAAAATAACTTTACACAAATGTTAACTATGACAGGGCAGTGTGTCACATACCATGCCTGTAGGTCAAAGGTCAATGTCACTTTTACTAAAAATAGAATTCTCTTGTCTGGGCTGTTACTTTGTTATGAATGGAGGGATTTCAAAATAATTTTACACAAAGGTTCACTATGACAAGGCAGTGTGTCTGCACATACCCAGGCCTGAAGGTCCAAGGTCAAGGTCACTGTTACTAAAAATAGAATTTTCTTGTCTGGGCTATAACTTTATTAAAAAAGGAAGGGATTTCAAAATAACTTGACACAAAAGTTAACCATGACAGGGTGGTGTATTGCGTACCATGCCCATGCCTGTAGGTCAAGGTCACTGTTACTAAAAATAGAATTCTCTTGTCAGGGCTGTAACTTCATTAGGAATAGAGTGATTTCAAAATAACTTGACACAAATGTTCATCATGACAATGTGGTGTGTTGCTTACCATGCCCATGCCTGTAGGTCCAATGTCAAGGTCACTGTAACTAAAAATAGAATTTTCTTGTCCGGGCTATAACTTTGTTTTGAATGGAGGGTTTTCAAAATAACTTGGCACAAATGTTCACCATGACAAGGCAGTGTGTTGGGTATATTACCCATGCCAGTATGTCCAAGGTCAAGGTCACAGAAATTATTTCTGTTATTTGAAATGAATTTCTCTCTTACCATTCACTTGTTAATATGCTTGCTGATTGAACATGAATGTATGGCCATAGTTGTTATTGTTTTAATCTTTAAATTGCATTTGTTTCAAATGATTCGAATAGTCGAGCACGCTGTCTCCTCTGACAGCTCTTGTTACATATACTTTACTTATCTAGGCAACATTTCATAAAACAAATTTATAAACATTTCTAAGTATAAAAATTGTACCACGATTCGTATTTTTATAGCTATCCCGATATTCACCAAATTGATAATAGACGTGTGCCAACTTTGTCGCGGCATTACATACACGCCTTTTGCATCTAATTAACATAGCAGTTTGCAATAATAACCATAAATATAAATATGACCTGCATGAGAGATATCAAATTCAATTTTTTCATAGTCTACATTGGAAAATGAAAATTTATAAATTTTTAAAATAAAGTATTTGTTATAAAACTAAGGAACATTACTTACCTGCAAAGTGAAAACAAGATTCGTCAAGGTTTCCCTGTTTATAATGGAATCAACAGTTGCATTTGACCGGGATTTTATACGTTGTCTCGAGTATGGGATTTAATTAGTTAAACGTGAAAGATGTCAAATCTCAATGTACAGCTTGCTCACTGATAGGTAGCTTTGACATATCATGTTTACAACCTTTACGATTTTTTTCGAAGAGTCATGAAAACATCATGAATGGAGTATCCCATTGACATAAGAATTGTGTTTACAAAAACTGTGAACCTAATCAAGCTA
This sequence comes from Corbicula japonica, assembly GCA_038501625.1. Taxonomy (NCBI): domain Eukaryota; kingdom Metazoa; phylum Mollusca; class Bivalvia; order Venerida; family Cyrenidae; genus Corbicula; species Corbicula japonica. The sequence continues at coordinate 46,780 of JAZAYU010000403.1, read as the reverse complement.
GTAATAATAAAAATTGTAAATACTGTTTTCAATGATTTTGGATATTTTTTATTAGAATTTAAAAAGAAAATAAACAAATAGTCATAGTTTGCAATCTCAGTTCACCGTAACTTAATCAATACATATATAACATTAAGTTATTGTTTATTATATAAACATTTATAAACATTCATTAACACGCTTTCCTCCAATTGAAGTCCAAAGGGTAACATAAAAATATTATTTTATAGATCTCATCGAGTATTACCGATATAACGAGTCAACGATTCAAGCATTACCACAGACAGGCGAATATATGGCGGCGCGTATAGATTTAGAAGATTTATATGTGCTACCTTCCATGAGGAATTATGAAAAACATTTTTGGCCGGACAAGGATACCCATAAAGGAAATCAACCGTCGTATATTGATACAATAAGTCAACTATTTCTAAGCGGCGACAACGTCCGATATAAAAATATATACATAACAGCGAACGCAGGATTCGGGAAGACCATGCTGACACAGAAACTTACCATGGCATGGTGCCAAAGTCATAAACCTCTGACGTCATTAAAAACGAAATACAAAGATGGGGACTTAAACGCGTTGAAATACTTCGACTTTCTGTTCCTGCTTCATTTAGGAGACTATCAAAATGAACCCGAATGCAATCTAGATGACTTGATTATGCAAATGATGTCTGACAAATTGTCAAAAAACACATGGTACACACAAGATTTCCTTCAAAGTGTTTTGCACGAGAAGAAATGCTTGATAATTTTGGATGGCCTGGATGAGTGGGCTCATCCAGGTCGCGCTGCGCAAACAACCAAGGTACCGCACAACAATTATCCGGAAAGTTGCACGATGTTAACAACAACAAGAACAAAAGATTGTAATATTGGAACTGCAGGACTGACGACAAACCGGAGTTGTCTTCATGTGGAAATCTTGAACCTCGATGAAAAAGCACGTTCGCAGCTTGAAAGCAAGGTAGTCCGAATATTATATAAACAAAGTAGACACTTCACTGTGAAAAGCATTGACGATTTTGATAAAGAAGTAAGAAAAGTTAAAAATGAAGACATTATTTCTATTCCATATATTCTGCTCCATCTTATTTATGTGTTCCTTTCTGGTCATCCTATTAGTAACTCAAAGTGTGAATTTTACTGTAAAATTATTGAATTTACACTTAAACATGGTCTGACAAAAAAGAACTTGCCCGATATACATGTAGAGTCAAAGGATATAGCTGCAATACCGAACTGTATGAAACACAACGAGACATGTAACCGTTACATCAACCTGGTTATAAAGCTCGGGACATTAGCCTTTTATACCTTATTTGGCGAAAAAGATAAACCATCTTTGAGTTTTGAATTAAGTATAGTAGCACAGTACATGACTGAGCAAGAAATTGACTTTTGTTTAAAAGTTGGACTTTTGTGTTTGACAAAAGAGAATTGCATAATATCGGTGAAGCAGTACAAAGTTTTCTTTCAACATAAGACGATACATGAGTTCTTCTCCGCGATTTATATAACGTCTGAATGGAGGCACGAACATGTAAAATTAACTATTCTTAATCTATGTTCATCGCTTTCAAGCATATTAGACATGAACAATGTGTTTGTGTTTGTCTGTGGAATGAATCCAGAAGTATATACATGTATTTGCAGTGAGTTTCAGAAGATTGTTGACCTTGACAATGTTACTTGTAAATATCGGACTGGCTATTTTGATTATGATTGTCCAGAGAAAATGAAATCTTATCAATTAATGCAGGTTCGGTGCTTTGAAGAAAGTGTAAAAACTGGAAACATAAGTTGTTTTACCCCCCTTCACGATATCCGGTTCGATCAATTCAGCATAACAGAAGATGAATTAACAGCTTTAATAATAATAACAAACTTAAATAAAGGTAAGGTAAAATCACTACAATTTGCCGAGGATTCAGCGGCCTTTGTGCAAATTTTGGATCCTGGTGTGTTCATGTCCCTAGAAACTTTGGAAGTGACTGTTTTCTTGGGAAAAGAAGCAGAATGGCTGGTGGACATCCTCGCTGAATCAGCACGTACATTGAAACATCTGAAACTAAATTTTATGACTGATATCATTTTAATGGCGCTCAAAGGAATTAAAAGCTTACAATCATTGTCTCTCGGACGGTTCTATATGATTCACAGTAATCTTGAAAGTCTTTGCACTTATATTAACCAGACCACAACATTGACACAGCTCAAACTGTGTTACATACGCTGCTCGGATCACAAGAGTCAATGCAAAAACTGTTTCATCTTGGACTTAAATCGTCTGAACGAGCTGAAAACGCTGCATCTTTTTTCGATATCGTGTATCGGGCTACATGTTAACAATGCATATCTAGAGGAATTCACGTTCGAGCCTCTGGAGATGATAACTGACACTTCCAGTGACTCACTTTGGAAAGATCTGCGTGGAGCACCAGTCCTGTCATCATTAACGTTATCGAGAATTTCGTTTTGCTCCAAGATGCTAGCAACCATACACACATTACCTCAACTCAAGTATCTCAAGCTGGTTTCGATCGATGTGAGTTACTTTCCACCGCGCTTCCTACATGCAATGACAAAGCTAAAATATTTAGAGCTAAGATACGTGAAAATGTATTATCATGCATAGTTTGAACTGTTATTTGATGTCGTAATGCTGCCAAACTCAGTCAAGGTAGAGATAATCGGGTGTTCGGGACCAACCAAGAACGAGTGGAAGAATATTGTTGACAGTATCAAGTCAACGGATACGATATCACTTTCATATAACATTACTTGGGATGCTCATGCATATCTAACTCTGGAATACAACACTGTTTAAAATAACAACAAATATCTAAAATGTTCAATGTATTTTTGCAACTATGGTTTATTTGCAAAGTTTAACTCAGTTTCCTGACATTAATTACATCAACAAAATTTAATAATCGAATTGTTTAAACAGAGGTAACCTAAAAACAGTTTTTATCGATATATATCATATTCCAGCGAGTATACTTATTGCAAAACGCTGTTATATTATTAGATTTTTTGAGGTGAAGGCGGCGGGTGTAGAAATAAATAAGCTTTTAACAGATGGTACTTATGAAAACTAAACTATTATTATACTTTTCGGACTTGTCAAGACCTTATCGCGTAGTTCATTTTTTTTACTGGACGATTTTTTTTGTTATACAATGCATATCAATGTTCCTGATTTCAATATAATGTGTAATAAATTGACAAATTAAGTCTTTTGATAAGCTTACGTCTTACCTTGTTACTTTTTCTTACCAAAACCAAATCTTGAATTGCTTTGCAAGTTGAAGTAATAAGCCCAAGATAACCAGTATATTTAATTCTCTAATGACCACCAAATGAGTTTTTAACCAGCGAAGCTGGTTTTACTAATCACAATTCTGAAATCGGTATCAAACCAAAACGAGGCACTGGCAACCGGCGATTTACGCATTTCAGAGTAATCACAGCAAGCAAAGTAGTCCAAGTTTCCTGTTACGTGTTAAAGTTGGCTCGTGCCACGTTAGTATTGCTAAAAGAATGCTTGACTGCTTCACTGCGCTGTCCCTAATTCAGAACACAATCGACAACAGTAAATCAATTTTATCTGGAGGTTGTAGCCGCCAGGGATTCTTTAGCGAGCCACAGATATGTTACCTTAAGGTAGATATATAAACGATATTCCCGATGTTAGGATATTACAATAGCTAAATATTAATTCTGAAATATTAATATATCTTTTCTGCTAATTCGAAGCTCAAAATAACAGTGAAAACATTTTTTTTATTTTGTCATTTTAAAGCCATTTTAATATTTGACTTTTGTTCCGCGGCTAAACTGTTTGTTTCACGATTTTTTTATTTTTATCATTAACAATAACGATAATGATAAATTTCCATCTTATCATATTTTTCTTCAATTGTCCACTTTATGAAATCAATGCGCAAATGCTTTCACTTGAAAATTTTGAGACAAATTGCGAACATTTGTTTATTATTTGATGATAGGGGTTTATGAGCGTTGTAAATCACTGAACATGAAGCAATCATAATTGCTGAATATTTTTATATATCGGATTTCCACATATAAGCGTGAAGAGTAAACAGTAAACTATTGATATGTGTAAAATTTTACATATTAAAACTAGTATACCGGATATTACTCGTACAGAAATAAGGACATGTAAGATTTACAGATCTATGTATTCGAAACATGCTACGAGCAAGCGCGGTACGTGTCCGGCTATCACGTACGTGGCAGGAGACACGTCGACAATAAGGCCATCAGTGGTCCATGGTCCATTTAATCAATTTAACTATTAATAGACCCTGAGTGGTCCAAGGAACGGACTATGATTTGTTTCAGGAATAATGCATAATTTACATTTTTTACCAAAGTTGAAGATGTTTACTAGGTTTACGTTTTCGATTAAGCTAGAGATGACTACTATTTTTGTTCGGAGTACATGAAATCATAGGCGCAGTAACACATTGAATATGCATATGTCAGTGACGTCACAATTGTGTGAATACTGAGGACAAACCATGATGAAGCTTAAAATTAAAAACGACACATCTGTCCGCTGAAACTGATGATATATGAACGGATTGTAAGCTAATGGACATTTATCCCAGCTCCTTAACAACCAAAACTCAATGATATGTTTACGAATGTCTTAAATCTGGCAACTTTTTCTCTGCTACATGAAAAAAAAACCATCGAGTCCGTTATTATATACAACTTAATACGGTGGAAATATATAGACAAGATGAAGGTCTTTGCGAGTTTACCAAGTACTTTTGCTTTTTCGTAAATGGATACATGTATGAGAATCATGGCACTGGTTATTCTCAATAAGCAAAATCGCTTCGCTGGTTTTCTGTACTGTCAGTACTTTGATTTAATCAGGCATTATACAATCTTTGCCTAAAGATTTTCTTGAGAAGTATGTATCGTTTAGTTTTAAATTTACCGTATTGTATTTGTTTGCGTTCTGATATAAATAAGATCGAAAAAAAAGAACCAACACAAACATGTAAACGCCGCAATACGCCATTTTAAGTGACAGGAAATAAAATTATTTAAGTTTGACATTGTAACGCTTTGTGGAGTATAAGGCCAGTCTATGTAGAATTTGCAAAGTTTATGGTTTTCCCGGGATTGGACGTTTCGCATGAAGTTTTTGTGTGAATGTGTAAAATATTCCGATTTTTTCGTTATCTTGAATCATTCGAGGCTAGTATTTGACAGCTTATTATGGCTTCTTAAGTTTAAATTATAAGAACGCAAATAAAGACAAATAAGATGGGGCACGCATACCATTCAAGTATAGACCCAATCGAACGCTCATTCCATGGCAATTATGGGACTTGAAAAGGATTCGGAGTGATATGCGAACTGAATTGCACATTTTAGATACATGTTTATTATTCTATTGATTAGTAAATATTTATTATTTTAATTTAGAGACGTTTAATTATGGTTGACCGTCTATGGAGTGTGTGGGATAAGGAAAAGCAAGATGGGTAACTGTAGCTGTTACTGTATTCACTGAAGTGCTGCAAATGAGGCCCCACTGTTCTGTTATATTTTATGAATTTTAGATTATTATCTAAAAGTGAATGTAATTTAAAACAATAAATCTAACAGTCACATTTATATAGAAACATTAACACAGCAATGGAAATCAGCGTATTTAATGCGTTTTTACACGTATGTGATTTAAAAATCAGATGGGACTTGCATAACCATGCTTTGTGTATGACAGCTAGATGTTCTGTTATAAGAACAGTTGCACATGGAAAGCTTGTATAATTATAGAATATAACTTATCTGGAGTACCTCTCTCTCTCTCTCTCATGTTAAACTGTATTTATTGAAACCATTGAAAATTTTATTTTATTAAGTTCAATATTTTGAAAGCTTCAGAATTCTGTAGTATTTAGACACCGTTCTGGGCGATGAAATGCTGTAAATCTGAGGAAAGCTGACGAAGATGTTTGTTTTGATCATAAACTAAAATCGTCTTCCAGACATCGTTACATAATTAATTTCGCCGGCAATTTCAGGATCGGAAAGCGAAATTCAAAAAAAATCTTTTCGTTAGATGGCTAACAGAAAAGTTCATCGTGTGGAAGACGGCGGTAAAACAAGACCCAATTAATAAATTCTTATTCTATTTTTTTTTATTTTGTGGGTATGCACTATCTCGAGTCTAGTCGGAGGGGTTAGTCAGTGGTCGTAGGGAGACACAGGTCATATTCTATCTTTGAAGACAAATGTTGGTCTTGCCTTGGAAGGTCGTTCGTGTTTTCATCGTATAAAGCAAACAGACGGAACTCAAATGGGAGCTGGTTATGAGAGGTATAAATCTATACAGGATGGGTTCATTTCGCACGTTAATATTAAGAAAATGTGACTACCGGCATATGAGATAAACAGTTTTAAGCCTTTTGGCGACGAGATTATGTTATTTAAATTCATTTACATCAAATTAATTAGTGTTTTAATTTAGAAATGTTGTTTATTTTTCGGATGAATATATTTTAACAACGCCGTTATTTGAACTTTTCTATAATAATGTCTTGTTGTTCGGATTTTAGAGATTAAAAGATAATCGTGAAATTCATGTTAATGAAAATACAACTTGTAGCAAACAGGGGATCAGGCGATACAGCACACTAAGAAAAGAAATGGAAAATTTAGACTCAAAGTCTAATTCAAATGATGGAATGTACCAAAATGTGAATTTCAAAATATAAAAGAAAAGTCAATAAATAAAAGAATTAAAAAACTCTCTTATTTAAGCCTTTGGAAGCCGATTGTTAATAAACATCAGAACTTTGCAATAATAATTGTCGGTCATCCTGATGACCGACATATTATAATCGACCAAACTTGAGATCTTTAGCCTGAACACCGGTTAACAGTGACCCGCGGTCCAGAACGGATAATTTAGACTATGCCACCTGTTCCTTAGACGCGTGCAAAAGGATAGTGTAGAGACTGATGTTTGATTGCCTCATATATAGAGAAGCCCTTTACCGGAAAAGACAGTAATGTAGATAATCATGTTTCTTGTATACTTAATTTATACTTTTATTCAGGACGTGTAGAAATAATGCAGATGTTTAAGTATCGTTAAACTGGATGCCTTCTAGGTCAAAGCGGTACCATAGAACTTTCCACAGTCGTTGCGTATTTGTACACTTAGCAGACAAGCGATGCTTATTTACATAGTTAGGTCCGCAAATCAGGTCAAATCAGGTCAGTGACAGTTAGGAGACAGAAAGAAATGTATTCGTATGTTGGATGCATTTATTAATTTCACTTGAACTTTGTGCTGATCACATTGATTGTTTTTGTTATTGTTAAGACGATTTACTCTGAAAGTGTTATAAAAAAATTATTTGTTTTTAACTAATTTTGGCATTATGTAACTGTTTTAAAGGTGTTTCACAAGTATTCCTTCTCAGCCAGAAAATTTATTCAAAAGGTGGTGGTCTTAGTTTATTCTAAACGAACGCCATTTACATAAAATGTTATGGTGATTGCTTGTGTTGTCTAATTTAATATACATGTACTTTGTTATTGTTTTATTTTTGACTTCATATCGAACAAGATCAGTGACATAGTGTCTAAGTGGGATCAGATATTTGGGTTAGGGGTTTCGCGGGTATGTTTTGCAAGTTTGAGCTCATTTTTGATTTCACTCATAGGCACGTTAATGTAAATCTCAGTAATCGACGATCTATTTATTCGCGAATAACAACACTGTAAGCTTCGTTTTAACAGGGGAAAAAGAACAAATATTTAAAGTATAAAGGTGATTGAGCTTTATTTACAAGCCGACGAAACAATAATTCCAACAGAAACAGGAAATAAAGAACATTTATTTTTGCAAGTGTGCGTTTCAGACAAATTTTACCAATGCCGAAACATGTCTTATTTGCGTGTATATATCGACGCCACTGGTAATCCATATAAGCGAAGCCTACAGAATTTCCATACTTTATCAATCATGTAAAGGTTATTATCTGGAAGTATTCCATGTGAGTGATAAGAAATTACCTGCAAAGTCAGAATACTTTATTGCAGAGTCGGTACTGGCCAGTTCACGCCGCTCCTCGGTTAATTTAAGTCGATCGGCATATACCTGCTTGAGAAGAAAGACAATGGTTCTGCAGCTTTTTAAGAGATCAGTTTATAAATTGCCGACAGCCAAGATTAAGTTCGTGTTATAGTCCACAGACCAGGTCGAAGATAATGAATTCCGTGAAACACAATTTTTCCAAGTATTCTAAAGTTTAAACTGATATTGTTATTCACTTAAGCTTTCTATCCAAAAGTTCAAATGGTTAATCATACTTTTTGTGTTTAGTTGCACCATTTCTCCAAATATTATCCAAGCGAAATGGTAAAACTGCGAGATTTTTAACAGACTAGCAGTCTTTATATATAAAAATTGAATCAGTACATTTGTGCACTGGTACTTGACCAGCACTCCCTTGTGTACTGTATTATTCGTTTTGCTGAATGAAGATTCTCACTTCGAATTTTCATTACAAGGTTGCATTGCACCACATAGTCCATTTTAATATTTGAGAAGGTTTTCTCTTCATCCGAGGGCCTCTTGTTGGCAGGGATTACATGTCAGGAAAAGAAACGAAAGCAATTTCATCCATATATCTTCTTTGATAGAGATGGACTAGTGCCGGAACAGCGGATTTAATTTTTGGCACCGTATTTGCGATTCCGCGTTTGAAGTATGGTCTGTTCGGTTAGAGATCATTACTTTTCTTAGAAATAAGTTAACCCCTTGTGTGTTTTCGAATAGATGGAATGCAGATATTCGCACCAATATATTGTTGTCTAGGAGAAAAGATGATAGAAATCATATTTAATGGACATTGAATATTGAGAATTTCAGCACTATGGGAATTGGAAATACTTTGAATGAACCTACATTAAGTTCCAAATTAAAGCCATTTGAAAGGAACATAACTCTTTAAATAACGAAATAGGAGTTATCGTTCTTATTGTCACTGATGGCTTTGTTCATGCAGGTAATGTATTCAAACAATTAAGAAAATAGAACAAGAACTTTCAACATTATTATTATAGGCAACATTATGTTTCATATTAAAGTCTTTTAAAAGGGGCATAACTCAAAAATTGAAACAGGGGTTATCGATCTTTTTGTCAGAGATGGCTTTGTTTATGCAAATGAGGAGATACATGTATTTCAAGTATTGTTTTAGTAGGACAAGGACTTTCAATGTTATAGGCAACATGAAATTCTATATTTAAGTAATTTGATAGGGCATAACAAAAATAATATAACAAGAGTGATCATTTTTGTTCTCGGAGATGGCTTTATTCATGCACAAGATATTGATTAATTATTAAGTTTATATGTCAAATACTTACGAACTTGTAGGCAACATTAAATTTCACATTTAATTTTATGGGCTACAGGACAACGCAGCCGCCGCGGACAATAGGATTCATAAGTGTCTACCTGCTGGTAAGCACTGTCATACAATGAATTTAACATCATTTAAAATCGAAACAAAAACGTGTGACGAGAGCGAGCGACCATATTTATTACAGGGCGGAAATTCTAAACAAATACCAACATTCTAACGAAAATTTCTAGAGAATTTATAACTTCAGAGTCGTCTTTTGTTAAAATGTCGGGCTAATGACCGACTAGCTTTTTGGAAAGCTAAAACTTGTAAAAGTGTAGACCTATATCAGCTGCCGCCTCTCCGACAACTCCTTATAAAAAAGGGATGGAAAAAACTACAAAATATAAATAATCTTTAAAAATTATTATGCCTACAAAAGGAGTAATTTTACTAATACAAGATATTATAATCACGAAATTTCTGAAATTTGACCCCTTGGTTTTCTCCAGTCTTGTTTAGCGTCCGTTAAGGTAATTCAGAATCACATGTGTTCAATAAAACAAGAAACCATGCAAGTAATTGAAAGTACAATAACAAGAAGGGCATAGTGATGTCTTCATTAAAATAATATTAAACATTGTTTGTTACTAATTATTATGAATTATTATCCCCCCCAACACCTGGCTTTATGTTATGAAATATGTCATTATGTAATGAAAATATAGCCCAAACTAGCTGTCAATTTCCTCTTACATTATCAACTTTTTATGGAAAAAACAATTGCATACCTTTCACCTATATTCCATGCAGAGCCAATTTAGCTAAAAACAATTTCATATTGAAATATTTTTTTTTAACTCGAGGCGAGGTTCCCAAATTTATGCCGCCATTTTGACAAAATCACTTTGTTTTTTTGAACGATTTTGAAAGACGATTTATAAATTTTGAAAGAAGATCTACCCAATTTTTATACATTTCTACAATTTCTGCATAACTTACAATCATAATATTGTCATTACCACTCACAATGTTGCAAAATATTGGAGAAAGTCTTCGTAGTATGAAACACCGCTGTCATGTTTACATTTTACAGGAAGCGAAAGGACGATTTACTAAAAAATTGGCATGCCGTATCAATACGCCCGAAATAATCGATGGTAGAAGATCATAAAAATATTTGTTTTATCAATGGGGGTTATGTTATTTAAATATTTGTGGTTATAATTTGACGAAATATTAACAAATATGTATTAAACAATGGCAATTATTGTCGTTTATGAGGTACACGTATATATTTACTTGTGCGTACGAATTTTAGGAAGAAGTAAACAGTCGGAACAAATTTTATGATGGTTCCCCGATACGCACGCATACTGTAAACATGATTTTCAATAGCGGTGAATGAACAACGCTGAAATCATAGAGAAATTAAAATCACCTATTGAAAGAATCGGTAAATTTTAACGTCTATCAATACATGCAGATATGTCATTCCACAACTTTAACACATTATAGGCACGATGGTTTCTCATGTTTTTTCTTTGATTTTTTGATGACAGGAAAAATACATATCGGTGATCGTTCATTGACTTTGTTCAGTAAAAAATATTATAATCAAATATATTATTGTATATTTATTAAATGAGTGTTCCGAATATATATTTTCCATGTTTTTATAAAAACATATATTAAACATATTGGCTATTTATTGTGAAAAAGTCATGTTGTACTTGGTCATATGACCCTTGTTACTTTGTGAATGAATTTGTATGGAAAACATGCGATATGGTGTAGTATAAAAAGTCAAAATTTGAAAAATAATCAGCTATAAGTTTATTTGTTCATTGCCCATTCATAGTTACAATATATATATATGGTTGAGAAAATAAATAAAACATCAACAAAAATCTTTCAGAAACACTGGATCCCCGAAAGGATACACGAACAAATAAGCTAATTATAAAATATGGGAAAAGTGTTTTGTTCTTACAGTGCTGATTTGATAAAACTACCCGAACGTTTTCGTCAACATTTAATTGACTTCATCAGGGGTATATGATGAAGTCAATTAAATGTTGACGAAAACGTTCGGGTAGTTTTATCAAATCAGCACTGTAAGAACAAAACACTTTTCCCATATTTTATATATATATATATATATATATATATATATATATATATATATATACAGAAATATCGTCAGATATGGGGTCTCTGTAATAAACCTTAATCAGGGGTTGTATATATATACTAAGAAATGTGGTAAGTTACGGGTCTTACTTCGATATTATACCTATATGTGTGGTTCTATAAAAGTTACGGGGTATATATGGTACCCCGCTAATTAAATGTCATTTCTATGCACTATCTGACCTTGTAAGTACTATAAGCTGTAATATAAAAATTTGGTTTATGATAAAAAAAAATTTCGGGTTTTTTTTTATAGACCGAAAATAAATTTCGATAATAAACCGTGTTACGGGAATAATGTTTATCGTACTTAAGAAGTCCGAATATGCATAGAAATGGCATTGAAAATTACGGGGTACCATATATACCCCATTACTTTATAGCACCTCACATAAAGGTGTAATATCGAAATTAGACCCGTAACTTACCACATTTCTTAGTATATATATATATATATATATATATAAAGTGATGTGCATATTGAAGATTCTGGAATATTGTTGAAAATAAAGTATTTATACATTACCACCGAAGAATATTGAATAATGAGAAAGAAAAAAAAATTCAAAAAGGAAGACGTCGCCATAAATTTAATAAAGCAGGTGGTTTTCACCATTTCAATGTGAAAAGGAAAGTTTTATTAAAAACCTATAAAGAACATGAAAAAAAAAATTAAAAAAATCTGAACCGTGAACGCCTGTCATCTTTCTCAATAAAGAAGAGAAAGGAAGGACTGATAGTAACATTCAGTAAAATTGTATTACAAAAAGCAAAACGTTATAAATGTCTGAAAGATAATATTTCAAGTAAAATATTTATTAAATCTGTAAACGAACCTATAGAAGGAAATAAAATTATAAACATCAAAAAAAAATTCGTGAACATATTCTTCACATAACTCAACATTCAGCTTTGTGTCATAAGGCAATCGATAAAGCATTAAATTATGAAAATGTTGTAGTTTTGGAAACAGGAAAAAAAGGAATGGCTTTTATACGTTGTTGACATGTAAGTGTACAGGATGTGTTATAAAATTTGATTTAGAAAACAGTGATCATTTTGGAGATACACAATTGAAAGACATGAATGTGCGTTGTGTTTGGGAAGTATGGTCACCGGAGGAGGTTGTTCATCTTTGAATGAAAGTATGGGTACAGCAGGTGTGCCAGGAATAACTGAAAAGAGTTATTCATACATAGAAAAAGAGAAAGGAAACATATGGAAGACATTGTTGGATGAGGAAATGTTAAAAGCGGCAGAAGAGGAAAAAACAGTTAGCCATAATGGACGATGACATGTTTCAAGGTGTTCCAGCAATAACAGTGATATGTGATGGTGGCTGGAGTAAGCGTTCACATAAGCATACGTATAATGCCATGGCTGGTGTTTGGGGTTATATTTGGAGCAAGAACCAAAAAGCTACTACATTATAGGTATTATGCTACATATGTACCAGAGCAGAAACTCAAAATATGGATCCAGTTGTACATGATTGTTATAAAAACTGGAAATTTTCATCTCAATTTATGGAATGTGACATATTTTTTTTTTAATGTGTGAAAACAAATATGGCATAAGATACATGTGTTTAATTGGTGATGCAGACAGTTCTGTCTATTCAACTACACTCAACAAAAATAAAAAGTATCCACTTTCCTTTTTTAAATTTTGTTAAATTTGAAAACGAAAACTCAAAATTCTATGTGTGAACAAATTTGCTTTTCTGTTATCATTGCAAAGAGATAAAGTGTTCTTAAAAATCTGCAGCCACAACTTAGTTATCTTTCCCTTTGTTAAAATAAGGGTTTCAGTAAAATGTCAGTGATTCTTAAAATTATTCACATTTATTTGAATTAAATCACTTTCTATTCCTCTTGTGATCAATAAAATATTCATCAATTACACAACTGGTCATCGACAAACAATGCTAAAAATTCCAAATATGTAGTGGGGTCCGATGTGCAATAATAATGAGAAGTAAAGACCATGATAGAGGAAACGCTGTGAAGAAATTAAAACAGGACATCAGAAACACGGCCAGACATGTTTTCGGTATGCATAATTATTGCTCCACAGATTTTTGCAAGCACAAGTCCGCACCATCTTTTGCTATGAAAGATGATAACACATGTGATAACAATGATGAACAGGAAGATCTAATCATCACGCAGTGTGATTACTGGATTGATTCAGTAAAAGAAATGACCACAGATGAAATATCGGAATTGAGACATGGAGGGAAAATGGCTTCAACATCGTTACCTAATGAAGAGTTACTGAAAGACGTTTTCATATCTTTAAATAGAATGTCAGACAAAGCAAATAGATTGATTGGAAATTTTACAAGTAACCTCGCGGAGGCGGGGATGAATATTAAAGGCAAATTCGAAGGTGGAAAAATGTACAATAAATGCTATAGGGGTTCCTTTTATGCAAGGTGTTATGGGAGCATTACGGTCATTGTTTGGTCCGGCATCGTCACCCCAAGTGTACAACCGCTTAACTGGAGTAAGACCAGATTCAGTTAATATTAATACTTGCCATAAAAGAACTCTGAGATATATAACTACTAAAAAGTCACAAAAAATCCCACAAGTATTCAGCGTAGAAAGAAGCGAAAATTAGCAGTTTCTAAAGACAGTTGTAATAAAAAGGCCAAATAAGAATACGGTGCAAATGTTCTTGAAGACACAGCAGACATTACAGCAGAAGAACTTGCAATAGAATGTGACTCGTACAAGAAACTAGGTTTCCTCATGTGATACCAATTTAATAGAAAAAAGACCCGCGGACAATCAAGTAATACGCTTTGGTTTGAGGAGAGAAAAAAAGATAAACAACTTCATATTTCGGTGAAATAATGTCAAGATCTCAAAATAACAATAACCCTCGATTAGTCAAAAGAATTTTGTATTCTAACTTTAAAGGCAACATGCACACTATTAGAGGATTGAATGAGGAGGAAAATGCCAGAATTGAATACTCCAATCTCAGAAATCAAAATCATCCTGCGGTGAAAAATATAGAAGTTCCTGGATTGATAGTTGATAACTTTAATCCATTTTTAGCAACATCAACTGATGGAATTGTTAATGAAATGGATGGATCAAAAGGACTTATGGAAATTAAGACGTTGCTGCAAAACAAAAAGATATTGATAAAGGAAGTTGCTAGAAACGAAAAATCCTTCTGTTTGAATGTTAATTAAAAAGGTACAATAACTTTGAAGAGAAATCATAAGTATTATTTCCAGATACAATGCAATAGAACATAACAAAACTGCGCTTCGGTTCGCATGTTTGCGTTCATATTCGCTAAAGGAAATAACACAGATTGTTTGCGCGACCCAACGCATTTTAGCAGAAACAGTAACCCTTCGACACCCTTCGTAAATCATTAGCAACTAATAGTTCCACTACGTTTGCCGTTAGTTATATTTCAAATTATGTAATAAATTTTCGAAAAGTTTCCTTCAAAATTCGCAAGTATTGACAAATTTACCCAATTCGTCGGGCTGCGCTGAATAGATTCGCCTATGTGTGAGGAGGCATTTAAATTTGCTCATTCCTTGATCTACTGTTTATTATAAATTATTAACTTTTTCATTGTCGTTTTTCGAGTACGGTGCGAAAGTGTGATGTATTTGCCTGTTTATTATTATATTAATAGTCTTTAAACTAGCAATGAGAGATTGCAGCATGCGGTTGTCATAGATTCGGGAGTGTTATTGTTTCGCTAATTGCATGAACCAGTCGGGGATGTTTCCTTTTGTGAAAAGGGGAATCTCCAACTTTCCCGAACAGGAAAGATCCCCGACTGTGAACGATTAAATGAAAAGCATTCATTTCATGGATTTTGTGATTGTTATAAATATAGTCAGCGTGCCTCTTGGGCTTTAAGGGGTCGTTGCTTGCAAGGACGGACCATCTTTGTAATCGTGCCTCGGTGGTATTAAGGGGTCGTGGCTTTCAAGAACGGACCAGTGTTGTCAGTGTCCCTCGGTGGCATTGAGTGGTCGTAGCTTGCAAGGACGGACCACCTTTGTGATCGTACCTCGTAAGCATTAAGGGGTCGAAGCTTGCAAAGACGGACCAGACTAAGTGTTTTAAGTGTGCCTCTGTGACCTTATATGGTCGTGGCTTGCAAGAACGGACCGCTGTTTTCGATCATTTCTCGGTAGCATTAAGGGGTCGTGGCTTGCAAGGACGGACCAGTGTTGTCAGTGTGACTCGGTGGCATTCGAGGGTCGTGGCTTTCAATGAAGGAACAGAATGGTTTTCGTGCCTCTGTGGTATTAAGTGCTCGCGGCTTGCAAAGACGTAATTCCATCTTGCCTCGGTTGCAGACGGACCATTATTGGTATTGTGCCTCGGGGCGGCATTTAGCTGTGGTTAGAAAGTGCGGACCAGTATTGTCCTTTAAGAATTTGAGTCGGACAATGCGGTCTCGGCTTATAAGAACGGATAAGTATTGAAACGATGCTTAGTGACACATAAGGTCATGGCTAAGTTTCCTGTCTGGCTGTTTATTTTTTTACGGACGCACCAATATCGACACATAACCTAGGTAAAACATGGGTTTGTTGCTTTTAAGGACGGACAATGGTATGTATTCATGAATAATTCGATTTAAGCAATTGGCTTACAAACGAGACTATAATAAATATAAATGGAATTATTTTAAAATAATTCTTAGTTTACAAAAAACATTCATTCTTTAAAAACGGAACTATGACCAATACGAATGTTTTTATAATGATTTTTCGTCTGTTGATTAATTTTCACCTGGAATTAAAGTGGCATTTATTATCGATAACTATGCGCTTGGTTAACTTAAATGTTTCGTGTTAAGTGTTATGTAATATCAGTTAATTGTAAAACTTTGGTAAGTTAGACGTGAATGTTTATCAGTGTCTGGTATATTCGGTTTCTTACTAGAGCGGCGTTGGAACATGTGTTAACTTTGGTACTGGAATGATTTTCTTTAAAATGGCATTTAATCTAGGCATTTAGTAGCGGTATAATGGTTGTATAATATTTCGTGTGGTTGTTTGTAGATTCGTTTTCAGACATTGGCTTGCTATGAGGGTCACATGAATCGGTATTGAAGAGAAAATATATTTTGTCATGCGCTCATATAATTTTTTACTAGTGCTTTGTTAAAATTTAAATTCTTTACGTGTTGCATACGGAAAAAATGAATTATCTTATATTTTCTGTAAAATCACGGTTTAATATCGTTCTTTGTTAAGCTCGATTGAAATGCTGTCAAATACTGAAGACAATTTCCTATATCTTGTCTTTTTCTTAGTTTTAGTGAAGTAACAATGGAATTAGTGAATAATGGTTTTACTCACGATAATAAAAGGAGTGAATAAATTATTCACGTTTGACATAGTTTCGCTTTTGTTTTTATTAAGGAGCAAGTCTATGTAGAATTTGCAAGGTTTATGGTTTTCCCGGAGTTTTTGACGTTCGCATGTAGTTTTCGTGTGAATGTTTATGTTATTCCGAATTTTCGTTATCTTAAATCCATTGAGGCTAGTATTTGACATTATGGTTGCTTTTCATCCGCCCAGCTGTTTTTGTCATCTATATTTTTCAGTTGGTTAAGGTGGTATCATTTGTAATGGAAGAGTTGGCGTGGGTTGGGTTTGTGAGATCCTAGGTTAAGGAAATTAAATTGTTTTTTTTTCTGACTTCAAAGCTTCCTTAAGCTTGATTTAACATTATACAGCACATGAATGTTAAAAGTCATGCCAAAGTCAAAATACAAATGAAATATGTAGCAATTTCGTACCTGGAAAACAGACTTTCTGAGGGAGTCCAAACTTTCTATACTTCCATTGTTGTGAACACTTACTGCCACAGGAAGACAGTCCATAACAAAGTCAACAGTGTCTAAGAAGATAAGTTATTATGAACCAAGGCACTGCCTCTCTCGGAATCGACGAATCAAAAGTGATGGATATCGTATGTTTAACAGTAAAACAAAGAAACAAGTCATCAGTTGTTATTTTACTTTTGAAGCAAAACTCGTCAAGGTTCTAAGATTCAACACTTTGTCTTAATGACTGAGGTGAATTCTTCTGTGAAGTTTGAAAGAATCCGGTGAGAAGTTATTAATACACCAGTTTGCCTGTAAACTCTTAATTAAACAGCACCAAAATGTGATCAAAATGCAAAGCTGACTGATGGTATTAGAAATATAGACTCATAAAAATCTGGTTAACAAGGTAGATCTTAAAACAACATTCCACAACACCTAAAATTCTGAGTTAAAATATGGTGACACAAATGACAGAGAAAGTAGCAAAGTTTGTCATATTCTTTGAATATTCTTGAAATCAACAAACATACTTTGGGGTCTGAGGAGTAAAGATAATACTGTGAGTGACAGTAGAGCAATTTATTATCCGAATAGAATGAAATAGATGAAAAGGGAACTATTTAAATTGAAACATTCAAATTAGCCTATGCACAGAAAAGCAAATGCTGAACGAGTCTATTCCTATTTTCTATGGTTCCGTCAAACAACAAATTATATGTATAACAAAATTATACTGATGGTGTTGTTCAGTTACTGTTCGTCGATGAGGCCAACATTTTAACGTTTTTTTATATTATTTGATATCACAATCACACAGTTTAATTGTATTGACAATTCTTTTTTTTGTCCATTGACATTAACTTCCCAAGCAGCATCTTCTATTGCAGGAATTAGTAGTGGAAGTAATATATATGTAGGCTGTATGCTCCCTGTACTGTCAAGAACTGTTAAACTGATCTCCCCACAGCATTCCGTGTGAAGCTGTTTTCCTGAAACGTTAATAATTCTTTATAAATTTATTTGTTGACAGACAAAATTGATTTAAAATATTTAGACACTTAAAATAAAATTTGTCAAATACATTGAATTTTATGCTCTGATAATTACTTCATGTATCCTGACTCTTGACTTACTCTATGGAGACTTTTATCGCATGGACAACAGTATAGTTCCACGTCAGCTGAACATATTTGGGGTCTGATCTGGATCTAAACTGTTTGCCTCTTGGTCAGTAATAACCTCATAAATCTAAACGTTAGCCGTATAGATCCTGATCAAACAGCACAGATAAGCCTGCTGAACTGGATATACACTGTTCACTTATGGGATAAAAGGTGTATTCATGAAGTAAAATGTCAAAAGAAACCAACATAATAACTTATATTCATGAACTGGTCGATTCAGTGTGATGTCTCTGTATTAGTATTATACATTCATGCAGCTCTAATACATGAAAATAAAGAAAATTTATGCAAACCTTGTATCTGTTTACTATGGCAATGTTCATATTCTGTGCCAAAGCTGTCTACCAATTCTGCGTAAGTATCAACTCTATAGCCTTCTTAAGCTTGGTGATACAAATCTCTGAAAATAAATGCTTTATTTTAAATCATCTCTGATAACTAGTAAGTCAGTTACACAGTACCTTTTGTGGCTTATGAAGATGTACATAAATTGCTGTTGCAGTAAACAGTGAACAATTCATACTGTTGCCATAATTTATTTATTACATGTAGGGTCTTTTTATAAAAATCACATAAAAGGAAGATGGTAACGATGAAAGATTTCATGCCGTCTTTAATTACTAAACAAGATTAGCATTAAACCAGAGTGTTATCACGTTTTAAAGACCAAAAAGATCTCCAGCTGATCTGAATCTACATCTCTGCCATTTGATCTGGATTTACATGGGCTGTCCATGTGATAAAAAGGTGTCTACATGAAGTAGTTTAAGTTATTAACTGTGAAAACTGAAACCACATTGTTTTTATTTTTAAAAAAAATGAACATGATTATAAGATGAACCCACTAAAAAAGGATTTAATAAGTGACCACAGGGACCTATCATGTATGTACAACATGGTCCACAGAGAAACTTTGTGGTGTTTGATTCAGTGTCTGCCGAAAAATTGGCATGTTCAGGTGATGGTGTGTAAACATGCCAGTGATTTTGGTACACCATAGTAATGTAAAAGAAGGGCAAATTCTGCGCTGTTTGTACTGTATATTAAGGGCTTACCACACTCTACGTGTCTTACTGTATGCAAAATAAAGATACATTTATAACATACATTTGTGCAAAGTTTCATTTAACGGCATTTTGCCATTAATGAGATTTTGATAATTTTCCTTTTATCGATGAACGTGATTGGGAGGAGTGTGGTGGTTAGCCCTTCGGGGTAAATTAAAAAAAAATACCTCTCCAGTAGTCTACTTTTTTTCCTATTCCAGTTTCATGCTCTTTAAACCAGATTTATCACGCATCTTTCATAATTATGATAACTTCAAACTGAAATATAAATTACAAAAAAAAACAAATTTTATAAACAACATTATTTGCCCAATGCATGCATATACTTTCCAATAACTTTATTTATTTTCTTAGTGAGCGATCAAGATAATTTTTACACTCAAAACATCTGGACCCAGGCATTTATACAAAAGCTCGACACAAACTACTGGAATTTGGACTGTCGAAAATAAATAAATTTTCAAATACCAATAAATAGACCCTTTGCTCCGTCGCGGAACGAGTTTTCCGATTTTTATCGAATCGGATTTCAGAAAGAGTAACCGGCATGCTTACTTAATAGGCCGGTGGCCAGGAACATGTTTGCTCCTACCTTGGGGAATTTTGTAGACATGTTTTTTTTTTCTGAAAGCCAGTTATGTTCTGGATATTTGCAGCTTGTTTGCGTTTTGGAGAGTGGGGCATAAGGGTGTTACGGAGGTTTTAATATGTTACCCCTAAAATTTGTAGAAAAAAAATATATGGATTTTGAACCTTTAATTCTACTCTATTCCAGCTACGATTTTATAAAACTTATATTTTTGTATAAGGATGATGTATTCTTTGTTGATTGATGTAGTTTTCATTTCAACATTTTTGCACAAACGTAACATATTTAGTGTATAACATACATAACCCTCAAAGATGAAATTTAAGTCAGAAACTTACCTGTAGGATTTTTATTTGTAATCAAACTTAGGCAATAATACATGTTTTTGAAAGCTACATGATCAAACAATATAAAACAGTGTGTTTTTCATAAAAATCATACTGGCAAATGTAATAATTTTACCATAATCTTATATGTTACCATATCGCTAATTCAAACATAATATTCATGTTTTGGGATAAACAAGCATTAAATATAGAGTTTAATTAAATTATTGAGCTTTATAAATGTAAGTGTTCTTGTAACTTGCATGACTTCAATTTTTCAACATACATAACATATGTTACTTATTAAAATAAGGCTTTTTACTTGTGTTTATTCGTTTTTTGAATGATGCTAGCTGGTATCTATTTGAAGTTATTAATTTTGTGTGCTCTGTTTAATGTTCTGATGTTTGCTAGCCTTGTACAGATTTCCAATTACATTGACAGTCGTTTTTGTTAAACTAATATTACTGATGAATGAATTATTTTCTCTAAAACTGATATTGTTGTACAAAGAACTGAACACATTTACAAAACTGTATCACAACTATGCAATCATTTTAGATTAAACTATAAAATAATAAAAGTAAGTAGTTTATTGTGTCGTTCGTCTCGCGGTATTTGCGTTGCGCCCTCTACCGATTGTTTACGTTGTCACGTTGCTGACCTATATTTGTGGTTTGACGAAAAAACGTTTTTCAACAGTTATGAGCAGTTTCTTGGTGAGTATTTGTTCGTATACATCAAACATAGTGTTTATGTTTGAAATGAAGCAAAAAAAAATCACCTTCAGCCCTTATTTTTGTCCTATTTTGCTTTGTTTACAAGTTCGTCTGCACCGCCCATAGCCCGGGAAGTGTTTATATGTAGTTAGGTAACCGACCACTAAATTTTAAATGAGATAGGTAACCGACCACTAAATTTTAAATCAGATAGGTAACCAACCACTTAATATTAAATATGGAATGAAAGTACTGTGACCATGAAACAAAATAATTTTTTACAGTCAGTGTGATTAACAGTTGTTATTTGTTAAATTTAGTTAACAGTTAAAGTTTTGACATGTTCACCTATCACACTTTAAATGACTTGTTATCTGATTAAACATTTAGTGTTCTAAACCTACGAGTGTTCGATTTATTCCAAGAATTTTCACATACCGCGAAACGAATGATAACGTAATCAGGACAACATGGCGGACACCAATGACAATCATATGGATGCATTCTATTGTTTTTGGATATTCCATGGCCATTTTAAGAATTAAATAACAGGAAAAGGTTGGAATAGGAGAAATAAATCAAAAATTAACAGGTAAGTTTCTTTTCGTCTTTACTTCATTGTGATAACTGTTAAGTAACGCGAACCCATAAATGACCAGTATACTATGTAATGTTATGTGGTTAAAATGTTGAAGTGTTTAAGCTTGTCAATTTTAACCTTCCAATCTCCGTAACATACAAGTTACAATATTGAAAAATTACAATGCATTTATGAATTAAATTATTAGAGGGAAACTCTTAAAAAATAATTTTTAGAATTGGTTCCAAAAAGTGAAAACACAAGAGATAAAAATATTGCTTTGAAAATTGTTACAAACAAAATTAATTAAAATTAATTATATGTTACCTAATTATTTAATAAATGTTTTTAGAAAGATGACTTAGAATAAAGAAAAGAAATTTCTAAACCGTGTTATAGTTTGTATCTAGATTACCGTAGAGTCATTCATAATGTGAATATGAACTTTCTATAAACTAAATTTACTAAAAACTAAGATGAAAGCACCAGTTCTGGTCTTTTAGAGCAATAATAACTGATATTACTGTTAAATAAAATATGTGAATAAGAAAAATAAATTGTATTCAATGAAACATTTTTTTTCCATTGTTCAAAGAAAGCTTAAGAATTTGTTAAGAATTCCATAAGATCTTTGGAATGATATTTTTCTTAAAGACAAATAACTGTTAAAGAGAAACATCCTAAT
Organism: Corbicula japonica; assembly: GCA_038501625.1. Lineage (NCBI taxonomy): Eukaryota > Metazoa > Mollusca > Bivalvia > Venerida > Cyrenidae > Corbicula > Corbicula japonica. Next base: position 24,186 of record JAZAYU010000403.1, on the reverse strand, counting down.
TTGAAAGACAATCTGTGTAATGCAGGTGATGGCACATGTAAGCTAATAGACACGTTAACTTTGACTTATGTATAATTATTTTTTAGGTAAAAATTCTTTTACTTGAGTTAAAAAATTGCTTTATAATGATCATGCTGTTTCAATATTTTACAAATACTACACTGAACCTTAGCATTTTAGATTAAGAAAACTAGTTTGAAAAACATTTCTAACATCAGATAATTTAATCAGCTTATTTGTGTAAAGTTTAAATTAAGTAGCTTTTAAATTTGTTATAGATCAACTTTAACATAATATAATATTATATAAAAATATTTATGAAAATGTTGACTTATTGTTTGCTGTTTCTTGCTTTCCTTTTCTTATTATTTTTGCCTATTATTAAAGTAAAAATTGGTAACATATTATAAGATGACAAATGACATAAATAGAACAATTAAATGATAAAAATTGTTTATTTTGTTCATTCTTTCTTTTCTACATTTTGTTAGAAAAATTAATGTTTTCTGTCTCAATCGAGAGTATCTGGACTTAGTTTAGACTGGATGCAACAGCCCATTATTAGTGCAAACGTAAGCTGTACTACAATGTTGGCATTGAGCCACATTGATAGGTTTATTGTTAATTTAAAAAGATTGAGAAAAGGACGACCATCTACATCATACACATTTATTTCAAGACATATTGAGCAGTACACAGTCCTTGAATAAAAAAAAATCAAATGATATCATGAATAAAACACATTTTTACTCATAATATTCTTGATAACACACTCATAGCTTATCAAACGCAAATAATTTAATAGCTTTTTATTACTAACTTGAATTTCATAATTTCTAAGTCACCTTTCTTTGAGAACAATTGATTAAATTTATCACTAGAATCACTATTTCTTATGGATATAATTGTAACTTAAAACAGAAATTCATCTTAAAATGTCTCCTTTACTAACTAAGTACAGGCTGACATTATTGTCCCATTTTATCATGAATGAAGGTATGTAATTTATATCGCTATTAGTTAATTCGTTCTTTTGGGTAACATATTATTTAAAAATGGTGATTTATGATATGGTTTTTATTTTTATTATGATATAAAGTTAACTAATCTTTTAAACTCATGAAGAGGTGTATTTAAACAAAAACAATTACACCAAAACTTCAAAAATTTATTAACCATAGGCATAAGTATATGATATAACATAATACTAAAGTCACATTTAACTAAAGTTATGGATATTATTAACAAAATGTTTAACAAAGTTTACCTTTTAATCACACAATATGTCTTTCAGAGTTTATTTCTTTATAATTTATTTTATTTATAGAAAATTACTTTGCTATCTTTGAGATGGTTTTTTTCATTATTTTCAGATATTTGGGTTTTTGGAATTTCCAAATATATGTATTTATTTACATGCATAAAACAAGAAGTGTGACTCAATGTGACTTTATTACATGTAAATACTGCATTCTTATTTATATTAATAAATTAAACAAATAAACATACAACTTTTTAAACTAGGGTTTGATGTTAAGTAACATATCTTAATGACTATTTATAGACCTTTACCTTAGGCTGCAGATGTTTTATTGCATTAAAATTAACAAAACCATCTCCCTCGTGTAGAAAAAATAGGTTTATTTCAGAACTTTTATAATTGCCAATTATTTCTTTATAGCATACAATTTTCTCAAAGGTCACATATTCAAAAAGGCATTACGGTTAAACGCCCCACTCGCCAGAAAGCAATCAAATTGCAAAATGCGAAGAATGGCATAGGCTTTCAGAAAAAACATACCCTTTAAAATTCCCCCAGAGGGGGGGGTCAATTGGCCCCTCAAGGTCTAATACATTTATGGCCTGTTTTCCCATTTTCTTTTCTTTCGGTAACATATTTCAATATAGCAGGGGCTTATGTCCCAATGTATGTAACTGTATAACATTTGTCCTGAAATCTCATTTATTAGCTCACCTGGCTGGCTCAGGGTGAGCTATTAGGATCGATGAATGTCCGTCGTCCGTCGTCCGTCGTCCGTCGTCTGTCGTCCGTCGTCCGTCGTCCGTCCACACTTAGTTCGTTAACACTCTAGCGGTCACATTTTTGCTCCGATTGTCATGAAACTTGGTCAGGATGTTTGTCCCAATGATTTCTCGGACGAGTTCGAATATGGGTCATCTGGGTCCAAAAACTAGGTCACTGTTACTAAAAATAGAATTTTCTTGTAAACACTCTAGCGGTCACATTTTTACTCCGATTGTCATGAAACTTGGTCAGGATGTTTGTCCCAATGATTTCTCGGAGGAGATCGAATATGGGTCAACTGGGTCCAAAAACTAGGTACTGTAACTAAAAATAGAATTTTCTTGTTAACACTCTAGCAGTCACATTTGTGCTCCGATAGTCATGAAACTTGGTCAGGATGTTTGTCCCGATGATTTCTTGGACGAGTTCGAATATGTGTCATCTGGGTCCAAAAACTAGGTCACTGTTGCTAAAAATAGAATTTTCTTGTTAACACTCTAGTGGTCACAATTTTGCTCTGATTGTCATGAAACTTGGTCAGGATGTTTGTCCTAATTATTTCTCAGACGAGTTCGAATATGGGTCAACTGGGTCTAAAATCTAGGTCACTGTTACTAAAAATAGAATTTTCTTGTTAACACTCTAGCGGTCACATTTTTGCTCCGATTGTCATGAAACTTGGTCAGGATGTTTGTCCCAATGATTTCTCGGATGAGTTCGAATATGGGTCATCTGGGTCCAAAAACTAGGTCACTGTTACTAAAAATAGAATTTTCTTGTTAACACTCTAGCTGTCACATTTTTGGTCCGATTGTCATGAAACTTGGTCAGGATGTTTGTCCCAATGATTTCTCGGATGGGTTCGAATATGGGTCATCGGGGTCCAAAAACTAGGTCACTGTTACTAAAAATAGAATTTTCTTGTTAACACTCTAGCGGTCACATTTTTGCTCCGATAGTCATGAAACTTGGTCAGGATGTTTGTCCCAATGATTTCTCAGATGAGTTCGAATATGGGTCATCTGGGTCCAAAAACAAGGTCACTGTTGCTAAAAATAGAATTTTCTTGTTAACAGTCTAGCGGTCACAATTTTGCTCTGATTGTCATGAAACTTGGTCAGGATGTTTGTCCTAATGATTTCTCAGACGAGTTCGAATATGGGTCATCTGGATCCAAAAACTAGGTCACAGTTACTAAAAATAGAATTTTCTTGTTAACACTCTAGCGGTCACATTTTTGCTCCGATTGTCATTAATCTTGGTCAGGATGTTTGTCTCAATGCTTTCTCGGATGAGTTCGAATATGGGTAATTTGGGTCCAAAAACTAGGTCACTGTTACTAAAAATAGAATTTTCTTGTTAACACTCTAGCAGTCACATTTTTGCTCTGATTGTCATGAAACTTGGTCAGGATGTTTGTCCCAATGATATCTCGGAAGAGTTCGAATATGGGTCATCTGGGTCCAAAAACTAGGTCACTGTTACTAAAAATAGAATTTTCTTGTTAACACTCTAGCGATCACATTTTTGCTCCGATTGTCATGAAACTTGGTCAGGATGTTTGTCCCAATGATTTCTTGGACGAGTTCGAATATGGGTCCAAAAACTAGGTCACTGTTACTAAAAATAGAATTTTCTTGTTAATACTGTAGCGGTCACATTTTTGCCTTGATTGTCATGAAACATGGTTAGGGTGTTTGTCCCAATGATTTCTTGAAAGAGTTCGAATATGGGTCATCTGGGTCCAAAAACTAGGTCACAGTTACTTAAAATAGAATTTTCTTGTTAACACTCTAGCAGTCACATTTTTGCTCCGATTGTCATGAAACTTGGTCAGGATGTTTGTCCCAATGATTTCTCGGATGAGTTCGAATATGGGTCATCTCAGGGTCTTGGTCACTGTTACTAAAAAGAACTTTGTTGTACTCAGGTGAGCGATAAAGGGCCATCATGGCCCTCTTGTCTTACTATATTTTACTTATAAGCACAAATTACTTGCTACTGCACGCAAGAAATGTTTCATACATCTTATTTTTCTAAGTTTTTATGTTAAGTTACATAACTTAATCACTATTTTAGACCAATACCTTAGGTTACAGACGTTTTATTGCATTAGTAATGTAGATAAGAGCTTCCTGGTGTAGAAAAAATAGGTTTATTTTAGAACTTTTATAATTGTCAAATATTTCATTTTTACACAAACTTTTTTCAAAGGTAACATATTCAAACAGGCGTTACGGAAAACGCCCGACTCGCCAGAGTGCAAACAAATTGCAAAATGCGTAGAATGGTATAGGCTTTCAGAAAAACATTCCCATCAAAATTCCCCAAGGGGGTGGGGGGGAGGGGGTCTATTGGAAGCTCAAGGTGTATAAGCATACAACACGGTATGCTTACTTTCGCATACAACATCCAAATAAATAACAAATTTACAAAAATCTACGCAAGCAACATTTATTTGACTCGGAAATAAATGTTGTATACATATAATCGTGCAAGTTCGTGAAGATTCAAGAATTACCACATGTTTAAAGAATAGAATAATATTTCCAACAATATAATATCGTGTTAACGAGCATGATATGATCGACGTTTACGGCATTTACGTCAAGCGAATAGTTGCCTTCCAAAAATCCGAGAGTTAGTGCATGTTTAATGAACTAAATAATCCACTTCACTATCGCAATGAACACTGCTGTCGATTAATGTTTTGAACTATTACGTCATGTTTGAAATGCATGGGATGCTTGTGTTTTACAACAAAGACGCCGATCGCCGTAAACTTCAAATTTCGCATGCCGCTCTAATTAATCGATCAAAGAATTTTTCCGTCTACAACTCGAAAATCATTAATCTGTTGGGAGGTTGTAGGATATCGCCCGCGAGAAATTATGAAGGATGAATGGACTGGGGGTCAGAAGAGTGAAATGCGCTAAATGCGGGGACCGGAAGTCGCTGTTCTTGCGAACTGGAAATCGGAGAATAGTTCATTTTGGTGCCAATGTCTGATTGGGATTTTGAAATTTTAGAAACACTGCTAGAGGCTATAAAATTTCATGCTTCAGTACGGTTCGAAAACATCCCAATAGTTTCAAATAAACATTTCCTCTAGGAAGTTCAGCGAGGGCAATATGATCGTTTTCAATTATTTTAAGAGTCAAGTAATTCAGTAAAACTTGTCAAATTTCTCTGCATTGCGTTATAATCTAATGTGTAATGGTGCGGCCCAGCATAGATGTATTATGCCTCGTTCTGAAATTCGGAGATTATGTGGTTGTGATAAAAACACGTAATACAACGGTATTGGGAAACAGGTCTATTAATGGTCAACATGGCTTTACCATGCAACACATTTGAGCTTGTAACAGTTACTTGTTTGACAGAGCAATTATTCCTGAAATCTGAAATAAATATTTAGTGGTAAACACCGCTTCGCCGTGCTTCCTATTTCAATCATTCTACACTATACCTCATTTTTTTAAAACGAAATGTAATTATTTTTATTTGTTGCAAATGAAGCATTATTCAGATAGCATTTGGTAAACACAGCTTTGACATGCCTCAAATTTCAACTTATATTGGCAGAGTAGCTGTATGTTTTATCCGAGAACCTTGGGTTCGAGTCCTGATCAAGTATACACATCTTCAATGCCATTAGCTGGTCAGATTTCAATGACCAGTTTTGTCAAGTCTACAGTATCCAGAGTTAATTCAACGCAATACCTAATCGCTTTCTTACACCAAATTAAAACTAAAGCAATCGATATTATCATCTAAACTGCAATGTTAAACTTACTGTTCGTGTTGATAATTGCAGTAAAAAATGAAAAAAAAAGTAAATTTTCAATGTTGAGCATGCTGAGGAAATCGGTGTAAATGTCACTTTCTTACTCTGTATTTTTATTAACACAATGCCTAACAACTACCGCATCGCTACGGTGGAGTCTACTGTTAGACCCTAACTCTGTGACAATATTAGGATTTAATCAATGTAGAAACTTATTTACCTTATTTTTATGGTGAGTTAAATCTTAATTGTTATCTAACATATGGAAGAAGAACTTCTGAAAATGGAAATCGAGAAACAAAATGGCGGCTTTTCAGTTTTAAAATCCGGAAGCAAGCCATCTGTACTATTGCACTCGGATGAAAGTCATATTGTCCAATCAGAAGCCTTATTTTGCGACACGGTTTCGAAGTTTCAAGGTACTGCTTTTTGCTCATGCGCATTACCGTTATCGGCATCTACACGCGCGTCGAAATCGTAGCTAAGGGTCAATTCCGTATTAAACAACAGTAGAAATGTAACACACTAGGTGTAGGGGGGGTAAACGCAATACATATACAGTTCTGGTTTTCACTTTTTAATATGTCCAAATCATACGTAACTGGAATCAATGGAGACCATACTGTTCATACAGATGTTAACAATCATACCCGGTAAGTATGGCTCTGAAATACATAAGATGAAATAGTGCTTACACAATGATTAACTAATTAGAAAGCACTAGTTTAAATTAACACAAAGAATAAGATTTTAACAAAAGATTAACCAGTTACAAAAACAATACAATGTCCTATACATATTAAAATATGGGTCCATAGCACAGTGGTCCAACAATCATAAAAACCATTTAAAATATGAAATTAACAATTCCTTACTTAACAACAAAAATACAATTCAGTTATTTAGAATGAACAGCTATCTTACCAGATATATGGAATCTGCAAACCCCAGGTTGGTCTCTCACTCTTTCTCGCTCTTACTCTAGGTGAACTGTATAAAGTGCTGGACTGTTAACAAGAAATAGATTGTTAATACATGCATGTTATATTCGAAAGAGAAATCAAAGAAATAGACATTTGCATTGTGGCCGCCATTTTTATGAAAAATAAATCACATTTGAAATTACGAAATTTAAGAATGCCAAATACAAAAATGACGTAAAATTAGATTATTTCAGCAAACAATGTTTACCTATAATGAGCAAACCAATGACAGCAAATAGTTGAGAACAACATCTCAATAAATTAACGAAGGAACAACTGTTGCTTCTTCTAAACTTTCTCAAACTCTGACCAAACCGCTCTTGTTGAATTTCGCTCACTCAGAAAATCTAGTCTCGTCCAGAACGAGACTGGCCCCAAAAAGCATAATTAAAATCGAAAGAAGAAACGCATAAGTAAAACCGAAAGTAGAAAACCAAGAGGAACCAAGCGGGGATAAATGCGAGAAATAGAAGGAAAAGAAAGGTTAACGCTGAACCTAATGAAAACATAAAATATTGACCCTACTACAGAAATGTACAAAAACAGCATTCTCCAAGTGACTGTACTTAAAGTTTCACATCCATATTTGTTTACAAGTTTACAAGTACGACTTCCCAGAATGCAAAGTATGGTGTACAATATAGTTCATTAGTTTCGATGTTTCTTTTAGTATTCCAAAAAATCAAGAAACGTAAGAAATATATTTCTACAAGTATTAGGAGTGTTTTGAAATGTTAAAGGCAAATAATAACATATTAATGAGTAAATTATGTACACAGTCTTTCTCATAAATTGTAAAAATACTTATCACGGATGAAAGATCGGCAACCAAATGTCTTAGATGATAATTTATTAAACAACAGTAGAAATGTGAACAAAATAGCATTCTCCAGGTGACTGTACTTATAATTTTACATCCATACTTGTTTAAAAGTTTATAAAGTAGGACTTTCGCTCTACCGCTCGCCGTGGCGAGTAAATGATCCTTTGGGTCGAGTTAAGCGTCCAACCAGGCGATTAAATTTTCAGCAATGCACATATGTTTTCTGGTATAAAAGACATATTTCCGGTGTATTTGGAATATTTCTGATATTAGGTTAACAACAGCGATTTATTTTTATCCTCACTGGGTTTCCCAACTCAGAACGAGGCTGCAAGTGCACGTATTTTCCCGTCATATCTTAAATTGTCGAAACATATGAAATATTTAAAAAAAAATGTAAGGGCGATTGTACTTTCTGTTAGGGCGAATGCACTTTTTCATTCACCCGACCTACAGGGCGAGTGGTTCCCAAAACAATTGTACACCTCTGATATGTAAACAATAAGTGCATTCCAATATATGTATAAACATATTTACTAATAATTGCATTAAATTTTATGTTAATATTATGCTATTTATGTTAATATTGGTCTTTTTACACATTTCAAAAACCTTAATATACTATACGTTTCATTTGGTCATTAATATATCATGTGCTAACAGAAAAGTAATATTTCAACTTTACTTGAAAAGGCAGATAATTCGATACGTATATTCACACTACAAATCCGAAACCGAGGGATATTCGTTCGGGAAGCCTATTATCTAGGACTAGTTTTCAACGAAGTGTTCTACACCTGAAATCATCCGACGATTTTTTACTGTACAACAGTTTTAATCATGGAAAGAGTTGAATAGAACTAATTGAACCATAACATGATCTTCGTGTTAAGGGTTCGCAAACATTGCAAATGGCAAAAACTGGCTCAATTTTCAAAAATGAATTTTGGGGGAAATACTTATTGCCACCTAGATTTTAGTAAAGAAATGTATTTAGCTCAGGATGTTGTAAATGTTTGCAAGCTCAAATTAGTCTAATTCATGTTCTAATTAATAAGCACATACTTAAACAAAAGAAAACCCGTTTGCATGAGAACTGAAATTCATGGACAATATACCAAAGCAACTCATACGTGAAATAAGTTTTTGCTGGTCTTCAATGTTAAGTGTCAAAATAATGTAAGGGTTTTCAAGAAATTCTAGGAAAGCTTACTTCCGGGTTCTAATTTGAACATGAATTAAACTAAGTTTTAAATGACCATCTGAAACACTTTAGACTCCTAGGTGAATCGGTAGTTGACAGATTTGACTTAGCTCCCAAGTACATTTTGAGCGACTTATTTGAAGAACGACGACCAAAGACAACCTTTATTCATTTAATATTTTATTTAAATGACTTTTAAATAAACACTAGTAAGATCGAAATGAGATCGAAATAATACGGATAAAATATAATGCAACTGGTAAATTGCAATTTCGTCCAAAAAGGTTTATAAAAACGCATTTTACATCGGAAGAGTATTTGAAAACAGAGGTCGCTAAATGGTGCAATTTTAAACTACGCCACAATAAATTGTGTAAAATATTCCAAATCAATAAAATGTATAGTCTGATCATAATAATCGATGTGTAATCGATTTTCACTCTCCAAATCTGAATTTCTTTCAAAAATCGTTGTCAGCCTGAAGGAAAACACGATGACACTGACATATACTTTTAAGGCACAGATTGTGTAAAATGTGCAGCACTGTGAACGTAAAAGGTTTTAACCATACAGACGATAAACGGTGAAATTATATCCGTTTACCAATGCAGAGGCGCGAGGTCAACTTATTTCTATACATTAAAAACAATAAAATAGATGAAAAGGGATCATTGAAATATATATGAAAACATTGCAGGCTCGGTTTGATTGAGCCTGTTCATGGGCAGTAATGGAAATGCATATTACTGCCCACGCCGCCTAGCCCCGGGTTGAGCGCAACTAAATATTTACACCAACAAACAGTAAAATTTTGATAAATCCCAAGCGATGGTATGCATATTGCGGTGAACATGGAACCTTCAATGCGGTATTTTCATATTAATACCATTCCATGTCCAGCGGCGTATGGTTTCTAAGATAAAAAATGGGTTTGCCCTAAAAGAGAAAACAATGGGCGGAACTAAACAGAATCGAATTTCGAGAGGGGTTCTGAGAATATAAATCCTGCATGTCACAGACAACACCAATGGCAAAAGTTAAAAACCAGGAGGTATATCCTTGGGGTGATTGAACAATATCCAAATATATATTGGCTGGGATATTGTAATGAAATCACCCATCTTTAAGCTGGCCGAAATATTAAAAACAAGTAATTTTAGAAGAACTATTATCATAGTACATAAATACCGTGCTCGACGACCTTCAAAGACATAACTGATAACAACACTGATTGAATGTACGGAGAGACGTTTTACAGCCGCCACACGGCACAAACAACGCTACTTTAATATTGAAATAGAAGAAAAGGGAACTTTAAACCCCATCGAACACGACAAATATAAAAATATTGCAGGCTCGGTTTGATTGAGCCTGTTCATAGGCATTAATGGATATGCATATTACTGCCCAAGGCGCCTAGCCCCAGGTTGAGCGTAACTCAATATTTACACCAATACACTGTACAATTTTGATCCATCCCAAGAGATGATATGCATACGACTGCATTCGTCGCCAATCTGAAAATTGTCAGAGTCTCAGCGAGTTTCTGCAGTCAACACCTCCGAAACTCAATGACCTGACTGCATTGTTTGGTTAAATAAACAGTGTTAACTCGCTTTCTCTGTTTTTCCGACCTAAGTTATTATGAGAGTACTGTTGTTACGTACCGCTTAAAATCTGTTCTCTTTGGTGCAACATGTTCACCATTTTTATCCAGAACGAAACGTAAATGAAACATCTAGAACATAATAAAAGACACCCAGTAGCGGGCGTCATTGCAGGTGACCGGTAAGAAGTAATCATTATTCCAAGCTTCACAAGTGAAAATTAATTATTTTGCTACTTCCGGTTTCCACGACACTTGATGGTGGAAGCCGGATTTAACTTGATATCGCGGTATTCAAATTATACCGCTCTTCACAAGATTGTTAGATGGCGTTCAAGACACGAATACGAATGCCAAGGTATTGGGTATGAACTGGGACTATGAAGCTGACCAAATATCTTTCGTAAGTCAACAAATTCAAGATAACCCAGTCCGCCAAATCGCCTCTTACAACAAAAGATGAGATTACACAATCTCTTGGTATATTGAGCGCAGTCACCGTGCGTGCCAAGTTACTCGTACAAGATCTATGGAAACGGAAGTTCGATTGAAACACGCAACTTCCAGACAAAATAAGTGAAAAGTTGGATAATATTTGTAGGGATCTGACCACTGTCATGAATGTCATGTTTCCAGGACCCATTTTTGCACGAGTGCAAACCTGTCACGTGACACAACATTATATCATTTTGTATATGCTGGTGCAAGATGTTTCGGTGCGTCGGTGTACTGGTGCATTAACAACACATCAGCATTTATGATTGCCAAGAACAGGGTCCCTTTTATCAAGACATTAACTCTACCAAGTCTTGAACAAACGGCTGCATTAGTCGAGCTCGTCTAGCTAACCACGTGACAACATTTTCAGAGCAGCACACTGAAAACAGGGATCACCTTGGATATGCGATCAAGACAAATTGCCGAACTAAGACCCAGAAACCCTGACAATGTTGACAGATACTGAAACCAAACGTTTTGGAATATGTTGAATGTGTCTAAAAGTTTAATAAATTTGCAAAACAATGAATATTTTTAAAATGAATAAGATGTCTTTGGGCCAAGCGAGCAATTGTCGATGGCAAACAATGCGATTTCACGTCAAGACATAACTCCTTGGATCATGCCAAAAACCTCAAAACTAAAAGAATTAGCAAAGGGCCATGTAATAATTGTATCAATTTTAAGTGGTCTTAAAACTGTTCAAATCCGTGATTTAGATATCAATTTAATTGTGATTAATTAATTAATTATAATTGTACCCATCCTTGCAAATGGGCTTCCAATGTCACAGGCCATCTAGCGCACGTAATTGGTCTAAATTACCGACATACTGTGCATGTGATACAAAATTTTAATTAATTTAACTACCTGTAGCACACCTAACATATACGTGATAGAAATTACAAGATTAACGCCTCTATCGCATTTAGATTTCAAGCCCGATTCACTTTTGTATGCAGTGTTACACATGTAACATTTGCGTAACATCATTTTAACATCGCAGTAACACAATTATAATCTATTGAAAATTCATAATTTGACTTTTTGAGCCCTCATCTTCCAATCACTGTAACACTGTATCATTTGAATTTCAAACTCGATGCAATTCCCAATGCACTGAAACACATGTAACATCTTTGTAACATTATTGTAACATTCCTGTAACGCATTGAGAAACTATTGAAAATTGATATTTGCACTCTTTGAGCCCACATCTTCAAAATCACTGTAACATTATAACATTTGAATTTCAAACTTGATACTTTTCTGTATGAGTAACACATGTTACAAGTGTTATAGTGCATGCACAAATGTATCGAGTTTGAAATCTAAATGTTACAAAGTTACAGTGAATTCGGAGGTGAGGGCTCAAAAAGGAAAAATATCAATTTTCAATAGATTCTCAATGCGTTACAGTGAAGTTACAATAATGTTACACAGATGTTACATGTGTTACAGTGCATAAAGAAATTTATCGAATTTGAAATTTTCAAAAATGTTACAATGTTACAGATTTTTCGAAGAATGATTAGGGCTCTAAAAGTAAAACTTTCAATTTTCAATAGATTCTCGATGCGTTACAGTAGTGTTACAATTATGTTAGACATATGTTACAAGAGTTTCAGTGCATGCAGAAATGTATCGAATTTGAAATCTAAATGTTACAATATTAAAGTGATTTTAAAGATGAGGGCTCAAAAAGTAAAAACTATCAATTTTCATTTTGTTCTCACTCTGTTACACTTATTTTACAATAATGTTACACAGATGTTACATGTGTTACAGTGCATACGGAAATGTATCGATGTTGAAATCTAAATGTTACAATGTTACTGTAGTGATTATGAAGATGGGCTCTAAATGTAAAAATATCAATTTTAGTAGATTCTCAATGCGTTAAGTGATGTTACAATAACGTTACACAGATATTACATGTGTTACAGTGCATACAGAAATGTATTGAGTTTGAAATCCAAATGTTAAAATGTTACAGTGATTTTGAAGATCAGGTCTCAAAGTAAAAATATTAATTTTAAAAGATCCTCAATGCGTTACATTGATGTAACAATAATGTTACACTGAAGTGTTACAGTGCGTGCAGATATGTGTCGGATTTAAAATCTAAATGTTACAAAGTTACAGTGATTTTAAAGATGGGGTCTTAAAAGTAAAAATATCCATTTTCAATAGATTCTCATGCGTTACAGTAATGTAACAATAATGTAACACAGATTTTACATGTATTACAGTGCAAACAGAAATGTATCGAGTTTTAAATTTAAATGTTAAAATGTTATAGTGTTTTTGAAGATCAGGGCTTATAAAGTAAAAATATCAATTTCCATTATATTCTCACTGTGTCACAGTAATGTTACAACAATGTTACACAGATGTGACATGTGTTACAGTGCATACAGAAATCTCTAAAAGAAAAAATATAAATTATCAATATATTCTCAATGCTTTGCAGACATGTTACAATAATGTTAAACTGATGGTTTGTATGTGTTACAGTACGTGCAGAAATGTGTCAGGTTTAAAATCTAAATGTTACAATGTGACAGTGATTTTTATAATAAACGCTTAAGGCGTGAAACTATTAAATTCTTCCCAACGCATTATTGTGATGTTACGGTAAGGTTACATATTAAATGTTTCAGTTGCTCCATTTCATGCAGAAATTAGTATTGTTTAAGATTACATGTTACGTCTGTTACATCATGTTATGTTTGTAACATATTCATATAGTGTTATTGACTTAGACAAATTTCATGCTCTATCACTCACAGGCTCCAAAAACTATATCAGATTCATAACACGTGAACACATTTTTATTAATTAAAAAAATAGAGTGGTTCGACACGATGGGCAGATCATACATGATACAGTTATGCGTGGGGAGGCTGTGTTTCGTGAGTGTGGCGATTCCTGATAATATTATGCATATATCACTTTTTTCGTCAAGGTCACACTTTGGCTTCCAATGTCACAGGCCCTGAAATTGTCTCTGCTGCAAAGCCTATACCCCCCCCCCCCCACACACACACACAAGAATTTTAAAATAACTTGGTAGAAATGTTAGGCATAATACTACAATGGGCAGGAAATACAGTTACGCTGACTTTTAAGGTCAAAGTCAAACTTGGGCTTCCAAGTCACACACCTCAAAATCATGTCAACATCATAACTTTTAAACCCCTTGAAAAATTTTAATATCTTGTGAGAATTGTTATGCATAATGACACGATTGGTAGAACATGCTGTTACGCTGACCTTTCGGCATAATGTGTATGATAAATGCTTGGGTGCAAGACAATGACATCGCTATTGATATCACTGTGTCTATCCTGCCTTTATGCAGCGCGTCTTATAAGTTATGTGTTATGCTTGTTTACTGCGCTCTTTAGGTTGGTGCACCCTAGAACCTGGTTTAAACCCCCAGTGGCAATTTGTTTTGCCACTGACCGTTCCAAGGCGGTATCCCCAAAGGTTCTCTTGTTTATTAATAGTTTGTGGCGTCCTATTTGAATTGACATACTTATATAAAACATGCGCTCTCTCTATCTTCCTCTCTTCTTTTTCGCTGCGTGGGGAGGCTGTGTTTTTTTAGTGTGGCGATTCCTGATATGCATATGTTGCTTTTTTATAATCACAGTAGTTTTGTCTGTGCTGTGTGGCGGCCGTAAAACGTCTCCCCGTACTTTCAATCAATACTGTTATCGTTTCATCCCTCAGGGATTGTATTTTACAGTCATTTTTCACACCCCTCCCCACTCACCCAAATACTCTTATATACCACATTGAAGGTTGTATGTTCACCGACCTTCTGTTATATTTAAATGGTATTATTCTTGTGTATTATCTGGTTACAGAATTGGACCTTTGTATATACTCGGAAGCACCATTTACAGCCCCATTTATTTATTTAGGGATCAGTGATTCAACATGTCAATATAGATTGTTCTGCGTGCTATTTATAGAAAAAAACATAAGCGCGCAAACATTTACGTCATGTATTGCATGGTGACGTCACTTAAAAACTTGCGATATGACTGAAGGTCGCTAATCATATAATGGTATTTTTTCAAACAAAATAATCATGGCGTTTAAAATAAAAGGAAACATTTTAACTCCCAGGCTATCTTCTGCTTCTTCTGTCCATATTCCGGCTAAATTAAATACTTTCAAATACATGCAACCGTCAATTTGTTTATCTCCAATAAATTTATCTTCGGCTACTTCCGTCAATGTGACCGGTTTGCAAAGTGCACAATGTACCCATTTATTTAAAAATAATTTAAAAATAAAATTGTCACCTATCAAATCTCATATTCTTAAAAAATATAACATTTCCACGCCTATAAAACTAAACGACGGAAGACGCAAATCGTATCCTTTTATATACAAGTGTAATTTAAAGAGGTGTAGGTACTGTAGTTTTTTAAAATGTAGCTCGACTATAAAATCAACTGTTAATGGAAGAACTTTTTCAGTAAATATTAATTCAGATATTGATTGACAAACAGATAATATAATTTATGTTTTAACTTGAAACACTTTAAATTGTGGCATTCAATATGTAGGACAGACGGGACGCCCTTTAAAAACACGTTTTAGTCAGCACTGTTCTAAAATACGAAACAATAATAAAATCAATACATATTTATATAAACATTTTAAACAATCAGGCCACACTTTAAAACACGTTAGTATTCAACCTGTGGAAAAAATTATATTTGATAACAGTGCTTCAAGAGCATTTAAAATTAGAGCAAGACTTATTTCAGAAGATAATTGGATAAAAAAACTACAAACTCCTTATCCACTTGGTTTAAATGATAATATTTATCAAGAAGGCAACATTTCAAAAAACCCTGATTTTGACATTTTTGGATTGCTTCAAATACGAAAACGAAAATCGAGGTCACATGGGTTAAGGACTAATGGTAACATCAAAAGAAAATCACGTGTTCATTGTTCTATTCATGACCTTCAAAATATTTTAAAACATTCTGGAAGACATGCTATGCTGTCGCGTTTTTCTTCTCTTTCTATTTCAAGTTTACAAAAAGTGGATAAGGAAGCCGATGATATTGTTATTAGAACTCATCCACTTTATGAGGTTGCAAGCCTTACTTAGTGTTACACTCGGCATGTTCTAAGACCACATATTGACTTGGAATCTGATCACCAAAGACATTTCCTTAAAATTTCATTTTTAAATAAAGGCATAGATTTTATTGACCTTCCAAGTATATTTAAAGATAAAACTGTTGAATCGGCTATACCTAATTATTTCAAGAATACTGAAACACCCATCGTTTGTTATAAATATAACAAGCCTACCGCGGTATTAGAAACACAATTTTCAAATACAACAAAATTACCTCGGATTTACAGATTGTTGAAAACACACCATTATCTTGAGACTGTTCTAATTCAAAATTTTGCTATCAACCTGCCGGTCATATCGTTACAGGGGATCTAAATGTTATCAAAGACTTTAGAATCCGCAATTTAATTTCAAAAGGTCCAAAATACAGAATTCCATCGGACATCGACTTTAATACCTGTCGTGCGGAAATTGCAGAGTCTTTAAACTCTTTTTGCAATAAATGGTGTAAACGAGAACATGCTGAGCCTAATGCTCTTTCAAACTGGAAAAAAACAAATATTCAAAATAATTGACACTCGTATATCCCTCTATAAAAGAAACATAGCTTTACTACCACCTCGACCTCGTTTTAACTTTCGTCATTTGAAAAAAGGTATTCAAGATTTTCACAACAAATTTGTTTTAACACCTGCTGATAAGGCTTCAAATAATGTTATTATAGTGTGACGTATACACTATATAAATGTTCAAACTGAAGAGCTTAATAGCACTAATGCTTATACACTGAGAGCGATATTGTTACTGCACACACTCTACAAATTACTAAATTTAGAATCAGTGTTGAGCCTAAACAAGACAAAGTACCTACTATGTATTGGTTGCCTAAAATGCACAAAACACCGTACAAAGCAAGATTTATCGCTAACTCTAGTTCTTGTACTACAACAAAGTTATCCGTGCTCTTAACATCTTGCCTTACAGCTATAAAAGAACATGTAATTAGGTATTGCGAAAAAGTTTTTGAAACTACTGGCAAAAATTTATTTTGGTCTATAAAAAATTCAAATGACGTTTTGAAGAAACTTAAATCAAATAATTTTCAGGCGTTCTGTTTGTCTACATATGATTTTTCTACCTTGTATACTTCTCTCCCTCATAATTTAATAAGAGACAAGCTAACCAGTCTCATTGAAAAAACTTTTGCTAGAGAAAATAAAACATTTATTGCTTGTAATGAACATAGGGCATTCTTTACAGATGGTTCTTATGATAATTATACTTCATGGACCTGTCAAGACCTTATCCAGGCGCTCACATTTTTATTGGATAATATTTATTTGAGATTTGGTACCTCTATTTATAAACAAGTAATAGGCATTCCAATGGGTACTAATTGTGCACCCCTTGTTGCTGATCTGTTTTTATACTGTTATGAAAGAGATTTCATGTTATCTCTTTCTACCGAACATCAAGATGATATTATTACAGCTTTTAACAACACCTCGAGGTACCTTGATGATTTATTAAATATAGATAATAACCATTTTCCATCACTGGTTAATAAGATTTATCCTAAAGAACTACAGCTTAACAAAGCGAACACTTCAGAAAAGCAAGCAAACTTCCTTGATTTAAATCTATCCATCGAAAATGGTTACGTCACTACTAAAATTTATGATAAAAGAGATGATTTTAATTTTAATATAGTAAATTTTCCGTTTCTAGACGGCGATGTTCCTCGTGCAACTTCTTACGGGGTTTATATCTCACAGCTTGTTCGCTTTTCAAGAGCTTGCAACGATGTGAATGATTTCAATGAACGTAATCTTTGCATTACAGAAAAACTTTTAAAACAAGGTTATCGGTATCACAAATTAAGGAAAACCTTTTGCAAGTTTTATCGCCGATATCCAGATCTAATTCATAAATACAGCTGCAGTTTAAAATCACTATTGCAACAAGGAATTTCACAGCCAGTTTTTTATGGAGATTTAATTTATAAACTTAAGAAGATAAAAGGCGATGTTAATTTCTCCCGGTTATTCGTAAAAACCATCTGTAAATTTAAAAAGAAAGGTTACCAACATGATATTTTACAGCGATCTGCAGGCCTGGTGATTAACCCATCTACAGTTGATCATTATGCTTACCTCTTTGGTTGCACGACGGTGGCAGGGGTGTAAGAGTTTATGAAAGTTTATGGGGAAATCTTTTCTTAAAAGAACCTAAAAGCTCGATTTGTTTCTTTTATCCCTGTCATCGTGTTCTTGCTGATTTTACTCCAGGTGCTCTGGTCTCGGAAAGATCATTGAGTACCCGCCCTTTGGCTTTGCAATGCTATTAAATTCTTATGTTTATATGTTTGTATGCTTTTGCATGCAACATTGTTGAGCTGATGGGTGGGTTGGAGTTATTTCACCAAGACAATTTGTACTTGTTTTGTGATACGAGAACCTGTTGGGGCAAGTGTGAGGTTGGTGCACCCTAGAACCTGGTTTAAACCCCCAGTGGCAATTTGTTTTGCCACTGACCGTTCCAAGGCGGTATCCCCAAAGGTTCTCTTGTTTATTAATTGTTTGTGGCGTCCTATTTGAATTGACATACTTATATAAAACATGCGCTCTCTCTATCTTCCTCTCTTCTTTTTCGCTGCGTGGGGAGGCTGTGTTTTTTGAGTGTGGCGATTCCTGATATGCATATGTTGCTTTTTTTTTCAACGAATGTACGGAGCTTTCACGGCGCAAATTACGCTCTCGAGGCGGTCTTGCGTTCATGACATGAACAAGATATCCAAATAGACATTCATTTCACAATGACTTATGTACGCTAGCAAATAGGGTTACTACTTGCCTTTATACAGGTAAAGCAGATCCATGATGATGCAGACTTTGTGCCTATCATCTGGGAGAACGACAACAACGCTCCAAAGGCATGGTTACAACCGAACAACTGATGGAGATATGTGTATATTCTTCGTTTTTAGTACAAACGAACGTCTTCAATACCTCGTCAGCGCAGTGTTAGCGTCGTGAAAGTGCAGTGCACGCAGTAGAAGCGTCATGAAAGACAATCAATGACAAGTACTCCCGGCCGTAGGAACGCTATAAAAGGCCATTGGAACTCATTTGCAACACTTTCTTCGCCGTGAAGATACCGTTGCATATTCGTATTCGGGAAAATATCAGATTTTATGAGATCTCTTTGCGCTCTGGAAAATTAAACAATCCATTTCCAACCCAGTGGAAACAAATAGATATTTAAGGAGGATAACTCCTGTGTTCAATTTAGTTAACGGTTGTTTCGAGTAGTCTGCAACCTAAAGAAAAAAGTAAATTATTGGAAATCTTTTAATAACGTTCATAACAAAAAAGTGAAGTGAAAGTGAATAGCAGGAATCGCCACACTCACATAACAAAGCCTCCCCACGCAACGAAAAAGAAGAGCATGTCTATTATAAGTATGTCAATTCAGATAAGACGCCACAAACAATTAACGCAAATGAGAACCCTTAGGGTTACCGCCTTGGAACGGTCAGTGGCAGAACAAATTGCCACTTGGGGTTTAATCCAGGTTCTAGGGTGAACCAACCTAACACTTGCCCCAACAGGTTCTCACATCAACACACAAAAACAAGTTGGCTTGGTGAAATAATGGTTATATCACCAGGCATGCAGATCGATGTAAAATATCATGTTTGTAACCTTTTTTAAATTTACCTATGGTTTTTAGGAAAAACTGGGAGAAATTAACATTGCCTTTTATCTTTTTAAGTTTATAAATCAAACTCCATAAAAATGGCTGTGAAATACCTTGTTGCAATAGTGATTTTAAACTGCACCGGTATTTTCGAATTAAAATATAGGTATCGGCGATAAAACTTGCAAAATGTTTTTCTTAACTTGTGATATTGATAACCTTGTTTTAAAAGTTTTTCTGTAATGCAAAGATTACGTTCATTGAAATAATTCACATCGTTGCAAGCTCTTGAAAAGTGGACAAGCTGTGAGATATAAACCCCGTAAGAAGTTGCACGAGGAACATTGCCGTCTTAAAACGGAAAATTTACTATATTAAATTTAAAATCATCTCTTTTATCCATCCATTTTCAATGGCCAGATTTAGATCAAGAAAGTTTGCTTGCTTTTCTGAAGTGTTCGCTTTATTAAGCTGCAGTTCTTTAGGATAAATCTTATTAACTAGTGACTGAAAATGGTAATTATCTATATTAAATTTTAATAAATCATCAAGGTACCTCGAGGTGTTGGTAAAAGCTGTAATAATATCATCTTGATGTTCGGTAGAAAGAGATGACATAAAGTCTCTTTCATAACAGTATAAAAACAGATCAGCACAATAAGTACCCATTGGGATGCCTATTACTTGTTTATAAATAGAGGTACCGAATCTAACATGTTATCCAGTAAGAAAGTTAGCGTCTCTGTTATGTCTTGACAAGTCCATAAAGTATAATTATCATAAGAACAATCTGTAAAAATGCGTTCTGTTCATTACATTCTATAAAAGTTTTATTTGATTTTTCAAACGTGTTCTCAATAAGACTGGTGAGCTTGTCTCTTATTTAATTATGAGGTAAAAAAAGTCATTAGTTGTCAATCAGGACGCCTAAAAATAATTTGATTTAAGCTTCTGTAATACGTCGCCTGAGTATAGATAGGCAAAAATAGATTTTGCCAGTGGTATCAAAAACCTGTATGCAATACCTATTACATGTTCTTTTTTTGGCTTTAAGACAAGATGTTAAGAGTACGGATAATTTTGTAGTTGTGCAAGAACTGGGGTTCGCGATAAATCTTGCTTGATAAGTTGTTTGGTGCATTTTAGGCAACCAACACATAGTAGGAATTTTATCTTGTTTTGGTTCAACACTGATTCTGTTTTGTGTAATACGTTGAGTGTGTTCAGCAACAATATCACACTCTGATGAAGAAGTCAGTGTATAAGCCTTAATACTATTAAGCTCTTCAGTTTGAATATGTATATGGTGTATACGTCATACTATAATAACATAGATTGAAGCAGGTGTTAAAACAAATCTGTTGTGAAAGTCTTGAATTCCCCTTTTCAACTGAAGAAAGTTAAAACCAGGTCGCGGTGGTAATAGAGCTATGTTACTTTTAAACAAGGATATACGAGTCAATTATTTAGTTTTTACCAATTAGAAAGAGCATTAGGCTCAGCATGATCTCGTTCTCGTTCTGATTTCCACCCAATGATGAGACAAGAGTTGGTAGTAATGATTTGGCCATAACCGTAAAGCCACAAGCTGTTCTTCGCATGTCTGTCTGTATAATTATAAAAAGAAATTGCCAAACACTATGCAGATGTCAGAAATGTTTTAAAAACATGCGAAAAGCATGCGCTTACTACTCTGAAGCGCTATGCCAACTTCCGGAAAGATGTGTGTGTGGTTGCAACTGGCGGAAAGATGTGTGTACGAGTACTGGTTGCAACTTGCATAGAATCTTATATATTGCTTTATAAAGTAATGTAAGCGTTCAGGTTTGATTTACTTGTTACAGCTGCATTCTTTCTGATGTTAACTATTCACAGATGAGATGACATGGAAGGAATATACATTTATTTAACAAACGATAACGCAAAAGCGCCGGTCCTGGTAGATTTTAGAGAAATTAAAATAAGTCCTACATCTCAATTAAAGGTCTTTCGCTCGTTGCCCGGTGTTGAAAAAAATTAGTCGTAAGCAAAGTGGCAATCAAAGCATGGTAGTTTCACTCTTTCAACTAAGTTCCTAAATTAAAACTAACTTCAAACATATTTGCTGGATCTGTAAATACTGCTAAAACCACATGAGTTTGACATTCTTGTTAATAACTAAAGGAAAAATTTAGCTTAGTCTTTATAATAAAGATTATATAACATTTTTAATATATTTATTTTTGTACAAATGTGAAACTTGTGCTAAAATAAACTCACTTGTGATTAATTTTCTATGCAGTTGTCTGTCGTGTGTTATTTTACTGAGCAGATTTAACTGCTAAAATGAACTCACTTATGATTTATTTTCTATGCGGTTGTCTGCCGTTTTTACATGAAAAAAAAGGATTTCAAGTGAAATCCCAACAACCCTTACATAATCACATTAATCAGGACCGTCATAAAGTCAATATTCGCTAACATGAGCTTTATTTGGGCATCTCTAAACCAAATTAATGAAGACGCCAGAAGTTTATGATTGACTTTGCTTCATTAACTGGCGTTTCTCGTCTTATTCGCAGATAAGTCGATTCATTGCATGAGTCTGTCTGGCTTTTGGATGCCGTTTTGACGTTTAATATATACGAGGGGTGATCAATAAATTCGCGGAAAAGTGTTCCCATTTAGTTATTTATGAAAATACATTTATGAAATTTCTCCATGAACCCAATCCATATTTTGTCTATTGATACGTAAAATTATAGACAAGAGACCCTATTTATGTTTGAGGTATGGTTTCCTTAGTAACGCCATTGGCGTCATCTCGGCCCAAAATTCCACATTTTCGTATCAACAAAGGTACGAATCACGGCGTCTCATTCATCCCGTAGCTAACGCACGTCAACAAAATTATCAGTGAAGATTTCGCCAATATTAGGCATGACGTTCATGACGTCACAATTATTTATGACGTTATTAACCCTCTTACGCCGGAGTCATTATTTAAGGATGTTGTTGACGTCGCGGCGGAAATGACGTTACGGAGCGCCAAAGTTTACGTCGCTATTATTTTCGATGCGGTTTGAGACTCATATGTATTTGTTCAAGCGTCATAAGTGTATCATCATTTACTTTTTGTTAAAATTAATAATTATAATAAAGTACAATGCATATATTTATATTTTATATTTACAACTTCTCCGAGATTTGTGTTTGAAGAAACTAATGCTATGAAGCACATACGTACTCTGAAACAGAACATGCGTATTGTATGTTTGTGATCGGACACACAAACCGACAACCGGTCTTTAAAAAGTACCGACGGAGACTGATTTACCATTAAGAGCAGCCGTGTACCGATGTACACAATTTCACTATCCCAATGCATCATCTTCCGATTTTTTTGTTGAAAGAAAAAGACAGTGCCGGTAAATAATACCGGTAAATGATTTTTTTCTGATTTAAATTTTGATACACATGAATGTTTGCACGGCAAGCCATCTGATGTGAATTTTAGATATAACTCATAATTTACTTTAATAGCAGTCGCATGACTCCTCGTGGATAGTTTACGCGCAAACGAAATCTTTGAAAAAAAAGGTTTCGGGAACCAGACTTCTAAAGAAAATATTTGTTTCTATCATGCAATAAAAACGGTTTGCTGAATTGGTAGTCCATCCGTCCCATTCGGGTTGGAGTTCCAGATTTCCCGGTATTAAAAACTGGGGGTATAATAAGAGTTAAGCGTTGGTTGTGCAGCTGCCTTCAAAGAGTGGGAGAAGTGAATTTAATAGCCTTTATTGAATATACCGGGTATTTGTTTCGCTTTTCAAAAAAGATTAACATGATTTGTTTCGATTGCTTATTTAAAATATTGCGTAAGATTTCGACCGGAAAGTTCACAGGTCTTTTTTTTTCATTTATCTGCTCTGTGTGTTCTTCAAAATAAATGGGAAAAAGAGACTGAATCGAACCAATTTTAGTGCCATATATTTTCGTCTTTCAGATTTCTGATTCATTGAAAAACTGCGTATTGTCTAGATTTAGTTCGGTTCGCCTAGAAAACAATATAATAGCCGTTTAATTGAAACACCAACATACTTGTTTTTATGGCAGACTGGCACATCGTCTTTTGGTATTCGTTAGGTAACAAATAAAAGTACTTCCGGGCAAAATCAAACTTTTACCGAAATGCAACTTTTTACATAAATATCGGGGTTATTTATGCCAGACATTATGTTGTACTCAAAACACCATTAGATATTAAACTAATGTCTCTGTAAAATTTATGAGCAGATTTTCCACCATGCTTAAGTAAGGAAAAAGTATTTATAAAAAATTGTCTTTTAAACCGGAGAAATATTCTTTTATCATCATTAAAAAAATGTGCGCAATACAAATAAATGAGTGATTTCTGATTGATCTATTATTTGGTTGATCGATAAATTGTTTGTTTGATTGATTA